>SJXQ01000395.1:463785-535869 GCA_006408695.1 Aepyceros melampus
CACCGGCTGGTGTGTGAGTCACTGCCAGGCGGGGCCCCTCCAGCTGGCGGTCCCCTTCAAGGCCAGGTCTGAGTGGTGGCCGATGAGCAGTTCTCTCCGTTACCAAGCCCTGCCAACCAGCACTACCATGGCTGAAGGATCGACCGTTTTCCTGAGTAAGCTGTAACTGGCTACAGTTCTGGTAACGTGGAGAACTCAGCTGCTGCGGCCGCGGGCCCATGGGCCCTGCGCAAGCGCTCCTCTGGCCCCCTCGGCTCCTCCTTCCTAGTGCACTGGAGTTGGGAATTGGAGAATTTGCTGTGGCCTGGTCTGGAAGCCTTAAAGATGGAGGCCAGGGATTCGATGGCAGCCGCTGGACCAGAGGGCACCCCCTGGCTGAGGACACCCAGAGTCTACTTGGAAAGGGCCCTGCTCCTAGCTCCAGCTCCTGATGGCTACTGCCTGGTTGATCAGTCAGGCGAGGATGAAGGAAGAACACAGGAGAGGGGAAAAGGAGGGAAGAGGCTTTCAGACAGTAACATTTCCAAAAAAATAGTGTTTTATGCAACAGAGCATCAGGCTTCACTGGTGGATACTACAAACGGTCAAACATTTTCAAGAGCATGACAAAAGAAAAACACACAAGCTTACGTTGGATGTTCACCTTGCCCACTATATATTTTTTTTTCCTATCTCAAACAGTGCAAACAGTAACTTATGCTTTTAAAACACCACTATCCCTTCCCCACCCACCAAAGTCCCTTTCCTCCTATCTTCTGGGGGAAACAAGTCTGTGATTTTGCACACGTTACTGTGCTATAGGGGGTTGCAAGCAGCAGAGAAGCGGTGGGCTTGGTGGAAGGGGGCGGTCCCCAGGGCTCCCCCTTCCCCTCCTTACGGCTCTGCCCTGTCCTTGCTGGGCTCGTCCTCTTGCCAGAGCGAAGGGGGCTGCTCAGCCCTTCACAGATAGACCTGGAGGGTGCTCCCACCCTGAGTTCACACCTCCCTCCTATCTGGAAGCTATGTGACTAGTTAGAAGGTGGCGGTGACTCAAACTTCTCTGCCAGAACTCTAGGAAAGTAGAACCTAAACTAAGAGCAGTTCAGCCCCTGAGGAGTCACTTGCAGGAAAAGCTGCTATCATTGATTTCTACTGAATAGAGCCCCACTAGCTCCCCTGAAACTAAGAGCTGAGCCCCAGTTCCCTTCTTTTTCAAGGAAAGATAAATTGGCTCAATTCCACCCATGGCTGCTGGAGGAGGATGGTGCCAATAGGTTTTGTAAAACCTGAGAGCCTTAAAAATGACAAATCACAACAGCTGATCAGGGTCAGTGGGAGCTGAATTATGTAATATAATGGATTCTGGAGAAGCTCTGAGGACAGCTCCCTGGGCTGAAAGACGGATATTCAGATAAAGGTGTTCACTAGAGGATACCTGGAAGGAGCCTGGCTTCTAAGAGCAAGAAGCGTGGTATGGAAGTCTACATGGTGACCTACGGTAAAGCTGTTCAAGTCATTCACGTGACTCAGCGTAGGTAAGTTTCCTAGACTTATCCGCCAGCATCCTCTAACAAACTCACGAGATGCCAACTCTTCTGACTTCGTTTCTGAGTCCACTGGGAACGAGAGTCAGGAAGAAACAAGCACTGATGGTTCGAGGAACCTGCCTCTGATGAAGTTGCCTGTGTGGAGCCTCAAAGTTCAGAAGCTGATGGGGTAGATGATGCCAGTAAATTGAGGTGCTTCAAGAGCCCCAGTCAGTGCTGACACTGAAAACCAAAGGCCCTTTAATAACTCTTTAATAACTATTTAGTCTTTCTTAGTAAAGGGAGCTGAAGGAAGCAGTGTTAACACCATCCCTGGAAGTACAGCAGAGGCCCGCTGGGAAACACAGAGCTTGCCTACCGAGTCCTCAGCCAGAGCCAGCTGAACTGAAATGTACAAAAGCTCAGGCCTCTGCCTCTTCAAAAGGACTGTGGAAGCTGCCTTCCCTGCCTTTCCCATCACCATTCCCTTTCTGGAAAAAAGAAAAGAAAATCCTTGAACTCACTGCCCTGTTCTCTTCTGCCACGGATATGACTATTTAGAATTTGGCCTCGTCTCCACTGAAGCAGTGACTCACCATTTGTAAGAATGGCCCCTATGTGAACAGGACACAACATTTCTCTCAGATTCTTTAGTCAGTAAAAGCTCTCCCTCAAAACAAAAGCGAAAGAAAGAAAAATCCTCTCTGCCCCCAGTCCCTCGGACTGTGAAAGCCCCACATCCCATTCCCCTACCCCAAACTGAAATATTTATATACACACAAGAAAAATTGTCTTAACAGCAACAAACCAAACTTTGGCTTAGGGAGGAGAACCCTTAGAAAATGGCCAATGGACTGGGCAGTCAGGCGTACTCTAATCGTGCGTTCCTCCCCAGAATCAGTAAGATTGCATCGAGGCCTCTAGCTTCCTTGATGTCTCCCCTGGTTTCAGGGAAGCCTCTCTCCCAGTTATAGGGAGAGAAAGGATTCTGAAGGGGGAGAAGATATGTATTATACATGACAGGTTAGGCACCCCCCCAACCCCACCCCAAGACAGATCCCTCTGCTTACAAAGAATGCTTGATGCTGTCATACGTCAGTCATTTTAATTCAGGGACAAGAATCAGGATCAGGCAAGAACATGTGTGGAGGCAGGAGTAAAAAAAAATTAAAACAACAACAACAAAAAAACAACAAACCAAAACAAACCCATAACAACCAGAAGCTCCATGTCTCTGAATTGCTCCCTTTAGCAGCTATCCCGCGGGTGAAAGGTCACCCTAGTACCAATGTGAATAGACCAGGGAGCCAAATGGACCGTGCTTTTCCATTTGCTAATGCCTTCATTTTGGAAATACTGCAGGACCCTTGCCTTTAACAGCTAACAGCTAGAAGAGAAGCATAGGCCCCCGCCCTGATAAAAGACAGAAAATTGAAGCCGGGTAGTGTAGCAGGGACTCACTGTGTGGCCACATGAGTGGCACTTTCTGGCAACATGTGAGGTCCTGGCCATTGCAGACCCTCCTTCCTGTATGGGAGGGAGGGGAGCAGCCTCAGGGGCTTCAGTTTCGCGTCCTGTAGTGTTCACCAATACCAAGTGGTCCAGGTGCTCAGCTGGCTGTCTTTGGAGGGTAATGAGAAGCTGGGTGAAATGGCCGTGAGGGCTCCAGACTGTGGACAGAGAAGTGACTTGTACAGGCTCTGGAAGATGAAAAGTCCTATGGCTTTGGAGCTCGTACAAAGTGCCTTTGCCTGCCCTTACACGCCTTGCTCACCAAACCTCCAGGGACAGTTGATCTAGGGCTCGATGCTTTATCTTTTGCCAACAGAGCCTATATTACATGTTTTACACTCTGTGCTGAATTTCTGATGCAAGAGAAAGATTGGGAATATCAGGGCACCTTGTCAGACATCATCTAACATCCTTTTTCTTGCCCTCATCCTCTTCACTGGCACTCGACAATTTGGACTTCTAGCCTGCAAGCCGTGCCCAGACCTCTGGGGAAATCTGGCCACTGGCTATTTATTCTTCTATCCCTGGGTCCTAAATTCTTGAATCTTGAGGACATGGGAGCAGGGTGTTAGTAAACGGAGAGATGAGCTAAGCGGTGGTTCAAAGAAAGGGAAGAAGCCCAGCAGGAACGCTAGGGTTTACAGGAAAGAAAAGAATGATCTTTCTCAGATTCCAGAGTTCATTCTGAGACCGGATGCCTAATGAGGTGTTTATTATCCACAGTCTGGCGCATGTTTGGAAATATTAATACTATAATTCCAAAAACCATGCCAACTATCTCAGGCTGTGCATGTTAAGATGATTATAAAAAGAATGGAGAAGACAGGAGGGAAGAGGAAAGGAAAGTATCTTTGTGATTCTCCTGCTTTGCAAGCACACATTCCTATTATCTATTAGCATGTGGATTCCAGCCACAGCCAATCTGAATGGCCTGCCAAAGACCAGAAACTCAGAAGACTAGAAGGATATCCCGTTGCAGAGAGGTCTCTTCTACTTCTGCTTGTCCCCCAGCCAGTCAGCACCAGATTCACTTTGGTAATCCTGTCTGCTGATTTCTGATCAGATGCATTTATCAGCTCCTAATGTCTTTCCTTCCTTATTAACTGCCTCTTCCGTGACTGATAGAATAAGCTAAGCACGGAGATACAGACATGGAAATGCATTTTTTTTTTTACCACAGTTTAAAAAAAAAAGAAAAAAAAAAGAAAAAATGCACAATCTTTGGAACAAAAGAATTAAAGGCAGAAATTTAAAGGAAAAATACATATTCAAAGAACATAGTGAGGTATAAAAAAGTATTCTCTCTTTTTTTGTGTTTTTTTTTTTTTTGTTTGTTTGTTTTTCCTCTTCATCTTGCTATAGAGTTCCTCTACTAGTACATATTGCAATAGCCAGGCCTCATGAACTGGGGGGCTGTCCCACTTGCAGGGGTCTCACGTCACTTCAGTAGGGGGCAAATCGGCTGTAGCCACCTCGGTATAAACTCGCCTGCAGTAATTAAAGACACAAAAATTATTAAAAGGTTGATGAGAGAAGCATTATGAAAGAAGACATATGTCTTGAGAAGGTTTTTGGAAAAATAGCTTCCTTAGTAGCTTCAACGCAACTGGTTAGATAGTGTCTAGTGCATGAGGTCAGGAAACCAACTTCTGTCTCTAAAATGCTCAAATTGGGACCCAAATATTTATTGCCGACCTGATATTCTCAAAGGGAGGGGATCATAACAATTCATTTCATTATTTACACGAATAGCAAAGAGAAACTGTGTGCAGTTTAAAACCAGGTCTGTAAATAGGTGGATTTTTAAAAGCACGTTATCTTGTTTACCTTGATTATTTCAACATAATCGTGGCCTAAAGCAGATTGCTGACTTTACCTTCCTACCCTTTACCTGACAATGGAGAACATGGGACTTCTGATCACTATCACTGTCATATCCCATGCTTGAGATGGTGCTGGATTTAAACCTGAGTTAATCTTTCAATGAATAAAACCTATTGCCTCAGTAATTTATAAAAACACCAACCAGGCTGTTTCTTGATGTACCGATTTTTATCTTTATATATATAGAGAGTAATGGCACCCCACTCTAGTACTCTTGCCTGGAAAATCCCATGGACAGAGGAGCCTGGAAGGCTGCAGTCAATGGGGTCGCTGAGGGTTGGACACGACTGAGCGACTTCACTTTCATTTTCATGCACTGGGGAAGGAAATGGCAACCCACTCCAGTGTTCTTGCCTGGAGAATCCCAGGGATGGGGGAGCCTGGTGGGCTGCCGTCTATGAGGTTGCATAGAGTTGGACACGACTGCAGTGACTTAGCAGCAGCAGTAGCAGCATGTATATATAGCTGGGGTTTTAGCTGGACTTTATTCCTTTAATCATTATCAAACGATTTATCTTTTTCAATCAAAAGTTCCTTAGGACCATATCACTCCTTGGGTCATTCTTTTAGTATAGGATTTACAATATTTGGGCACTAAATAAAACCTTAGGAATTCCCATCCCTTTCTTTTATTTTATGTTTCTACCTCAATTCTGACACCTCCCCCACCCCCACCCAGACCCTATTACTTCCCCCTACAGATCCTCATCAGTAGATTCAGTGTACAAAATGGCAAGCTCTTGAACATCCTTTATGTTTTAACTGGGACCCATAATCTGTGTCCCTCTCAGACATGGTCACCTGTGTTCCCAGGCCCTTGCCTGGTGGCACTGAAGATGGCAAGAGAAACTCTGGCACGAGGTGGCATCTCTGTAGACGGGCCACTGTGAACCCAGTAAGTCCTGGTCACTGGACCTGGAGGTGTCCTGGGGGATTATTCTAGATGAGCTCTATGGACGCTTTGTGTACTTCTAAGAAAATATTGTATTTTGGCACAAATGTTACTAATAAAATATCTTTGGAAGGCAATTGCTTGGTGATTTCTAGTACTATCTACTGGAAGGCTTAAGAATAGGGACATCTTTTGGCATGTGCATTTGAAACAGGTAAAGTTTTCTGAAAACTTTACTGTGAAAACTAGAGAGTCCTATGTCCCCAAGTGTTAGCTAACACCTATTAGTAAAACTCTGCTCAGGCATGCATCTAACATCTGAGGCAACATAAAACAGCAGACTCCTTTCTGCTGTCTTTACCCAGGCCGGGGGCTCACATGAGCACAGAAAGGAGCCACAAGAAATTTACAGGTAGTCCTATTGGATTTAATACTTGAGCAATGGAAACAGGGATGAATTTATTACCTCCCTAGATCTTCTATAATCTGTAGGTAAAAGTCAGAAGTAAAAGGTTTAAAGAATAAAAAAAGGCACATCTACTTACCACAGCGCCAACTCCATAGCTAGCGGCAGGGGCAAGGGCATGGTAGGGGTCGGCTGTGTACACCCTGCCATAACTGGAAAAAGAAATCCAATCAGGGATAAAGAGAAAGGAAAGACAGTAATCAAACAAAAAAACACAAAAAGTTAAAAGTGTGTTTGACTGTCTAAGGATTTGTGAGTAACTCGGTCTTGGAATGCTATTAGGAAACTAGCAGAATGGAAAAAAAATCTCTGCTCCTAAAGGCAGTAACTGAAAATCTCTGAAGTACGTCTATAAAATGGAAAAGAAGGGCACTGGTGATGAGGAAGCGGGAAACCGGGGTCAGAGCCAGAAGGGCCCAAGAATAAGTGGGAAAGAAGGGTCTGAGCTGGTGGGTTTCTGGTGGGGCAGGGTCTGGGGAGAAGGCCTGCAGAAAACCCAGCTCAGCAGCAGCAGCCCCATGGCCCAAGTGCCCTTCTGGAAAGGGTGGCGCAGGCGGCGGGGCTCGCCCTCCCTCAGCACCTACCCGTCGCTGTAAGCGGCTGCAGCAGCGGCAGCGGCGGTGGCTGCGGTCGCAGTGGCAGGCTGTGCGTATCTGTAGGCTGCGTACCCACCCTACAGGAGAGAAGAGAACTCACTTTACAGACACCTCTCCCCCTGGGGGACAGGTGAACACACACCCGCCCACACGCAGACAGACGGGACGCAGAGACAGACATGGACACAGACACACACGTGGGGAGAGGGTGTTTCAAACTGCATCAGTCTGCATGTTGCTCCTCAGTGCAAAATTAAGCTCCGCCCAAGACAGGGATTTGATTTGCAATTTGTCGTAGTAACATAAGTAAACTACACTGGGTTACCTGTTCTCAAATTTAAGAAGTGAAAATATGATTTAAAATACTTTAAAATTAAAATATAGTTGATGTACAATGTGGTGTTAATTTCAGGTATATATCTAAGTATCTCTTCTTTTTAGGATTCCTCCTTATTATAGGTTATTAGAAGATATTAAGTAGAGTTCTCTGTGCTATACACTAGGACCTTGTTGGTTATCTATTTTTATATGTAACAGTGTGTATGTTTTAATCTCAAGCTCCTAATTTATCCCTCTTCCCCTCAAATGAAGATATATGATTTTGGATCTATCTTTGTTGGAACTTTCAGCAAGGAAAATATTTACAGCAAGTTGGGAGAACTTCATCTGACAGGAAATGGAAACTTTAGAATTAAAACATTTAAGTTTATATGTGCTATCTTCAGATTTTCTGACATGTACTCAAACTGATCTCCTGCTAAAAGGCAGCAGTTTAGAGAGAAAGGGCCCGTACAAGTGCGTGGCTCCATGTGCCCCAGCATGTCTGCCAAGAGGCCAGGACAGCCGAGTGACAGTTAGAAGGAAGAGCCAGCGTAGAGCAGGGGCTGGCACACCTCCACACTTGGGCCAGCATGCTCTGCCACCTGGTTTTGAAACTAGCTGTAACACAGAACGTATGGCCAATGAAGATGACAGGCTTACCACTTGGCCCCTACAGAAAGAGTATGCCAACTTCAGTCTATATTTCAGACTCGGGCACATCAGATTGCAAAGAGCTGGGGGCTCCTTGGGCTAGGTTCAAACAGATTAGGAAGCCCTTCCCACCTCCCCCAAGCATTTAACCGCATTTGCTTTTCTTTCCTAAAAGGTTTTGGGATCCTTAAGTCCCAATCTCACAGCAGGCTCTGGAGCTTTTTTCCCACAGGTCAAATATCCTCTTAGTCCCAAAGAGCTACCAACTCCCTTGTCCTGCTATTTTACCTCCGTTTAGATGAATCAAATACTCAAAAGGTTTTTACTGCCAGGGGGAAGCATGTGTATTTCTTCACAAAGTATTTCAAAGATTATCACAACAACAAATGGCACATGAGACAGGCTACTGGAAAAAGGGGAAAGCCCTATTTTCCTTCTTTTTCTTTACCCTTTTAGAATTCATCTATTTTGCCTAAACCTAACTCAGTTGTGTACTTATATTATTGTCTTAGCTCCATCAGATATAGCAAAATATAACCATGTCCATTTGGAGGGCTTCTCAGCAGTGAGCCACAGCCCATTTCGTTTCCGTAGATTAGTATGTCTATTTCTCATGGACATCTGAAGCTTTCTGCCCTGCGCTTTCTACTTTCAATCTCTTTAAATGTTCAATTTTTGCTAAGTCTACAAAAAAAAAAAATTTGAATTTTTCTGTATTGTTTCTTAGGACTGAAAACAAGCATTTTCTAATGGGACCTCTGGTCTTCTTAACCACCTTACTGGGCAGCTTCTAGCTTGCTGCTTTTATTTCTGTCCAAATCTTCTGGAAATACCTGTAATTTCTTCTTATGGCTTTTGCCTTTTTCTTACATAATTTATGCTTTCTCTAACTGACGACACTGTACTGAGGGGTAAAGTATACTCCTGCTCTTTAACTTTATGCTCCTCAAATTCATCAGAAGTAGCTGCAAATGTACATTAAAAAAAAAAAAAAATCCACGATTGGTTTTCAGTGGTTTATATTATTCTTTCTTGTTCAAGTGAATGATTTGAACATTGCTTCAATTATAGATCTTTCCATAGATATTTATATAAATAAGAAAATTCTCATTAATATTACCAACACTGGTAATGGGCTGGGGCCATGGCAGGAGCACCCTCAGGGACTAGCTGTGATCCACAAGCTTCCTCTGAGTTCTAGCCAGGTCTACCAAGACAGACAGGGCAGACTGATTTGGGTAAAGCCCTATATCCAGGCTGCAACATACACCTTGTCATACATACACGCCTAAGTATCTACATTATATATAAACTAACTAAAGTATCTCCTTCCTTCACTTAAAAAAATAAACTTCTAAAGAAGAAATGAAACAGTAAAACCAATTGTTAACAAAACAAGATGTTAATCACTGTAGTTGAGATTTTAAGCTTTGTATGAATCTTGAAGGCTCATTTTTTCCATATCATTATAAATGGTTGCACTTATTTAGAATTAAAGTTTGCTCGTGTGAAGTCTAGAGCAGGGCCATGTTCAGGACCTCTTTGTAAATGAGGATGATATGGTAAACAAGACACCAGGAAGTCTGTCCCTGCAGCAGGTCTTCAAAATCCAAAACAATCTCTGAAAATGGAAAAAGTCAAGGTAATAAAAGCAATTAAAGCCCAATGTATACTACCTGGGTAAAACAACTAAAAACTTAAGTTCTATGCCTTGGAGCAGAGGTATACATTCCCATGAAAATACTAACTAGATTCTCAGCAAATCCTGGTATGTCAGATATACTGGAGGTTGTATTCAATCATTAAATTTGAGCAGCAGTGCACTAATTCTGGAAGAAAAGAGGTTCTGAATGAGATTACTGATAGACATTTCCTCTTGGTTTCCTCAGCCTGCAAGAAACCAGGGGAACCTTAGTGGTTTGGGGGCAATGTTATTTATTTATTTATTTTTTTGAACTTTTTATTTTGTATTGAGGTATAGCCAATTAACAATGTTGTGACAGTTTCAGGTGAACAGCAAAGGGATTCAGCCATACATATACATGCACCATTCTCCCCCAAAGCGGTAATGTTACTATTGATCAAGACAATTTTAATAGGATCAGGCTGTGGGAAAGAAGGCTTCCTTCCAAACCAGAAGGAAATGCAGATGATCTACCTCCAGTCCTTTCCTTTTGCTTAAAGTGAACTCTGACTCTGGGGCCTGAATTTGATGAGGGTCTTTTGCCATTCAAAATCAGGAGCGCAGGACAGAGATGCAAATATTTTATTAATAACAAAAGGCTCAAGAAGAATGTCAACAGAATTTTAAGAAAACTACATCTATTTGTTTTTTTTTTAAAAAGCAGGTAATATTTCCACATGTCTACTCTTCTAATCACTTTACAATAATGGTGCTATAGACAGGCTCTTTTAGGAGGAGGGATCTACCTTTAGGACAGGAAGTAATGTCCTAATTAACTTGTTAATTTCATTGATGACTATCCCCAAATTAGACAAGCTAAATTGCATGTCACGGATTTACTCCTCTTAGATGTATTCTTAGTCCAAAGTATTTCTGATGGTGCTTTCAGTTGGTTATTCGACAATGTGTCTCACCATGATATAAGCCAGTGAACATTCAGGTATATTTATTTCCAGTTTGGATGCTGGGAGGCATAAAGCATCCGGGCGGAGAAACCATTTTCTCAACTTTCACTTCTATGAGCAAATCTGAAGTTGTTTATGGAACATGAGAACAAAGTGCAGTTTGAAACACCAAGGGCTTCATTGCTGTTTCTTAGGTTTTTCAAAAAGAACAAGGGTGGGGGAAGGGGTAGGAGAGACAGGGTTCAGGCGTGGGGAAGGGGTATGGAGCCACATTTATTAATCACATTAAAAACTAAGCATGCCAACATCTGGAGCTAGAACGACCAGCAAAATCACCACGTTCAGACTCGGATTGGCTAACTCTATCTATCCCAGCATTCTCTTGGGACAGCGGTTCGCCCTAGGCTCTACCACAAGCTCGGTGAAGTACACAGCCTCAATTACTAGAGCGTGCAGCCACAACGACCTGGTATTACGGAAACGTCAGTCACCACTCGAGTTAACATTCCAGACCCTAACGACTGGCCCCTCCCAGCCCAGAGAAAGAGTCAATCTGGCCCGCCCGAGCCCTGGCCCACACCACGATGTTAATAATTATAACAAGCAGTAACCCATCTGTTATATCAGAGAAGGGAACAGAGACTCCACTGAGAGATTTAGAGTGAGATGTTAACATTTCTTCAGCTGACTGCACAAACAAACAAACAAAAAAAGAGGAGAAATAATTCATTTGGAGATATGAAGTCATGAGATAGCTGATGTGGATTGCTTTGAACCATGCACCAATGCAAAACTGAAGCAACCATTAATAGTAAAAATTAAAAAGGACATATGTATTTACACACAATCAGACCTGTTTGATCTGAAGCAGTTTGCAGATTCTATCTGTGTGTGATTTGAAATAAAACAAAAAATGGGGATTAGCATGGCCACAGCACACCCTAATGTCGGAGGGCAGACACAGACAGCTTTTGGAACCTGACAGCTGGATAAATCTGGCATGGCTAAGCCTGGTCCAAATATTCCACACGTCCCAAACAATTACTTTCTTATTCCTTTGTAATTCATTCTGAATGACTCCTAATGCTCCCAACTGGGGCAGCCCAATGCTATACCACTTCCCTAGTCGATATTCCTGATTCACTTCTGACCCGCAGTGCCCACTTGTATGCTTGCCCTCTGTCAACACCCAGACCTACTGATCCAGTGTTCTAAATATTTCCTGTGTTTAAGCATTCTATCTTTTCACATTTCTGTAACACATCCCTGCCTTCAACTTCTAGCTTTTTCAAATGAAAATGCTGTTACCGTTAAGATCTTTTTGTTGCTGTTAAACTCTCACTTTGCCACTGCTCAATGTCACCTAGAGACTCCGCTCTGAACCAATTTTGTTGTCTAGTGAACTTTAGAGTGCTGCCACGCTGACCACGTGACTCCTCTGCACAGGCCTGAGCTGTGTTTTAATTAGAACAGAGTGGAAGGGTTCTACAGAACCTCTCCTCTTCACCTGGCCTTTCTGTCTCCATTTAACTTTCCTTTGTCTTGATTTTAACCTGGCCATTAAGTATATTACTACATTTTTGTTTTAGGATTTACATTAAAACAGGACTTTGGTGAGCATGTGATGTCAAGACACCTTCTTTCTACTTGGAAGACAATGACATTATGTGACACTGAGGAGAAGAATGTATATTTCAAGACCAGCAGACAAATGAAAGCTTGTTCCCTGCATGTGTTGTATGGATTTACAGAGCAAAGGGAGTGGGGGCGGAGGTGGGGAGAATGGCAAGTGTGATGCTTTGAATCACTATGGCAGAGCAAAGATCTAGTCCAACTGGCTTGGGCCTAAGGCTGTGCCTCTGGGGATCACTATCTTTACACGATTCTAACTCCTTCCTTTCCCTCACCTCCTCCACTGAGATCCACGGCTCTGGACTGAACTTGTATGAGGAGGGATTCTTTAGGAAAACAAAGACTCTTTGGTGGCAATATGGCACACTGGATTAAATGTGAGGAATACAGATGTGAATACAAAGCCTGTAATAATGATAATACTGTCACTCTTTTTGACTGGGAGACCTGATCTACTTGGAAGAGTAGATAATGAAAAGTTTTTAAGGCAAATATTTTAAATTTCTATTATTATTAAAATTGGGGTTAAGGAAAGGAATCTTTATGACTGATTTGGTATCTTCCACTTACTAATTTTATGATAGATGAAAGATGATCTTCAACTGACTAAGCCTTTCAAACACTTTTCTTCCACATCTCTATAATCGGTTCACCTCCAGAAGCTCACTGGGTGGCCACATAAATAGACTAACTGAATTGTGACAAGTTACCTGCTGCTTCCCCTTTTGCTGAGCACCCAGCTACCAGCAAATTGAACAGGGCATCATAATCCACTGCCCTCACTAATCTGGTTTTAAAGTGAAAAGGAGAGAGGGCCTGGGGAAACATATGCTTCCATTTTAGAGTTCTAGTATACCTAGATTTTTAGGACAACTTCAAACTTACATAGCAGCAAGCCCAAC
Source organism: Aepyceros melampus (assembly GCA_006408695.1). Lineage (NCBI taxonomy): Eukaryota > Metazoa > Chordata > Mammalia > Artiodactyla > Bovidae > Aepyceros > Aepyceros melampus. The sequence continues at coordinate 476,736 of SJXQ01000395.1, forward strand.
TACTACAATGATTTCACAACAGGGGCCAATTTGGGATTCAGAAATCCTGTCTAGACGGATTCTACTTTTTCTCTTTTCTCATTTCTTTCACAGAATTAAGAAGATGTCCCAAATGGCTAAGCTCTTCAAAATATAAAAGACCGGTTTCAACACCATGGATAAATGTGATTGACAAACTAAAAGGGGTGGCAGTGACGGGACAGTGCGTGTAACACACCTGGAGCGGATGTGTGGCAATGGGGCGGGAGCACGGAATTTTGGAGGAGGTGCCCTCATGTAAGGAGCTTGACTGGGTGCACTGCTAAGGTAGCAGGCCTTAGATCACACGCTCACAAGTCTTGATTGTCCAAAAAAGACTCTGTTCCCATCTCTAACGTGGAGCTGGAATGGTTAGTATAATTCAATTTTTTCACTGCAATCCACAATCTGATTGATTGGCAGGTCACACTGGCACTCCTACCTGAGGTATTTTAGCGCTAATGATTGGTTCCTGTAAGACTATTCTATAACAGAACACAGGAAGAGCAGTTCAAAAAACACAGCTGTGGAAGGAAAACAATCATACAAAAAAGCCCGCAAAGGGGCCCACCAGCCTTTTCTTTCCTTTGGATGCAAGCATGCTTTTCACAGGGTGAGAATTAGGAGCAGTTGTTATCCCATTAACAATGTGAATTAGGGTGAATGGTGTCTTTCCTACTGATCAGAAAAATAGGGTGCGGGCAGACACATAATCTACCTGCGACACTTCCAAATCTTAGCATGGGGAATCTCTTTACAAGTCACGGGCATGATTGCTAGATCAGTTCTCCAGAGAGGAATGTGCCATGAAAGACACAGGGAGGAAGAAAGTGGCCAGCAGGGGTTATGGCCTAAGAAGAGGACAGGGAGAGATTACAAACAAAACAAAACCAAAAAAACCTACAAAAAACACCTTCACAGTTAATAGCCTAAATTAATATAGCTTCAATAAAAGCCAGCAATTTAAACTCTTTTCCCTCATGTTGTCTCCTCAAGTCAGGTTCAGGGCACTTTTTAGACTAGATAAACCAACCTCTCTATTTCTGATCTTCTTTTCTGAGATAACAAGAACATACATTAATAGATTTTCATAGAAGGGAAAATGTACAGAGAGAAGCAGAAACAAATTCAACATAAAATGATAGGGGTTTTTATTGTTGCTGTTTGTGTGTTTTTAAAAGAAGCCTCCTTTGCCACCTCACACATGGGGTGGGGAATGTGCAGTTTTAAAAGCTGTATTCAAAGTTAACTCTAAGCCTCACTCAACAGTTCCCACGTCATGTTTTCCGGTTTTCCATTTGTGGGTTTGGGTATTATTTCAGCACTAGTAACCAACTTTTTCTTCTTTCCTCTAAGTAACTAACTGGTTTAAGATAACTAAGAAATAAAACTACCATTAGTATTCAGTCTTTTCATCAACTAGGGGCCACGGGTCAAAAAAATGTTTTGGCAAGGTTGCTGAATTAACTTCTGTTCAGCTTGATAAGGTGGTCCAATTCATAGATTAAAAAAAAAAATCAAGAGTATTTTCTCCACAAGTGCAGAAAAATCATTTCTCTCTTAATAAAGTCATATATTGTAAACTAAGGAAGTGAGAAAACTTAACAAATACTCGGTTGGATGACTTAACAAGGTGGAAGGAGGCAAATCTTAATAAGGTAGAAGTACATTATACTTAAGAAATCCCCAAATAAGATATCAGAGAAAAAAAACAAACCCCAATTCAAGAGGAAGTGTACTCTAATAGACCAGATTTCAAGAAAACTTAAATAACATAAATGTGAGCTTCATGAGACTATGGCTACTAATGTATATGGGAGGATGTACATGCTTATAAGAGCCTATGTAAATATATATATTTAGAAAAGTGCACTCTGGTGTAAAAGTAGGATATATTAATAGTTTCCTAATCCTCAAGTTTCACCATGAGCGTAAGAAAAAAAGATCTTTCATTTACTTCCTGAAGACCATTAGAGGAAAGATGTGGATTTTAACTAAATGACTATGAGAGGTAATGAGTATTGATTATTTGGGTTTTATGCTTGGATAAACAAACACTTTCAGTAATCTGGGTGTCACAATCTAACAAACATATCTGCAAAGTGAGGAGGTTGGCTAAGGTTCCTTCAAGCATGTGTTCAAGTCTACTTTGAAGGTCTGCTCTAAACGGCCAGGTGTGTACACCCCCCACCGTATCTCAGATAACTGCTCTCTCCCGTCTACTTCCAGCAACACAGAATGCATACTCCACATGCATTCTGAAAGGGCATTAATGTTTTAAGATTGCTGGGAGTCTCTGGCAGACTGTGGAAACAGTTCATTAAAAAGGTACCCTTATTGACTTTGGAGAAATTAAGGTGGAAAAATCATTTCCAGACAATTCTACACTGTGCCCAAAGAATCATTTCATGCTGACACGTTTTTCTCAGGAAACTATTTCTTAACAATGTGGGTAGTTAGACTAAGCATGTATTCAGAAAGAGATCTTTGGAGAAAGGTCCCAATAAAAGACTTGTAAAACTCAAAAACTTGACTCTCTTGTCAGGTAGATCATTTTGTCCATATTTTAAATAACATGTGATCACCAATCATGAGACTCAAGCTATAGCTAGACAGTTTAAATAATGGAGAGTAATAAAGATGTTACCATGGCTGGTCAAATCAACAAATCTTGCATGAGTCAAACGTTTGTAGAAGAGTGTAGGTTGTTAATGATGCCATTTGTTTCCTTCTAGATGGCTCTTAAAGAAAGAGCCCCATTGGCTGTGGACCTTGATACAGAAAAGCCTTATGCACTGAGTATTTGGTTTCCTCTCATTCCTACCCACTCTCCACTGGCATCAATTCCTCACCTCACTCTCACAAGACAGTGCTCTCTCAAAGTATGTGAAACAGGAAAACACACATTTCAGGAAGCTTCTTGCCATCTATAGAAATCAAAGCCCTAATGATCTAAAGAGGGATGTGAAATGAAAAGAAAAGCAGAAAAGGGAAAGAGCTGGTTTCAGGCTACGCTGGTCCTGTTATTTATGTATGCACAGAGACGACAGGAAGAAAAGACTTTAAACCTGCTGATCATCTCTCAAGTATATTTGTGGAACACAGAATATCTGTGGGCATAGGGAAGGGAAAAGAATATGTCCAGTAGACTGATTCTAGCAATGACCAGGAAACCCAAAGGCTTAGTTTTTGCACCCAGGGGCAAGCGCAGTGGCAGAGAAGCATGCTTGCATTCTTAAATATATAAATATATATATATCCACAAGGAAAAAGAAAATAAAAATTAAATAAACTATATTAAAAAAAAAAAATCAAACCAAAGAAACAGAAAAAAAAAGGCTGGCTGGTCAGGGGATGGGGACGAGAAGGCCCCGGTGTGTGTACTTACATAGAGGTCAGCACCGTAAAATCCGTCCTGGTAAACCACACTGCAGAAAATCCACACAAAAACAAAAACAAAAAAACAAAAGAACAGAAACACATTCCGGTTATTGAGGACGGCAGCATGCACATGCGCTCTACACGGGCAGGTGATGTATGAATACGGACCCTGGGCTGGAGCGGTTGGGGCAGCTCTGGGACAGGCAAGGCAGAGTAGGGTTGCAACCCTAGAAGGAAACGCCTGCCAATCTAGTAACTAGAGTGGGATGAAAGCAATAAAGAGCATCCCCAGAGGGCCAAGTATAGCTATGAGAACCTGTTGGATTGGAAACACCAACCTTTCATATTGAGAGTATTAAAAAAAAAAGCTTGTCCTAAGAGGACGTTTTTCTTCAAAAGGGGTGTGTGTATGTGGGGGTGGGGGCAGGCTTTGTGCAGACAGGGGTTAAATATGAAAAAAAGAAAAAACAAAAACAGAAAAACCCCAAAGACTCCCACTAGGGCAGGACCTGTATGCAAAGTATGCTTCAACATTATGTTTAGTATTTTGTTATCAGTTTCAGAGAAACATAGAAATTCTTTTCTGATATCCATACATCACCTGCTTTTTACCCTGCACATTAGACATGCGATAAGATTTGGCTGATCACACAAGCATGCAAAGTATTATTATTCAGCATTTAAGAACCAATGCAACACCTCAGAAAAACAAGTCAATCAATTCTGACCAAAGTAAACAGAGAAATGTAATTAAAAAAAAAACACAACCAAAAATACCCACAATGCATTGCTTTCACAAGCAGAGATAATGAGCTAAAGGTTAAGGTGATTGGTCCAAGGTCCAAGAATTGAAAGGTGCAGTGGGGATCCCAGATAGTAACAATATAATCCAGAGTGGGAGGAGTAACTGGAAGACTTTAAGGGTTCTTTTTTGACCATAAGAATATTCGTGGAATTCTGAAAAATACAGTTGATAACTGAGGTTCTGGGCATGACCTGTTTTATGAGAAGGTAGCTTGATTAGGAATAAAAAGATTTATTTTCCCGTTTAGAAAATAAATTTGTATTGAACAAAAAAAAAATACACGATTCTGTTTTTAATCCTAAGCAATACTAAACTATTTTAATGAAGATATAGATTTCAAGCCTTTTGAGGTATTTTGTGCATATAATTTCCCCAAAATGTTATTTTGGGACCAAAAGACAGAATAGCAGTAGAGAAAAAAAGGTAAGAGTCTTTTCACTAAATCAAGATTTGGTTATTTAAAATTAAAAGATCTGTTTATCATTTATTCAACTAAACAAGCTGGAAATTCTCACTACTACCTTCTCCGCTATAATACACAAGCTAGCAAGTGAGGTTATCAAGTCATAGTTTTAATATGAATATGAAAATAATTCATTTTTTACAGGTAGCTATAGAGTTTCTGAATTCTACTCCCAGTGAGGTTCTGTTGTATTTACAGGATAGTATGATCATACTTTGTGATGCCCCAATTATTCTGTGCCTTTGCATTATTACACAACAGGCAAATCAAATTCATCGCTGAGGTCATTTAGATAAATTCTGTCCATTTTCAGTCTCCAATGGCAGCTAAAATCTGAGGTTAGAAAATAATCTGCCTCTCAATTTCATTTTAGTAAAAAAGAGACTTGTTTATAATGAGAAGGCTGATAAAATGCCAAAGCATTGATGCCAAGTGTGACTAGTTAACCTTCAACTATCTTAGTAAGGGGAAATAGGCAAAGTTCGAAAATATTTCTTCTACAGAGAAGAGTGGTGGCATTAAAAACATGAGTAAATTTTATGCTAAACTGTTTCACTCATTGGGAATATTCACCTAAATCTAGGAGAATTCCAATATTCCCTATATCAAATGCCACGAGGAGGCTAGAACACAATGATTAATGATGAAATTAGTTCACTAAGCTAAAAAGCAATTTTAGGCCATTCCCCATAAAATACTGGACTTATTCCTTGCCATCTTCCATGTAAACAGGTGGTTTAGTTAATAAAAAATAAAACATGGGAAATTAGTGTTCAATGTAATGCACAGAAATTGATGTGATTAGACATAAAGGTAAAATATCTTTGAGCAAATATATACCTGACACAGACTTGGTAGAGAATGAGTTTTCAAGTTTGGCCAATATACTGAAATGACCTATATTGAATAGGAACGAATTCAACCACTTGATAAAGTAACTCAGGAATATTATAAAATACAATCCCATGTTTCTGGTGAGCAGTATCTCTTTGCAAACATGACAGTACAATCTTTTGGAATGAAATAGAAGACATTTTGTAAACAATTTTCCTAGTGTGTAGAAGATCCAAGGCTCAGTTTTATGTTTTACTTGAATATTTCTTGATGAAACAATATTGTATCTTTAGTCACTTCTTTAAAAGGAGATGTCAGAGGTTGAAGGTCAAAGGTCAAGTTGAGAGGGAAAAAAGGATAAAATTAAAAGTAAGTAATGGCAGAAGATGGAGATGATGGAATGCATGGGATTTAAACATCTATAAACTGCAAACAAAGGTTTATTTCTAAAGTAGTTCCCCTTCCAGTGGCTTCTGGAGCCTGCCAATTTCAACACTCATATTTGTCTTGTCTAATTAAAATGCTTTAATTCTGTGTAATTGAGGACCCCAAATGGCATGTCCCTTTGGTCTATGACTGACTACTAAATTAGTACACCTCACAGTCAATTTTGCTGTCAGAAAGGACCTACAAAGGAGGCTCTTTCCCTTTACATTTTTACTAAGTAGCAATAAACAGGCTGCTCTGCCACTGTTTATTCTTCAGTAAGTATATGGGAAAAAAACCTGTCACAGGCAGAAAAAAGATGAGGAACACAAACGTCACATCTTTGAAGAAAGAAAGTCCTGATACAACTAACTTATAAAAGTCCACTTTTTATATAAAAATATACATTGTAGGCTGACCTTGAGAAACAACAGAGATCAAAACCTGCCATCTTCACTCCTTCTCCCCCATTCAGTAACAAAGGATTTATTTGTTGCTATGGAATCATTCCACTGCATGAGACACCCTCCATACAAAAATCAAAAGGTGAAGGATGCTCAGCTCCATTAGTTGTTTTACCATCATTCAGAAGCCAACTGTAGTTTAATTCTTCCTACTTCTCCCTTTCTCCCTTGATTCAATTGGACTTGGTTCATCTTTGAATTAACCTCTTTTAATCCGTCTCCTACAAAGAAAGCAAATCCATTGTGGGTAACTAGCTCTGCTGCTCACCACCCAGGCAGTGAAACCACAAGGGAGGGCATATGTGAGAGCCTCAGCCCCAGCAAGGGTGGTGGTGAGGGTGAGCCCAGCAGATGCAGTCTTGCACTACAATCTTCAGCTCCTGGTTTGGTTCTCTGCAGGAGTGTTAATCCAAATTCGTGCGATGCTGAGTGAACTCCATGCCAACACACTGCTAGTGAACACAAGACAGTTCTGGCTACTGTCTTAAGCCACTACTGTGAGGGCTTAAGGTGGCCAAGATGAAGATTTATATAATGCATTGATATTCTGTTACATTCTGACAATGGTATGGTTCTTGCCATCTAATCTGTTAATTTGCAAATATTCAAAGAGTCTCTACTATGTGGCAGGGCAACATCCCAGAAGTTATAAGAGGGTCATGGTATTATGGTTTTATCCAGTTGCTTATTTGGGAATCTACTGCTTACCCTGGATAGGCGGGAATGGCTGCTGGAGGTACCGCTCGGACTGCGCCTATACCGTCCGCCCTCTGCCCCTCAGGTGGGCTCCTCTGAAAGCGGCCGCCGTGGTGGCTGCAGTTGGGTAAGGGAAGCCAGGAACTAAAGGGAGACCCAAAATATGACAGAAATGTCAACTTGCATTCAGCAGCACGTGTAACATCACAACCTGCTTTACAACAATTACAGGAAAGATGAAAAGGTACCTCCACATCACAACTTTTCTCAAAAAGAAATGGAAATACGCGATATGCCATAACTCATTGACACCATGCCTCACTTATCACAAATCATGAGTTTTCTTTGTTTCTTCCCAATTTTGGCCTTGCCATGCAAGCAAACAAGTCAAGAAACTTGAGAACTGCTGCCATAATGGAGACGAGACTTTTTATTTCTACAGACAGTTTAAGTTGTTTGATATAAACTCTTTCACTGACTGGTTATTAATCTTATTTCCAGATGTTATTACATCAATTTAAATAATTATTTTTCATAAGCATATCCTTTTATGCTTTGACATGCCGCCACATTCCAAGGCACACTAAATAGTCTTCAGACACGTCATGAGTCCACCTTACTCTTTATCTAACATGTTTCAATCCAGAAATGAGAGGTGAGAAGGAAACTGCCTCTCCCCTGCAGCCCTGTGTCCTTTTAAAGAGGCAGACATTCTCTAAGGGCCTGTTTTAAGTGTGCTATCCTCTGGAAAGCATGCAGGGACATTGATTCCGTATCCACTGAATTCTGTTTAATTATATCTCTTGCTGGAGCTAAATAGCTCAGGTCAAAATGACTTTAGAGATACCAACAAGAGCTGAGAATAATCAATAAAACTGGAGCGGCGTTTGAGTGGTATTCTACTCAAGGGCCCAGAGCTGACTTGCAGATAGCATGTACAACACGTTCCACCAATAATCCCTTCTTTGTTTGTTTCATTACAAAGTGCAGAACTAAAATTTTCTTTACATGTCCTCATTCTCTTCTACCTTTTCTGACTATTTGTGCTTTGTGGCCATCTTAACATTTGATCAAAAAGATTTAGCACAGGCTAATAAGATTCTAGCATAGGACAGAGCATTAATGATAGTATTTAACTCTCTTGTGAATGCCTCCTTTTCAGTTACGTGTATTTGGGTGGACAAAAAGACCAATACCTCGCTGTTTACTCACAACAGTCAAACTCTCAAACTCCATGCCAGGTCAACATAGGCTACTTACTGATTAAAGGAATGTAAGTGTTGATGCCCCCTCTTCCTGACAGGGGCACGGCTGCGTCGTTGCCTAGAGACACATCTGCTTGGAAGCTGGATGCTAAGTGTATTTAGGAAATGAAAAGGTGCAAAAAGATTACCAAGGAGTAGGAAAGTGAAAAACAATAGATTTATATATATATATATATAAATATATATGTAAATAGCACCAATGGAAAAATTAACTTAAATACTACCTGCATACAATTCAGGGCCATATACAGCTCCAACTACTGGGCTTAATTTCCAACCTGAAATGGAAGAGAGGACAGTGAGCAAATGTTTAAGACTACATGAGGAACAGACAGAGGTAAAGGAGGGCTTCAGATGCTCTGGATTCACTTTTGCCTGGTACCATCTTCTTTTTAGGATGCTGGTGGGGGTTTACATGAGAGGGTGATGAGATTTTTGGACCTGACCCTCTTTAAGCAGGACTAGCACAGTGAAGGGATAATGGAAGATTTGGCAGAGGGAGAGGCGGTAGGGGAAAGAGGAGGTGAGAAAAATTGGGAGGGAGGAAGGAAGGAAGATGGAGAGGGAATGAGAGAAGGAAAAACAAATACAAATAAATCCTGAGGGTTCTGTACACTGTTTCTCACAGAACTGCTAAATGACCTAGTCCTTGTTTAGAAGAAGGGAAAAAGGCACAACACATGTAATTCGGTATCCCACTGTGACGCAATGTCTTCTATATCATCTTGACATTGTTTACTACTCTAGCTGTTTTATTATAAAACAGTATCCTTTGACTGAATTCAAATCTGACCTGGACCTCTAAACTTCATGTTCATTTATAGCATGCTAATGGTATCTGGGTAAATGGAAATCTTCTTTCATTGGGATTTCCCATTAGGATTTCACTGAAGTTTATTTAACCAAGTCACCAAGGAGAGACATGCAATGATAAAATTCAAGGTATGTTCCTAACTTTGGTGCATGTCTTCTGAGATTTTAATTTAGAAGAAGCATATTTACATTAATCAGACTTTTAAGCTAAAGAATACAAGACCACTACAGAACATTAGTGTAAACATTTTAAGTATTTCTAAACAACATTAGGTTTGATGTCACTGTAATTTCTACATTTCCTTTTTTATATTTATAGGAATATGGGAAGTGGTTAAAAAAAAAAGAGAGAGAGAGAAATGTTCTATTGCTCACTGACAGAGTAGCATTCTACATGAAAAATCTTAATAAATATTTCTTGAATTTTATCATTTTATAAAATTTTTATAAATATATAAAGCCATTTTATTTTTCTGAAAAATTGACCCTTTGGTTTAATTCTTTTATAACATTGTAACATTGTGTCACTGCTACTCTATAAATATGCGACTGGAAAGGTGAAAAGGCCAATCACCAGATTTAAATGACTATAAGCAAAGACATTACTCAAGAGAAAACCCATTCATTTGGAATCATTCCAATCCCCCCATTCATTATTTTATGTGCTTATAGACTATGCCTCTTCATTATTCTGCATGAAAACTTCAAAATTTGTCTTCAAATCCTACTGGAGTTGTAAAAGCACAAATGTTCTGCATTGTTAGACAAGTCAGGAGACTCAAAGCCAGTAAGAACATGCTGAGAATTCACCAGAAGGCATCTAGCATGCTCTTTGCAGAATCTCTTTTTAACACAGCAGCTGAAGGTTTCTAAAGTCTGCCTCCAGTAGGCTTGAGTAGTGATTTAGAATAATATTAAAAAATGAACTTTTCCTTTCCTGTCAGTGGCACTACTATTTAAGCACTCCCTTTAAATGCATACAATGGATGCACATGATAATAATGGAACACTGTCAACAAAAGCTTGGATATGTTTAGTTTTGTACACTTACAATGTATTTTTACGGGTGTTTATATCACTTGATTTTCACAAAACTGAAAAAGAGTGGTAAGATAGGCACCACTTCTGGGACAATGAGTATCAGTATTATATTTCCCTGGGCTTTATTTCCTGAAGAATAAGCTAAAAGGGCTGGATTTTGATGACTTCTAAAGAAGAGCCTGGTGTTGCTAAAATTCTGGCTGCCACTTGATAGTGGTGAAAACAGAAATGGGTTAGGAAATGGGCCCACTGTCACAGAGTAAAATGGAGAGACAGATTAAACAGGAGAATTCCCGTCTTCTCAGTTCCAGTCAGTAGCTCTGTCTGTCCCACTGGATCTAAAGGAAATCCGACATACTTGGCCTCTCCTTATTTTGTTTAAATTTGATTTTTTAAAAATCAAAATAGCAAAAACTTGTTTTTGTGAAGCAGTGAAAAGAAGAAAACAAAAGGTAACTTGGAAGGTGACGGTATCCCAAGATATACCACTAGTAAAATGACTAAGGAAAATGCAAGTTATGCTAATAAATGCAAATTATGCTATACTCTATTTGAAAAGCTGAGCTATACATATTTATTGAAGGCCAACTAATACACTTCTTCTTGACTTAAGACATTACAAGCACATACTGTCATATTCTAGCAAAAGAGGGAGAAACTCTTCTTTTTACTCTAGATAAAATCTCAGGCAGAACTCTAAAATATACAATAGTGAATGAGGTTCTTCAAAGTAGAGTCATGGGCCTCAAGACCCAGTCCATTCAGTTTTCTTTCCCCCCGAAAGATGGTCCTGTGGAACACAGTGTGCAAAACTACTCTTGTGCTATAGATTAAAATTATATCCTGTCTTACTCAGGCAACATATATCTAGATTAACTTTGACAACTGAAGCAGAAGTTCTGTTTTTGTTAAACAAGATATTTACAGAAAAATTCCCCCTTAATGAGAAACATTTATAAAACTCACTACATAACATGTAATCATCAAATATAAAATATTTTTATTTTTACACACACACATACCCCGTGCTATTACCTCTAGAGCATTCCTTTAAAAGGAGAACAAGAGGTCAAGAATTATTCCACTCATGTTCAGATAAGATCTTGAACAAGCCTAACATATTACAAAGAACTTCAGCAGCTAAAAGAGGGTTTTGAGCAGAAATCTCAAATGACATGTTCACACTATATAACATGGATTTTACTGAGACTAAGACTGTAATAATTAAAAAAACCAAAAAGGTAATTTATAAAAATTAACTCTGCCAGGTTAAAAAAAATACTTCAATGTACATGAAAAAAATTGAAGACTGAAATCAAGAAAGTCTTTGATGCTTGTGAAAAGTTTATATAGCTATACAAGAATAGATGACATAAGTGACATTTTTCTGAAGATGATTTGTAACCTCTTACCATTTGCATATGGTGTGACCATCTTCTTATTGGTCATTACACGTGCTGTAGCATTATTCACCTACAGGCACAAAGTAGAAAGGGGGGGGCAGGGAGGAAGGAGACCACATTAGGGAATATGGAGGTGCTTATTCAATAACAAAGTAGTCAGTTTACAATGCAAATTTCAGAGATAATTTACTTAAATAATTAATATAGCAATATAAAATATTAATATATAGTATTTTAATTGAAGTGTTCATTAAATGAGGCTAACAAGAGTAAAATACAGTTTCTTGGTCTTCAAATGGAAAACTAGGGCAACTTTACCATCCAGGACTCCAAAGAAAAAGTACATTTGCAAGTTCTTTGGAGATCTTTTAACAGAGAAGTCTCTGCACTGAGGAAAATATGGAAAAAATGGGAAAGAGCCCTGTTTGCATGTGAACTTTGAAGTTCATTAATAAAACAGAGGCTTGCTACATTGGTTCAGAAAACAGATTTACAGGAAGACAGGAGAAAAAAAAATGTGGATCTGATCTGTTCTCATGTTTATCATTGTTTACATGCTTGTATAAAATTTTACTGTTTGAAAAAAAAAAAGTATAGGAACTTAGATTCCTATGTTGACAGGCTTTAGGACTATTTTGAATTTTCTAATTATGTGCCCTCCTCATTTAAGAAGAAAGTTTTCAGAAAGCTGTTAAATCAGGCACTTAAAAGAATTGAAAAAAAAATAAAGCTTTATGTTTTTTTTGTTTTATGGTACTCTCTACCCTCATTTACAGAACTGCATAATTAAAGCATTCTCAGTGCTAACGTAAGTAGGCATTAATAAAGAAAAGATGACTGGGGCTTAGAAACCAGGATCCTGTAGTCAATCCAGTGTCAGAATCAGCTTCAAAGTTCTTGCGAGGAGGGTAGAGCCTTACCATAGAATCTGGTTATATACTATGTTGTCAGGTACATAGAAACAGACCAGTTTTTAAAAGAATTATAAAACATAAAAATTATACAAAATATGTTTTATTTCACTCTGCGGATTTATATTATGTTAAATTTGAATAGCAATAAATTTGCTACAAAAAACTCAACCAATTTTAGGTGGAGTTGGAACCAAAAATGTTTTGTGTTTTTTTAAGATTTGTATAGTGATCACCTTCCTATGTGAGGAAAAGAGCTTGAAACTTCATTTACTCTAGTTTGCCCACAAAATCATATCAACATTTCACATTTAAAAAGAAAGAATGGGATACAACAATGATGAGACTGAGAGCATGCAGTTAAAAAACACACACACACAAATAAAAGAAAGAAAAAAAAAACAATCAATTTTGGAAAGACGGGAGAAAGTGAAGAGCGAGGCTCTCACAGACAAGGATTAGAACGGGTCAAGAGCTTCTACCAGCTGCTAGAGCAGAAAGCACCCAAGCACTTAAAGGAAAAATGGCCAGAACCAATCAGAAACCACCAGTCAGCAAAGAGACCAATAGCTGCACAGAACAGAGAAGGGGCGGGAAGGACTAGGGCGGAGGATAGGAAGAGAGAGTGGGTCAGGAGAACAAAAAGCAAGGGAAGGAAGAGAAGAAAGTCAGGAAGGCTGTCACAGGCAGGAGAGAGAGCTGTCAAGGGCAAAGAAGGGACAGTCATAGCTACAAACAGAGGTCTGGGAAAGAGGAAAGGAGGAAAGGAAGTAGGGGCAGGAAGTGCATTAATAAAACCAGCCAAACTGGAGTTCAGTAACTCTGAGTAAGATGTGCAAGGGGGAAAAAATCACCATGACGTCAGTACTCAAACAGCTCAGACGGCTACAAAACAATATGTACATCCAGAGTCCAGGCGGCATTACTCAACAGCATTGAAAATAAAAGGGGGAAAGGAAAAGGAAGAGGAACAAGTCAAATCACATTTTGTAGTGTTAATGTGAGATGGCAGATGGACTTTTTCTTTCTTATTTGTTTGTAATTACATTTTTAAAAAGCTTCTTCTCTAGTGCTTTGGTTTCACTTACCGCCAACGGGCACCATCGCCAGCATTGTGTATAGTTACCATGGAAAGAGTGAGTCAAGTGAAGGGCCCTAAATGCTAAACCATTGGAAAGGGAGGGGGGAAAAAAAGCAAAATATGCAGACATCTTACTCAAAATGGTGGCTTTTATATTTCATACTTTTAAAAACTGGGAAAGGGGAAAGGAGCCAGTTAACCTTCACTGCGTGATGAAAAGGGCCAGTGAGCACCAGGTGGCCAACTCAGTCTCAGTTTTGGTACATGCTACAGGTGGCCACCCAACCCTCTGCTGGAGAATTTTATTCAGTAATTGCTGAAATTCTGGATATTAAATATATTTAAAAACCACATGAGTTTTGGATTCTTTCCTCCCCACCTCCCCACCTCTACGATCTTTTATTCCTTTCTTATTACACGCAGGTGGAGGCAAACTGGACTCCCAAGAGAGAGAGGATACTGGCTGGCCCCTTGATTCATTACAGGACACATTTCTAAACTGGACAGTTTTTAGACGTTTTCAACGTTAGTTTTATTTTGGCCTGATTACAGGACTTCAGAGTCTCGCAAACCGAAGCAAAGGAAAAAAATCAAGAGAGTAGAAGGATGAACATCTCAGAGGAAAAAAGTAAATGAAATCAAATACATATACATTCGCACACAGGTAAATTGAAAGGAAAACCCCCAAACAATAAAAAATGGGGGGGAGGGAGGATAGAAGTGTTACTTTTACAGCATTTTAGTGCAAGAAAGTGAAGGACACAGAGACACAATACACACACCACAAACAAGACAGGGTTCCAAATGTGAAATAAGTGAGGCAATACATAAAAAGAGAAATAAAAATATAAACCAGAAGTTGAATTATTGAAGACATGCACCTCGATTTTACGGCCCTCTACCACGGTGCCGTGTAATTTCTCCCTGGCCCTGTCTGCATCAGCACTATTCTCGAAAGTTACGAACCCGAATCCCTGCATGCAGCGGGAGAAGGGGGGAAAACATGCACATCGTTATATTGAAGTACTCATTTCTTGGTAAATAGAAAAAAAATATCACAGTATGAAACTGACATCAGCAACAACTCAGCAATACTCTCCCAAAGTCACATTGTTGGTCCATGCATATTTTGTAAAGGGAAATGAAATCCAATAAAAGGATAAAGAACTATAGTAGTAGTGATAATAGTAATAATGTGATTAACAACAACAATAATAATAATGAAATAAAACAAAAAGCATGTGAGGCCAGACCAAAACTGAGGTATAGAGTTACTCGGGTCAAACTAGTCAACTGAGAAATCTGAACATTTAAAAATAATCCTATCTTTCTCATTTCATGCTGTTAATGTACATGTCCCTTTATCTAATACTAAAATATAATCAAATCTATTATTCCTCCGCAACTTCTATACGAAGCTTGATATTTGGGTGCCAGCTTCATAAAATGAATTTGTTAGGAAGTCTAACCATTTTAGCTCCACTTGGCCTATGGCTTACAGCACCATCAATTCCTCTGGGAATGGAATAATTTAAGACATAGTGTGGATGTTTGATTTGTGGGTACTGGGTGTGGGAGAAGAGAGCACTCATGTTCGTCTAAGCAAATGAAAAGACCATTAGGCAGTGGTCAATTATAACTTTTCTTCAATGTAAATTTTAAACAGATTGACACAAGTCTAAGAATATGTTCAGCTGGGGTTCAGAAACTGCTTATCCAGACTGCCTAAATTATACATCTGTTGAAGCCCACTCAATGTGTTCATTTTTTCCATGTGTAGAGAGAAAAGGAATAGTCAAAAGCCAGTGGGAGTGAGATCTAGTTAGTGACATGAACTGCATACTATTCAACAGGAAAGAATACCATAGAACATCAATAGGATTAATTTATTTGTCCACCATAGACGCTGGAAAACAAACCATGAAACTTTAAGTCGTCAAGCAGAAAATGCAGGAGACCAGGGAGCTAACCCGCTTTACTCCTGTGTGTGTGTGCGTGTGTGCTGTCACTTCAGTTGTCTCTGACTCCCTGCGATCCTATGGACTACAGCTGCCAGGCTCCTAAGTCCATGGGACTCTCCAGGCAAGAATATTGGAGTGGGATGCCATTTCCTTTACTTCCTTTGTTCATACTATATCTGAAAAGCCAGTCTGGGTCATCATCCTGCTACCAGTTTCAACACCAGCAGGATTTACTATATACTGCAGGACTGTTTCAAAAAGCACTCCATCAGCTTCATTCTAGGTGCTTTGTCCTTGTCTCTCTACTCAGCAACTATAACAATTTCTCAAGCTATTTACCTCTGTAGAGTGGTAACTTCTTAAGAGTTTTTGGAGACAGTGCTCATTTTTCAATGGCTTCACTGTCCCTCTAGCATTCTTTGAATATTCCACTGTAGGATAACCCCAACCCTTTATTTTGACTGAAGTTCTGCTTTGCTGCTTAATCCATGAACACTCCTATATATATGACACATATTCTTAACTGGGATGTTCAACAATGCGCACTGTTCGATAAGATTTTATAAAAGCAATTTCATCATGCCAAAGGATCCGATGACTCAGCATCTAAATGATTATACGATTGGGTAGCAATCCGTGGACAAATCCAATGGATTACCTCCAACTTCAATCTGGATATCTAGAAAGTGAAATGCTAAGCTGAGAAGAATTTTTTTGCAAAAATACGTAGCTTAGGATATAATACTATGGGTAATTTTAATGAAAAATGCTCCTTTAAAATGATATGTGTTGAAAATATCAACAGGAACTCATTTTCAGAAACAAATTTTGATATAAAGATGTTATAGCCACTTTGACAACTCAAGTTGTACAAGGGTAAGCTACTAATTAATTATTCCATCTGTCACACTAGCATCTAAGGCAGGAAGCCAGTTCTCCAATCCTTGAGAGCCCTCCAATGGGAAAGTCAAATCTTTTAAAAAAGGTTGCAGGTTGTAATGTGACTTTAGTATTCTGGAACAAAATTTCACTTTTAAATGCTTTTAAAATACTTTATAAGGAAAAGTACTTATAAACTAAAGGAAATTCTAATTAAGGTACCAAGGACTTAAAAATGAAGCCATCTTTACAGGCATATTTACTAACATAAGAGGAGGAAGAAGGCCTTGTTGATAATTTGGGGACTTCTTGATAAGAAACACATAGGTAAGAGGATTTCTTTCTTTCCTTCGAAGGTAAACAGACCTTGTGTCAGGCAGAGAAACAGCGCCCCAGCTGTCCATGTCCTAATCCCCTGTGAACATGTTCCCTTACAGGGCAGAAGGGGTTTTGCAGATGTGATTAAATCAATGACTCTGAGATAGGGAGAGGATCATGGATTATCCAGGTGAAACCAATGTAATTCAAGGGTGCTTACAAGTGAAACAGGAAAAGAGGAGAGTCAGAATCGAAAGGCTGGGCTGGCCATTGCTGACTTTAAAGGTGCAAGGGGGGCTTATAGGCCAAGGAATGTGGGCTGCCTCCAGAAGCTGACCAAGGCAGGCAGTGGAGCATCCATTGCTTAGCGCCATCTGAAGGAAAATAGCCACTGACACCTTGATTTTAGCCTAGTGAGACCCTCTTTGGACTTCCAATCTCCGGAACTGCAAGATAATAAATCTGTGTGGTGTTAAGCCACCGTGTTTTTGATAATTTGTTCAGAAGCACCAGGAAATTAGGATACACCTCTCAGGATTAAGGTCTGTGATAAGGAAGGGGAGAAGTATCACCAGCATTTTTGGAGTATTGTTCTTAAGTACTTTTGCTTGAGTGGAAATTTCAAACAGATGATTTTCCATCAACTCAGCTTCCTACCTGCTTATCTGTCACATTTACAATTTGGTTTTATGAATATTAATTCAAAAAAGTTTGAAAAAAATTTAAAGTACTGCTCCTTTAATAAAATTTACCCATTTTTGAAAATGTGCCAGGAATTGAGCTAAGGATATTCACAGACTTATAATAAAGTTACTAACAGTAAAACTCACTTCCACAAGATTATGCTTAATGTCTCTTTAATCTTAGAAATCTAATTCATATTAAGTCTGGTCATTTGGATCTCTTGCTTTGAAAAAAAAAATTCATACAATCACGTCTAAACCCAATGGTTTCCTTAGAAGAGCTTCAAAATGATCATACATTTTTCAAACAGGAAAATGTAGTATCTCTCCGAATAGTCACAGACTCTTAACAAGAGTAACTATTTAAGGTATGTAGGAAGATAAAGAACAGATAAACAAAAAGTTTTATTTTTAATTAAAAAAATTATGTTGACACATTTGCCTGTACCAGAACTATCTGATAGAAATGTAACATAAGCCACATATATAATTTCAAATTTTCTTCTAGCTACACTAAAGTAAAAATATGTGAAATGAATTTCAATAATGTATTTTATTTAAGCCAGTATATATGACATAACTGTAACATGGCATCATTATAAAACCACTATTAGTGAGATGTTTAAGATTCTTTTTTTGATCTAAGTCTTTGAAATTGGCATCTATTTTATACTTAAAGCACATCCTCAATTTAGACTTCCCACATGCCAAATGGTCAGTATGGCCACTGCACTGGACAATACTCTTACCAAGGTTCTCGGCTTCCAAAGTTCTTTTATGTTAATGATTTAAACTTATCAGTGTTAATTCATGATTTACCAGCTATCTTAGCTGCCTTTTGGAAATTAAGAGATGCTGTATTTATCAGGCGTATGGTTGTGGTTAAAACTTTGACAAAGTGTGACAAAAATTTTACTATCTGCCTTGACATCCATTTGTCATCAAGGCACACAGGAGCCGAATAACTGTTACCTTTTTAGTCTGGCCTCAGACTGCAATAAATAACAAGCAATAGGATGAGCATTGTAAAAATATCTTAAAATTTGTATAGTCTTTGAATTTTTCCATCTCAGAAGAATGAGAAAGAAAATTTACCATGTAACTTTTAAGGGAGAAATCAAAAGCAGATGGTTCTCCTGGGTATGGCCAGAACACAGAAATTAAAAAATAAATAAAAGGAAAATAAAACTAAAACCCATAAAATGGTAACAAAAGAAAATAAACTAAGACTTTTGGAATTACATGCACTGTTAATTCAGTTTTAAACATAATGAAAACATTTCATTTCAGCATTACCCATCAAACTTTACCAAAAATCACAAAGGCCTACTTAGTGTAATTTCAAAGACGGTCTTTCGACCATATTTAGAAATAAATAATTTCCCTTTGCATAAAATCAAGAGCCGGGGAAATAGGAGAGAAATTACAGCACACTTTTTATGTCTGAGGAATGGGAATAAACATTTTATCTTCCCAAACTCCAGTCTAAACTATAGCTTAACCCAAACCCAGATTTCCATCATTCCAGAAAGCCACCTGAGAGAAGCAATGAGAACACATTAACTAAAAATCCACTAGAAATCTCAATAATTGTTGCTGTGCTCTATTTTGCAGTCCTTTAGTGGACTTAATAATTGACACTGTCTGAGGAAGTGCAGGTCTTCTACACAGTATTTGTAAGACATGTCCCTTCAAAAGTGACAACTGTACTTCAAAGTATATTGACAAAACTCTATGGAAAATCTAAATGTTAGAATCTGTGTATTTCTTTTAAAATAAGTTTGATAATTATCACAAATGAATTGCTATAGGGCTGGGTGATGGTGAACAGGACTGTGGAAGGTCTGAATTTTAACAATGGAAGAAAATTTTGAAAAACTAGTCAGTCATTGAAAGTGTCTAGCAGACAGTACAAGGTCAAGAGTATTGGTTGTTGAACTAGGTGACCTTTAAGAGTTCTGTTTAATATCTATGTGAGATTGCTATATTTAAAATGGCTAACCACCAAGAAACTACTGTAAAGCAAAGGAAACTCTGCTCAATGTTATGTGGCAGCCTGAATGGGAGATGAGTTTGGGGGAGAATGGATACATGTATATGTATGGCTGAGTCCCTTCACTGTTCACCTGAAATCATCACAACACTGTTAACTGGCTGTACTCCAATATAAGAATAAATTATTTTTCTTCCAATAAAAAGAAGGAAAAAAAAAAGATTTTATGTTAAGAAAAATGACTAGAAGGAAATACATGAGAATATTGTGAATAATCTCTTTAATGAACTATGTATGCCCCCCTTTTCATTAAACATCATGTTTTCCTTTTATAATGATTTTTTAAAGGGTGCTTTTTAAAAATTGTTACCTAAAGGATCTATGAGGAGAGTGGAGATATAATTTACTGTTCAAAGTAAGACACTTTGAGGGAGAAATAGGACATTAACAATTATGCTAAAACAACAGGTATAAACTAGAACAACTAGGTATAAATTAGGATATATGGCTGCTCTTGCCATACATTATCTTCTTATTGTTTGTATTAATACTTTGTTATGACTGGTGAAATCTGGAGGATCAATAAAGCTACTCATATCTGTATAATCATTTTCTAGATTCTGAGTACATTAGTTAATTTTTTTGGTAGGGGTACCATTTTTCATCATATATCTTAATTGAACATTTTCAAAAGGATAGTCTATTCTTTATTTCAGTTAATGATAGAAAATTAAATACAGGTGACTTTGTCTGTACAAAGGAGTAGGGGGTAAAAGGAAGATTAAAAAAAATCACATGAAATAATTTAAATAAATATGTATGTATATACATGTTAATGAAATAAATTCATTTCATAATAGCCAAATTCAGAATACGCAGGTCAAAGGAGAAAAAAGGAAAGTAGTCAACAACAAAGAAGCAACTACTTTCTGGAACAAAGAAATCCTACTGCTCAGGCAAGCTAAAAAGGTAGGCTATTGTTAGGCAGGGAAGAAATGGCATGGCAGCAAAAGTGTTCATTTTGTTTTTTAAAGGGGTATATTCTCAAACCCGGGTCCAATATTCTCATAAAAAATAAGACACGGTAATAAAGAGATGCTTTTTGTCTTGCAGCCCACTTGGTTAAATATTGTTTTACATGTAAGTATTACTTATGTCTAAAAATTCGTCAGTTTTTCCATTATTGCTTCAGAAAAAGTTCAATAAAGCTAACTTCTGTATAGAAAAGCACTCTGTTAAAAGACTGAACAATTCTCAGCTAAAAATGTAACTTTTCTTTTCTCTGGTTCCTTCCAAGACATGTGGTAATTTTATAGTCAAGTCCAGACACAAAGAAATGAGAAACTAAACTTAATTTACAAAAACCAAAGTACTCATTACTTTATCTTAGGTGGATCCCGGAAGAGGCATCTAGGTTTTGACTCCAAAATAAATCTCTATTAATAAGCCTATTCCATAAAAGAACTCTGGGTAACAGTTAAGAAGGGCAAAGGATGAAGACAGGTTTTGTATCAGTTCTGGAAGGCAGGTGCAAGGCAATTCTGAATTTTGTTCTTTAACACATTTTCCAATCAGTACATAGTCTATCTCCCCTGCAGTAGCCCAAAGAAAAAGGGGCAGTGAGGACACAGCATAAGCTGAGAGAAGGAGCATATACTTTTAGATTCCCCAAAGAGAAAGGAAGGCTTGTGTCATTTTAAATGAAAACTACAGGGGAGAAGCAATTGAACTGGATAAATTGAAAAATTTTTGGTAGTAGGCAAATCCTTGAAGTCAGTGAAAGAAACCTTAGAAAGATCAATTTCCTTTGCTTCACAAGAATTCAAATTATTTTCTTGGTAAGGAGCAAGTCCTCAATGCCTGATAGAATTTAATTGGGCTTCTGGCTGTTAAGAGTCTAGCAAAGAGTATTTTAAGTGCATACACTTAAAACCAAAAGCATTTAAACTACTGGTTTAGATAAACAATGTGGTCAATAATCTTCACCTATTTATTTCACATTCACGTGCTTCTCATCTCAAACCACTGTCATTTTTCCACCTTGTATCTAAAAAGTTCACAAAAAATAACAGCAATCTATACAACAAAAGCATAGAAATCCACTGTGAGCAATTACAAGTATAAACAGTTTTACTGGTTACGGTTTGAACAGATTTCTCTTCAAAAATACTTACCAAGTTGAGTGCTGGAGAAAGTTCTGTATAGGCATATTAATCTTTAATCTTTTTTTGTTTTAACTGAAAACTAAAAGCTTAAGAGTATAATTACCTCTGTAATAATTAACGAATAAATTATTATAGTCAGAATTAAACACTTATAGTGTTGATACATTCTCTAAAGGAAGGGAATAATAATCATACATTTGTATTAGCACAGATGGGGGCAGAAAGTATTAATATATACAACTCTGTAGGTATGTTATCAGTTCCCAGAGTATGGTGAACTTGGAGTAAGAAACTGAAGAGAGGCAAATCATTAGCTCATTTATTTAACTTCAGCTTTTCTCAAATTACATTCTTAGAGATTAAATCATAGCGAAGGGCTATGTTCAAAGTTTAGCAGAGATGACCACAGGAAAATTAATTTAAAAAATTGGTCTAACCTAAAAGTGCAAGTAGAATGAAATGTAACAAGGTAAATATTTATAAGCCTGGCCCACATCTGATTGTATCTGTGGTGTATATTCCATTTGCTGAGGAGGAAGAAAACTCTCAAATAAAACTTCATGAAATTCAGTTCATCAATTATTTTTTCACAACATCACTTTACCATTCCCTCATTTCTAAAAGCGCTGCTGCTTATTTTAGGGAATAAAATTCTAAATCATACAGATTGGGAACTTAAAATAGTAAATTATTAGGTAAATTATTGTGCCCATTCTCACATGAAAAGCTCCCAACTCATTTGTAACTGAACTAACGTGTCTCTCAGTCTCAAGTCTGTCTTGAAGCTTGTGTCTGGGTATAACTTAAAGGAGGAAATCCACAGTGAATACCTGAATCTCTTCTCCCTGTGTTTAAGCTTTGTCAAAATTTCCTGAAAGAGACAGCAAGTCAACTGAATAACTGAAATATTAAATTTCTTCTAAGTATGTAATTTTGAAGTTCTATTTTTCAAAGCTGAATTGTTCCGGTAGAATTCTGACTAGAATTCTCATAGAATTTAACTTTTTTCCTGTCATCTCTCTCTCTCATCCTTTATTATTTTTACTTTCCTGGCTGTGTCCATGGCATGTGGGATCTTAGTCCTCCGACCAGGGAGGGAACCCATGCACCCTGCAGTAGAAGCGTGGAGTTTTAACCACTGAACCGTCTGCGAAGTCTCTCTCTTATCCTTTAAAATAAGAAGCTTAGGCCAAATTTAAATCTGAGGAAGAACTGGTGCCTCTGGCAGACTTTCTTCCTTACAGCCACAGTCTGCTCTCAAACTTCTCACTTTTATCCCATCACTCTCCAATGTAAGATTTAGGAAAAAGTATGGACACTTGGTGGTTTCTGTTTAGAGGTAATCTAATCAAGCTAGATTGCTGGGATACTTTTTGCAGGCTTAAAACAACTTAAGTTTTCTGACTACTTACTATTTTAAGTAAAACTAAAAGAAACCAAGCACCCAATACTGAAATGGAGCTTACCTTAGAGCCACGTTCATTAAAGATTATTTCTACATCTAGGATTTTGCCAAACTGCTGCAGAGACAAAAATAAAAACATTTACTTATGGTCAGCTTTTTTCCCCATATACTTTACTTTCTTCTGAAAAAAGAGGAGTTTTTTTCTTTTTTCCTTTACTTATTGGACCAATACCAGTTGATATTTCCTCATCACTGAGCTGAAAGTTCCTTCTTTTAAAATTCACTCACATACGCATCATCCACCTAAGTACAGTGGAAGCTATTTTCAGAAGATATTCACAGTGTCACCCCACTATATGCTTCTTCACATGGACAAACTGGAGGTTTCCTATCTGCAACTCTAACTTTTGAAATGCTGTTTTAAGAAGTAAATCCTAAGTAGAAACATAAACTATCAAAGGCTGTTTTCTTTCCTTTCTTTTTTAAAAAATTATAAAAGTGAACCATGTTCACTGAGAAAAAAAACAACCCAGAAAATATAGATAAACAAAAGGAAAAGGGGGCACAGAAAATTAAGATCATCTTTAATCCTATCATCTTAACATTTAAAAAAAACACGTTTTAAAATGTTTTGTATTTTTGGCTGTGCTGTGGGCTTTTCTTTAGTTGCCGAGAGTTAGGGCTATTCTCTAGTTGCAGTGGGCGGGCTCAGCAGTTGTGGCTCCTGGGCTCCAGAGCAAAGGTTCAACAACCATGGCACTTAGTTGTCCTGTGGCATGTGGGATCTTCCAGGACCAGGGATCCAACCTGGGTCTCTTGCATTGGCAGGCGGACTCTTTAACACTGAGCTACTAGTGAAACCCCATCTTAACATTTTGGTATCACCT
The DNA here is from genome assembly GCA_006408695.1 of Aepyceros melampus. Classification (NCBI taxonomy): domain Eukaryota; kingdom Metazoa; phylum Chordata; class Mammalia; order Artiodactyla; family Bovidae; genus Aepyceros; species Aepyceros melampus. Next base: position 500,628 of record SJXQ01000395.1, read on the forward strand.
TCCCAGCCTTTCCTTAGGCATGTGTGTGTTTCTATAAAACTATAGACATCTGACATACTATACATATTGCTTTATTACTTTCCTTAAACTTAGTATACTTTATAATATATTTATAAATCTGAGTAACTTTCCAAATCAATAAATATATATTGGTGTTATATCTGTTTTGAAGCATACCAAACATTCATGGACATTATGACTGATTCTATTCATTTGCCACTTTATGTGTGGCACGTGGGATATCAGTTCCCCAACCAGGGGCCGAACCTCTGTGGTGGAAGCACAAGTCTTAAACACTAGACTATCAGGGGAGTCTCTCATCAAGAACATCTGAAATAATAACTGTATCTTATAATTAGTTAAGTACTTCAACTTTAAGAAAATCAAACAAAGCTAAAAGCACAAAACCTAAATAACTATTGCTACATAGCCAAATAGCTGAGGAGGGGCATACACAAAACACAGGAATTATTTTGAGGAGAGGTATATATATAAGGTGACAAAACTGAATAAACTGAATTGAGGGATAGGAAGGGAATTATACATTTTAAGAAATCGACAAATGACGTAGGCAGATCTTCAGTAGACACTATTTTTCTGCCCCAAGAGAAAACACACTTCTGACAGAGAGGATGTACCCACTTTCATAGACTGCTCCAGAGATTACGGTTCCATACCACCTCTGATAATGCAGTAGAGAACCTCATAACTCATACTCCTGGGAAGTTTCTTCTTAAACGTAACCTAAATTCTTTACATTGCCCCTTATATTTTTTGTTGCTTTTCTTTCTATAGAGCTAGAAAACAGCTGTCTACCATTTTCTGTCAAAAAGCTCTTTCAGTGCTTCAAGAATATCATTAAATCTCAACCATGGCCTTGTATTTGGTATAGAAAACACTTCCAGGAAGTTGTCTGTAAGTGACAGAACTCTGCCCCAGGGTCTTGTCACCTTGAGGTGGGCACAACCAAGACTTAGACAAGGGTATCTGCTTTTCTGACAAAGCACTCAACTGCCACACAAATATTCAGGAAAAAAAAAACCCAATCGTTTCTTATTCCTAGTTCAAGTTAAGAGTTTGATCAAATTAAAACAGGCAACAACATATTAGCCCAGAAAAAAATTAAGATTCTCAGCAGCCATTCACTTTTGAGTGATTTTGGGAGGAAGTAAAGCTAGAAGAACGTGTCAGGTAACAAACTAACCCCGTATACATGATTTGAGATCACAGATATTATTTCATTTAATTCACTGCCCTTTGAAAGGCAGGAATTACTATCTGGTCTTGATTTTAGCACCTGAAGTCTCATGTCCCAAGAAACCCCTCAGTCCCAGGCAAACTTGGTTCTATGGTCACCTTACGTATGTGAGAACTTGCAAGGCTAATGTCCAGAACAGGCCGGGTGATGGGGATGTTTCTAAAGGCTGATGAAAATACTGATTGAGCTTAGAATCCTCAGTGTAGTAAAAGTATCAATACTAATGACGAATTATACATTGGCAGATTATATTTTCACTGAAAAGCCAATAAAAGGACTTCAGAGACTTACCCCAAACATCTGCCGGAGGTCAGGGTCCCGGAAGCGGAAAGGAATATTAGAGACATGCAGTCGTTTAGGGGTAGATTTACTCTCTGAGTTTTCACTACTTTTGTCTGTGACTGCTGGCCGTCTGTCTGTGCGCCTCCTTCTGTCTGTTAAGCAAAGAAATAAACAACATTAAGGAAAAAATAAATTCAATTATTTCACAGGAATTACATAAAATAAGGTCGTTTCCCATCCCGATCATTTTCAGTGTGTTTTAAGCCAAAATTACAACTGCCCCTTCAAAGAGAAAAAAAAACAAACAAACACAAAGATGTTATCTAGGTTTAAAATGCTATCAGTTCAGTTCAGTTCAGTCGCTCAGTCGTGTCCGACTCTTTGAGACCCCATGTATCGCAGCACGCCAGGCCTCCCTGTCCATCACCAACTCCCGGAGTTCACTCAAACTCACGTCCATCGAGTCAGTGATGCCATCCAGCCATCTCATCCTCTGTCGTCCCCTTCTCCTCCTGCCCCCCATCCCTCCCAGCATCAGAGTCTTTTCCAATGAGTCAACTCTTCACATGAGGTGGTCAAAGTACTGGAGTTTCAGCTTCAGCATCATTCCCTCCAAAGAAATCCCAGGGCTGATCTCCTTTAGAATGGACTGGTTAGATCTCCTTTCAGTCCAAGGGACTCTCAAGAGTCTTCTCCAACACCACAGTTCAAAAGCATCAATTCTTTGGCGTTCAGCTTTCCTCACAGTCCAACTCTCACATCCATACATGACCACTGGAAAAACCATAGCCTTGACTAGACAGACCTTTGTTGGCAAAGTAATGTCTCTGCTTTTGAATATGCTATTTAGGTTGGTCATAACTTTCCTTCCAAGGAGTAAGCACCTTTTAATTTCATGGCTGCAGTCACCATCTGCAGTGATTTTGGAGCCCAGAAAAATAAAGTCTGACACTGTTTCCACTGTTTCCCCATCTATTTGCCATGAAGTGATGGGACCAGATGCCATGATCTTCGTTTTCTGAATGTTGAGTGTTAAGCCAACTTTTTCACTCTCCTCTTTCACTTTCATCAAGAGGCTTTTTAGTTAGTCTACCAAAAAATTTAGGTTCTTGCATATTTATAGTATGTTAGTAAATGGGAGACAGAAGAAAAATGAAATGACTTGAAATATCACATGAAAATACATTAGGAAAACAAGATATAAGAAGAGTACATTATTCCTAGACTCTGCATCACTGACTCAACAGACATCAGTTTGAGCAAACTCTGGGAGATGGTCAAGGACAGGGAAGCCTGGCATGATGCAATCCATGGGGTCGAAAAGAGGCAGACATGACTGAATGACTGAACAACACTTTGAAAATAAAGAGTTTGTTATGGAGATTCTAGCATTTCTGGTTCATCATTTCAGGATATAAGGTAATATTTTTATATTTCATTCCCTCTAGTAGTTTCAGAGTTTATGGCTACTAGGTTACCAATGTACTCTAATATCATTTATTAAGAAGAGATACCTAGTGACCAAGGGCATTCTGCTTGAAAACTGAAGAAGCTTCTTAATATGAAACCAATCTGTACTTCCCAATTTATGCACTTACTGCTATTTTAGTAGAGGGAACATTCCTTCTGTAGCTCAGAGCAAAGCTGAATTTATAAAGTCTGTCGGGAAAGGCTTGAAGAGACCCTGATGAATCTACTACACACAAATATATGCTAGGTTTGTATATATCAGCAGTGAAAGAATAAGGAGTGTGGGTATGCATTTTTGTTTTTTATGGGTTAACCAATGATTAACAATGTTGTGTTAGTTTCAGTTGTACAGCAAAGTGATTCAGTTATACATATACATTTATCTATTCTCCAAATTCTTTTCCCATTCAGGTTGTAACATAATATTGAGTTGAGTTCCCTGTGCTGTACAGGGAACTTGTTGGTAATCCATTTTAAATACAACAGTGTATACATGTCAATCGTAAACTCATTATGGGTGTGCATTTTTAATCTTGAATCTCTTTTGCAATGTCTTCAGTTCAGTTCAGTCGCTCAGTCGTGTCCGACTCTTCGCGACCCATGAATCGCAGCACGCCAGGCCTCCCTGTCCATCACCAACTCCCATCTCATCCTCTGTCATCCCCTTCTCCTCCTGCCCCCAATCCTCCCAGCATCAGGGTCTTTTCCAATCAGTCAACTCTCTGCATGAGGTGGCCAAAGTATTGGAGTTTCAGCTTAAAATCAGTCCTTCCAAAGAACACCCAGGACTGATCTCCTTTAGGATGGACTGGTTGGATCTCCTTGCAGTCCAAGGGACTCTCAAGAGTCTTCTCCAACACCACAGTTCAAAAGTACCAATTCTTTGGTGCTCAGCTTTCCTCACAGTCCAACTGTCACATCCATATATGGCCACTGGAAAAACCATAGCCTTGACTAGACGGACCTTTGTTGGCAAAGTAATGTCTCTGCTTTTTAATATGCTGTCTAGGTTGGTCATAACTTTTCTTCCAAGGAGTAAGCGTCTTTTAATTTAATGGCTGCAATCACCATCTGCAGTGATTTTGGAGCCCCCCAAAATAAAGTCTGACACTGTTTCCCCGTCTATTTGCCATGAAGTGATAGGACCAGATGCCATGATCTTAGTTTTCTGAAAGTTGAGCTTTAAGCCAACTTTTTTAGCCTTGATGTACTCCTTTTCCTATTTGGAACCAGTCTGTCATTAGTGTTACCTAAAAAGTGTGTTACTGATAGTTCTCCCAGCAATCTTGATTCCAGCTTGTCGGCATGTGTTAATTCCTTTTCAATAAATCCTCAAAAAAATGCTATGCTGAAAAATACTTTTGACAAATATTTAACCGGTGTGATATACTTCAGGCATTCAAATAACATCTACTCTGAAGTATTAATCTGACAATTCAAGAACCTTATGTTTTTACTATCCCCTATGAAGTGCATGCCAAACTGGATGGCTCGCTGAGATAATTTAATCAACATATTTATTGAAACAGGAGAGGAACCTGCTGTTCTTATTATCTCAATTGAAAGAGCAGTGAGAAACTCCAGCAGATTCTGGGTGACACGGAATGGATTCCCCTCCTCTACTTGAACCTATTGTTCAGGTAAAAGAAACTAACCAGAGATACTGCTGGCTCAGAGATGTTTGCAACCATCTTGAAATAAAGTTTAGACTTTATAAAGGATAATCAGGAATATACTCCAAATGAACACCAGCTTTTCAAGTGTCAATCTAAGGGATGGCAGCTTTTATCTCCTATTCAGGCCTTGCAGATGGCTTCACTGTGCCATGATTCATATGGTACAAAAATAGCAGAAAAAGGAAGAGCTGTATACAAAGCCATGTTCTGCGAAAGTGCAAGGTTTTTAGTCCTCAATCTGGGCACAGTGCAGACTAAACAAAACACATTCCACTCAAAGATGAAACTCACTTAGTTTCTAAAACAGCAGCATGGATACCACAGCAACTAGCACAAGCATCAATTACAACTGATGCTCATTTGAGCATCTGCCAACTTGCCTCTCAAATCTCACAGCTGGACCACATAAAACTTTCTTCAACCAGTTTCTAGGACCACCAGATCTGAACTGCAGGTGAATTACTCTTGAGAAAAATAAAAAAAAAAGGCTGATAAAACTTCAAAGTACAGTTCTGTAATTTAATGCAGTCCATGTAGTCTATAAAAGAGTATGTAAGGTGGTGGGATAAATGAAAACTAATCATTACTTCCAAGTATGTTTGTTGCCTGAGGTCCTTATTTATGGTTCTTGAGAATTCTTTTTTTTTTTTTTTAACAGTCCTGAAGATACAACTTATGAAGAAGAAGCCAGATTGGTTAATTTTCCAGCCTTGTGGTAAGTACCTAACATTATTCAAAGATATGAAATCTTTAATTCTCAGAAAACGTGGCAAGTAGAAAAAGTAAACCCATTATTTCCAAAATTCTTAAGCCATCTGATTTTAAATGCATTCACAAATGGAAGTTTAACATATCTAGCTACAAATACATAAACCATAAGCCTATAGCTGCATGAGTTTTCACAAGAAAATACACTCATGTAACAGCATCACTACAAAGCTAGTGGAGGTGATGGAACTCCAGTTGAGCTATTTCATAAAAGATGATGCTGTGAAAGTGCTGCACTCAATATGCCAGCAAATTTGGAAAACTCAGCAGTGGCCACAGGACTGGAAAAGGTCAGTTTTCATTCCAATCCCCCAAAATGCTCAAACTACCGCACAACTGCACTCATCTTACACGTTAGCAAAGTGATGCTTAAAATTCTCCAAGCCAGGCTTCAGCAATATATGAATCATGAAATTCCAGATGTTCAAGCAGATTTTAGAAAAGGCAGAGGAACCAGAGATCAAACTGCCAACATCTGCTGGATCATGGAAAAAGCAAGAGTTCCAGAAAAACATCATTTCTGCTTTATTGACTATGCCAAAGCCTTTGACTGTGTGGATCACAAGAAACTGTGGAAAATTCTGAAAGAGATGGGAATACCAGATCACCTGACCTGCCTCTTGAGAAACCTGTATGCAGGTCAGGAAGCAACAGTTAGAACTGGACATGCAACAGACTGGTTCCAAATAGGAAAAGGAGTGCATCAAGGCTGTATATTGTCACCCTGCTTATTTAATTTATATGCAGAGTACATCATGAGAAACGCTGGCTGGATGAAGCACAAGTTGGAATCAAGACTGCTGGGAGAAATATCAATAACCTCAGGTATCCAGATGACACCACCCTTATGGCAGAAAGCAAAGAGGAACTAAAGAGCCTCTTGATGAAAGTGAAAGAGGAGAGTGAAAAAGTTGGCTTAAAGCTCAACATTCAGAAAACTAAGATCACGGAATCTAGTCCTATCACTTCATGGCAAATAGATGGGGAAACAGTGGAAACAGTGGCTGACTTTATTTTTCTGAGCTCCAAAATCACTGTAGATGGTGATTGCAGCCATGAATTTAAAAGACGCTCAGCAGCAGCAGCAGCAGCAGCAGCAGCAGCAGCAGCAGCACTTTTTGGAAGGAAAGTTACGACCAAGGTAGATAGCATATTCAAAAGCAGAGACATTACTTTGTCAACGAAGGTGCATCTAGTCAAGCCTATGGTTTTTCCGGTGGTCATGTTTGGATGTAAGAGTTGGACTGTAAAGAAAGTTTAAAGTGAAGTCGCTCAGTTGTGTCCGACTCTTTGCGACCCCATGGACTGTAGCCTACCAGGCTCCTTAGTCCATGGGATTTTCCAGGCAAGAATACTGGAGTGGGTTGCCATTTCCTTCTCCAGGGGATCTTTCCAATCTAGGGATCGAACCCAGGTCTCTCGCATTGTGGGCAGACGCTTTACTGTCTGAGCTACCAGGGAAGCCACAAAGAAAGTTCAGTGCCGAAGAATTGATGCTTTTGAACTGTGTGTTGGAGAAGACTCTTGAGATTCCCTTGGACTGCAAGGAGATCCAACCAGTCCATCCTAAAGGAGATCAGTCCTGGGTGTTCATTGGAAGGACTGATGTTTAAGCTGAAACTCCAATACTTTGGCCACTTGATGCAAAGAGCTGACTCATTTGAGAAGACCCTGATGCTGGGAAAGATTGAGAGCAGGACAAGAAGGGGATAACAGAGGATGAGATGGCTGGATGGCATCACCGACTCGATGGACATGAGTTTGGGTAAACTCCAGGAGTTGGTGATGGACAGGGAGGCCTGGTGTGCTACAGTCCATGGGGTTGCAAAGAGTCAGACATGACTGAGCGACTGAATTGAACCATCAAATTAGGTCAAGTCACAGAACTCCAGAAGCACCCATGGGTCCCACTCTAGTCCCCTCTCCCCTGCCAAAGGATCACCAGTATTCTGACTTCTAACTCCACAAATTAGTTCTGTTGTTTTTGAACTTACAAAAAAAAAAAAAAAGACACTGTATGTACTTTTTTGTGTCTGGCTTCTTTTACACATTGTAACACATACCCTGTTTTACATTTTATAAACATACAGAATTTTTATCTAGTGGCTTCCAGTTTTATTATGGATAATATTCCTGTAAGTATTCTTGTTACAGGTCTTTGCATGCATAGGAGCATGCATTTCTGTTGGATGAAGACATCTAAGATTGGATTTGTTGGGTCAAGGATATATCTTAATTCAGCCTTCAAAGTTACTGTCAGTTTTGCAAAGCGGCTGCATTAACTTACACTCCATCAATGGTGTATGCAACTTCTAGCTGTTCTTAGTAACTTCATCTCATTTTAACTATTCGGGTGGGAGGTAGTGGCATCCTACTGTGGCTTTCACTTGCTTTCTTCTCTTTGAGCCTCAGACCTTTTCTTCTCTCCACTTCTATATTTTTGAATTTTGTTGAAAAATGAGAATTCCCTGTAAAACAATAGCTATTAAAAAAAAAAAAAACCAGCAAAGAGATACTTTTTGGCTCAGATGTTAGCAACCACCTTGAGGAGTCTAAGGAATAGAAAGATGGCCTAAGTAATGGAGCAAGGACTTGAATACAAGCAGCCTGGCTCCAGAGTATATGTTCTTAATCACTACATTATACTGTACTTCACATGTATTATTTCCTTCAAATCTCACAGCAATCAATCAGGCAGGTACTGTTGTTGTTGTTGTTTAGTTGCTAAGTTGTATCTGACTCTTTTGGGACCCCATGGGCTGTGGCCCACATGTCTCCTCTGTCCATGGGATTTCCCAGACAAGAATACTGGATTGGGTAGCCAATTCCTTCTCCAGGGGATCTTCCCAATCCAGGGGTCGATCTACATTGGCAGGCGGATTCTTTACCACCGAGCCACCTAGGAAGCCCATCAAGTACTATTACTGTCCTCCAATTGACAGAGGCAGAAACTGAGGAATGAAGTTAAATTTATTGCCCAAGGTCACAGATTGAGTGGCAGTGTAGGAAGTCAAAACTAGGCAGCCCAATTTCATATGCTAAACCACCCTTTTCTAGCACTGTACCCACGCTCACCTTTTTTCTCATTACACTGGAGAACATGCTCCACCTTCTCAGGAACCCACTTGAAGGAGCAAGGTTTCTCCTGGAGTGGAGGCAGGCATGAGGTTATGGGCCAGGGAAAGCTATTCAAGAGGTGATGTGACTTAAGGGAACAGGAGCAGGTCAGACCATGAAGGGAAGGAAAGGAACAAGCAAAGGCACACTGACATTTATGAAGGAAAAAATTCAGAGAACTACCAAACTGATACTCAAAGGGGCTGAAAAGATTTCTGTACATAGTGGAAATAGGAACGTGAAATATACATTGAATATAGTTAAATGAGACGTCTCCCGTTTGTCATTCTCAACTTTAAGTTTACTTCACTATAGATTACTAATTGTTGAAACATACAAATCAGAGCAAAAGTAAAGTTTTAAAGCTGTATCTTTATAAAAAGTGAATAGTTAAACCGTTCTGAGAAAAATCTCGGTCAATGCAGTGCTGTTTTATGTTCTATTGTTAGCTGCTGAGCAACTTTACTAACTATATAAATATTCTTCTGAGGTTCTGTTTCTCTCTTCTGTTTTCTGATCTAATTGATTCATGGGGCAGCAGAGGATGCAATGGAAAAGACTGGAGTCCATGGACTGTTTACAGTGAGGCCTGACAGTGGTCCTCATGGATGTCACCATGTGACTAAAAGCCTATATATCTACTCTCCAGACATCCTGGCCTCCTCCCCAGCAAGGGCCACTCTACTTGAGGGCAAGCCAAGGGCACCTGACACTGAAGAGCAAATCAGATTTTTAAAGCCACATTCAAGAAATGAGGACTAAAAAAGTTTTAAATAAACTTTAAAAATTCTTATAACTAGAAAATGGATTTACCTTTCTGACTTGCCTATGAAACAATGGAAATATATTTTAACTATTTATACATTGTGAACAAATGTTCTATTATGGACTGAGAAAGAACCCTGGGGAGTACAAGATGAAGTAGTACTTTCTAAGTCTGCTTCTGAACTGTGGTGTTGGAAGAGACTCTTGAGAGTCCCTTGGACTGCAAGGAGATCCAACCAGTCCATCCTAAAGGAGATCAGTCCGGTGTTCATTGGAAGGACTGATGTTGAAGCTGAAATTCTAGTACTTTGGCCCTAGCACTGATGCAAAGAGCTGATTCATGTGAAAAGACCCTGATGCTGGGAAAGATTGAGGGCAGGAGGAAAAGGGGATGACAGAGAATGAGATGGTTGGTTGGATGGCATCACCGACTCAATGGACATGAGTTTGGTTGGGTAACTCCGGGAGTTGGTGATGGACAGGGAGGCCTGGCGTGCTATAGTTCATGGTGTCGCAAAGTCAGACATGACTGAGCAACTGAATTGAACTGATCACATACTACATAATCTGAGATACTAAGGAATCTCTTGATTAATTCAGGAATAATATTTTGATTTATGGATTATCTATTTTCTTTAATTTTTATAATGTCTTCATTTCTTATTTCCACCTCTGTGAGGATGAAGGGGAAGAAAAAGAAGAGAGGACATTCAATTTAGCAAAGTTTCTTGAGAATCTGCTTCATATCCTAACCATCCCAGTTTAATGACAGTTTGGGTACAGAATTCTAGGTAGGAAGAAAAAAAAATCCTTTGGAATTTTTAAAATAAGTTAAAATTTTTGTGATTAATTCATTTGGTTTAGGCTCTGCTAGGTCTTCGTTGCTGTGCATGGGGTTTCTCTGGCTGTGGTGTATGGCTTCTCCCTGTGGTGGCTTCTCTTGTGGAGCATGAGCTCCAGGGTGTGTGGGCTTCAGCAGTTGTGGTGCTCATGGCCCCGAGGCATGTGGAATCTCCAGACTAGGGATCGAACCTGTGTTCCCTGCAATGGCAGGTAGATTCTTAACCCCTGGAACCCCAGGGAAGTCCACCCTCCTTCAGAACTCTGAAGGTAACTCTCAACTGCAGCCCAGCTTCCAGTGCTGACGTTGAGATCTGGACACTGTGACTCTGTCTCCGTGTCTGTGACTGTTCCCACTCTCCCTCTCTGGTTTGTATACTAACCAAATATAATCCAGTGCTCTTAAAATTTCACAGAGATGTGCCTTAATGTGGGCTTATTTCAGCTATTTTTCTGAGGTCTCTTTTAAGGTGGAAATTAAGATCTCTCAGTCCTGGACCTTTTTTTTTGTATTACTTTGCTGATGATTCCCACTCTATATCATTTTGTCTCTCTTTCTGAAACCTGTATTATTAGACCCTGGATCTTCTGAACTGATCCTCTAATTTTCTTATTTATTTTCCATCTCTCTGTCTTTGGCTCTGTTTTCTGGGATACAGGTCCTTAATCCCTCATCTGAAAACTTTGAGTCCACATGTATATCAGAATTCAGAATTTTCAGACAGGCAATAATGATTTAAACTCATATATAACATTATCAAAGAGACGTGAGGCAGTGGTATTTCTGTAGCAAAATGTAAGCATATTCACATAAATGTAATAAAGACTGTACATAAAGTTGTGTGCTTTACTGTAATCTTTTTTTGATTTTCAGGACTTTACAGATTTTGGAATTGTGGATAAGAGACCAGAGACTTCTGTATCTTCTATCTCGTCTTTCAATGCTCCAATAAAGTTTCTTTATTTTGTTACCATGCTTTCAATTTCAAGGGCACGTTTCTTTTCTCTGAATCTCCCATTCATAACTTCCTTTTTAAAATTATATTTATTTATTGGGTCTTTGTTGTGGTGTGCAGGCTCCAGAGTGTGTGGACCCTGTAGCTGCGAATGCACATACTTAGTTGCAGTATGTGGGATCTAGTTTCCTGACTGGGGATTGAACCAGGGGCCCCTGCATTGGGAATCTTAACCACAGGGCTGCCAGGGAAGTCCCTCACCCCTTTTAAACTAGCATTTCATTCTTGTTTAGAGAATGCATATCTTCCCTTATTTCTCTGAGGATATCAAATATTGTTTTGATGGTTTTTGAGGAGAAAGGGGATTCTTTTTCTTCCAAATTTCTCTTTTTTGGTTTTATTCGCTGTCTTTCATGGTGAGGTTTCCCCCATGTATCTAGTAATCTTTGGCTGTCTTATTTATAATTAAGAGCTGAAGGGAGAAAGATAGCTAATAAACTAATTAGAAGTTTGAGTGGGTGGGATGGAGGGGCTTGATGACTTTGTGATTCATTCTAGGTTCAGTTAGGTAAGCAATTTTTTGAGAAACCCCTTGATTTGTACATTTTGAGATCTTTCCTCTTGAGTTAGGTTTTCCAGAGAAGAGTTTTCCAGATCTTCTAACTAGAGTAATGTTTCTGAAACTCAAATTTTTGTAGTATAAACTGAATCACTTGTCAACTTTCCCTCACTGCTGGCCTAGCAATAAATTAATTTTGGGCTTGTTCAGTTAGTTGCTAATTGGCCATCTGCTTTCTAGCTTCCAAAATTATTAATTCTCCTGTTCTTATTTTTTATATTTCTGAAAACACACAGACCCCAACACTATTTACGGCAGTTTTGGAAGAAGCATTAGATGGATGTATTCAAAAGTAACCTGAAATTAATAAGTGTTTTGAATAAAATCTTATAATACGATATGTACATATTTTATTGAAGGCAGCAAAATAGGGCAACACAGCCTATATTTGCTTTGAGCTGACTCCTGTACAATACTTTGGGAAACATGGATTGCTTTAGGAAATAATCTTAGTATTTCAAGAAGGAAGAGCCTTATTACAGCCCTTCTCCAATGAAAGGCTGAGGTAGAATGAAGGCCTCAGAGATGAGACACTGTTATCAGCTAATAGCAAATCTATAAACACAAGATTTTTTCCTCTCTTTGTTCTTTAGATCAAAGAACTAAGAACTACTTCAGATATAAGCTGAGGATGATTAAAACATTTTGGGATGGCACTTCCTTGGTGGTTCAGTGGTTAAGATTTTGCCTTCTAATGAATGGGATGCAAGTTTGATCCCTGGTAGGGGAGCTAAGATCCCTCAAGCCTCCTGGCCAAAACCAAAACATAAAACAGAAACAATATTGTAACAAATTCAACAAAGACTTTAAAAAGGTTCACAGAAAAAAAAAGATCTTTGAAAACAAAATCCTGTGGGATAAGGAGACATGACAACTTACTGCAGTGTGGGATACCGGACTGGATTCAGAACAGAAACTGGTGATTAAATAAGATCTATATTTTACCTAAAAATATTGTACCAATGTTTCTTATTTTCTGATTTTGAAAACTGTACTGTACTGATGGAAGATGTTCATATCAGGGGAAGTTAGGTAAACAGTATGCAGAAACTTTCTGTACTATTTTTACAACTTTAAGTCTACAATTATTTCAACAAGAGTTTTTTAAAACAGAAAAATAGATTTTTGGTTTGTCAGATTCTAAACCCTACAAAATATTAGAACATGGCAAAGAATGTTTTGTTGGTTTAATGATTATTGTTGCTGTTCAGTGGCTAAGTCATGTCTGACTCTGAGACCCACGGACTGCAGCATACCAAGCTTCCCTGTTTTACACTCTCTCCCAGAGTTTACTCAAACTCAAGTCCATTGAGTCGGTGATGCCATCCAACTTCATCCTCTGGCATCCCCTTCTCCTCCCACCTTCAATCTTTCCCAGCATCAGGGTCTTTTCCAGTGAATCAGTTCTTCACATTAGGTGGCCAAAGTATTGGAGTTCCAGCTTCAGCATCAGCCCTTCCAGTGAATATTCAGGTCTGATTTCCTTTAAGATGGACTGGTTGGATCTCTTTGCTGTTCAAGGGGCTCTCAAGAGTCTTCTCCAACATCGCAGTTCAAAAGCATCAATTCTTCTGCACTCAGCTTTCTTTACAGTCCAACTCTCACATCCATACATGACTACTGGAAAAACCATAGCTTTGACTACATGGACCTTTGTTGGCAAAGTAATGTCTCTGCTTTTTAATATGCTGTCTAGGTTGGTCATAACTTTCCTTCCAAGGAGTAAGCGTCTTTTAATTTCATGGCTGCAGTCACCATGAAATTAAAGATTTTGGAGCCCCCCCAAATAAAGTCTGTCACTGTTTCCATTGTTTCCCCATCTGTTTGCCATGAAGTGACTGGATGCCATCTTAGTTTTCTGAATGTCAAGCTTTAAGCCAACTTTTCCACTCTCCTCTTTCACTTTCATCAGAGACTCTTTAGTTCTTCTTTGCTTCTGCCATAAGTGTGGTGTCATCTGCATATCTGAGGTTGATATTTCTCCTGGCAGTCTTGATTCCAGCTTGTGCTTCATCCAGTCCAGCATTTCTCATGATGTACTCTGCATTTAAGTTAAATAAGGGTGTTCTCTTGACAAGTTAAATAACCAGCATATTCTCCTGACAAAACCCTGTTAGCCTTTGACCTGCTTCAGTTTGTACTCCAAGGCCAAGTCCTTGTTTGTCTGGGCATCTCTTCACTTCCTATTTTTACATTCCAATCCTCTGTGGTGAAAAAGACATCATTTTTGGTGTTAGTTCTAAAAGGTCTTGTAGGTCTTCACAGAACCGGTCAACTTCAGCTTCTTTGGCAGCAGTGGTTGGGGCACAGACAGACTTAGATTACTGCAATGCTGAATGCAAACAAACTGAGATCATTCTGTCATTTTTGAGACTGCACCCAAGTACTGCATTTCAGAGTCTTCTGTTGACTATGAGGGCTACTCCATTTCTTCTAAGGAATTCTTGCCCACAATAGTAGATATAACGGTCACCTGTATTAAATCCACCCATTCCCATCTGGAGAAGGCAATGGCACCCCACTCCAGCACTCTTGCCTGGAAAATCCCATGGACGGAGGAGCCTGGTAGGCCGCAGTCCATGGGGTCACTAAGAGTCGGACACGACTGAATGACTTCACTTTCACTTCTCACTTTCATGCATTGGGGAAGGAAATGGCAACCCACTCCAGTGTTCTTGCCTGGAGAATCCCAGGGATGGGGGAGCCTGGTGGGCTGCCATCTCTGGGGTCGCACAGAGTCGGACACCCCTGAAGCAACTTAGCAGCAGCAGCAGCATTCCCATCCATTTTAGTTTACCGATTCCTAAGATGTCAATGTTCAGTCTTGTCATCTCCAGCTTGACCACGTCCAATTTATCTCGATTCATGGATCTAATATTCCAGGTTCCTATGAAATATTGTTTTTTTACAAAATCAGATTTTACTTTCGCCACCAAACATATCCAGAATCGAGCATCATTCTGCCTTGGCCTAACTGCTTCATTCTTTCTGGGGTGCCCAGTCCCTCAGTCGTGTCCAGCTCTTTGCAGCCCTACAGACTGTAGCCCACCAGGCTCCTCTGTCCATAAGATTTTCCTGACAAGAAATCTGGAGTGGGTTGCCATTTCCTCCTCCAGGGGATCTTCCCAACCCAGGGATTGAAACTGTGTCTCCTGTGGCTCCTGCATCCGCAGTTGGATTCTTTACCACTGAGCCTGCGGAGAAGTCCTATTCATTCTCTCTAGAACTATCAGTAATTACCTTTGTTGTTCCCCAGTAGCATTCTGGACACCTTCTGACCTGGGGGGCTCATCTTCCAGTGTTGTATCTTTTTGCCTTTTCATACTGTTCATGGGGTTCTCCAGGCAAGAATACTGGTGTGGGTTGCCATTTCCTCCTCCAGTGGGCCACATTTTGTCAGATCTTTTCACCGTGATGCCTTCATCTTGGGTGACCCTGCATGGACTCATGGCTTCATTAAGTTACACAAGCTCCTTCTGCCACCAAAAGGCTGTGATCCATGAGGGGGTGAATTTTGTTAACAGCTTAAAA
Organism: Aepyceros melampus; assembly: GCA_006408695.1. Classification (NCBI taxonomy): domain Eukaryota; kingdom Metazoa; phylum Chordata; class Mammalia; order Artiodactyla; family Bovidae; genus Aepyceros; species Aepyceros melampus. Next base: position 515,910 of record SJXQ01000395.1, read on the forward strand.
TGTACACAAAAGTGAAATGAAATTAACTTTTCTATATCATACTATTTCTGTTCTGAACCATCCAAATTTGTATTAAATAAAATGGTGATACATTTTAAATCTGAGAAAACCTAATTGAAAGGTCACTGCCCAAAACTGCTTTAACAGCATCTAAAGGATACATGTGTATGTGTACATGCTTCAAAAATTATACAGCAAGACTTCCCAAAGGGCAGATGAACACTTCTGCAGGATGCTAACTGGTATTTTGTAGAAAATGAGCTTCATGGTCAAACAAATTTGGGAAATACTAGACTAATAAAGTTAAAAGGTTTCCTGTGAATTTTGAATAGAGAAAACTCACCTTTCTCCCTAAACCTATACATATTACTCATTCATTCATTTTATAGGAGGCAAGCTATAAAATTCACTTTCAAAAATACCTCTTTTATCAGAATGACCTTTAGAGCCTGGTTCCCCAGAGTATGAAGGTAAACAATGGCAAAAGAGAAAAGACATGTATAACTGGATAGCTTATTAATTTGTATTAAGTCAAGAACTGCCTATAATTCCTTCTTTGAAATGAAATAATTACATACTAATAGAATTATAGTTAATATTTATTGAAGATTTATTATGTGCCAGGTATTTCACAAAGTATTCGCTATTCATTTTCTTATTTATTGTTAAAAACAACTCTATGAGTCAGGAACTAGTATCACCAGTTTTACAGGTGAGGAAAATGAGCATGAGTTGTCATTCTCTCACGGTTACACATTTAGCAAATGGAAAGGGCTGGGAGCTAACCTAACTCAATCTGGTTTCCAAGCTTGAGCTCCCTCACCAAATATGATAAAATAAAAAGTTTTTTCAAGATTACCTTAAAATAAATTCAGTTTCTCCTAATAATATTTTAGAAAGCTGGCTGGGATACTTTTCATTATGTCATCTTGCACAGCCTTAAAGGAAAATTAGGTATTAAAGTCCATGTTGACCCATCAACCAGACTTGGTAGCATTTTTATAATGGAGTACATATTGGGTTAAAACTGGTAGAATTATATCTTATGAATTCTTTCTTAAAGAGTAAAAATCTCCTAACATGATAGAATATCTTTCTAAAAAGTGAAATCTTGGCTTATACACTTAGTTACCAACAATCAGGGTAATTTCATAATGCTAGAATATCAAGAGCACCTGTGCACATAAAATTATGTACCCAATGCAACACCAAACACAATTTTAAGGTCATAAAAAATTGGATTTAACACCTATATAGAGCAATTCCTGGAGAAGGCAATGGAATCCCATGGACGGAGGAGCCTGGAAGGCTGCAGTCCATGGGGTCACAAAGTGTTGGTCATGATTGAGCGACTGAGCATGAATACATAAGAAGTATAGATGTCTTTTATTTTCTATAATTTACATGGGGAAGCAAAAAAAAATAAAAAATAAAAAGGCTTTGACTTAAAGCATTTTTCCTGAGTCCCAGCCTGCTACAAGCTAGCAGCAATCTTGTTCAAGTCACTTAAAATTGCTGGTTTCTGCTGTGAAAGGAAGGCATGAGATGATTTCTAAAATTCATCTGCATTTTAAAATCCAGTGATTCTAGTGAGTTTACTGACTTCAAAATATTTACGGAAAATGCACACCCCCTGTAAACAGGTTAAGAAAAACCACGCCATTGAATTAATCATTGGTGCTTCTTCAGCCTGACCCTAAGGCACAGGGGAGCAATAAGGGCCAGCAGAGTGGAGTAGGAGCAGTACTGTTCCCAGAACATTTTAGCTCTAGTTTCTGTTTTTGAGGGTTTCCCTCGTGGCTCAGCTGGTAAAGAATCCGCCTGCAATGTGGGAGACCTGGGCTCAATCTCTGGGTTGGGAAGAGGCCACTTCAGCAACCTGGCCTGGAGAATTCCATGGAATGTATACTATGTGGGGTCGCAAAGAATCGGACATGACTGAGCGAATTTCACTTCACTTCACTTCTGTTTTTGAGGGGTGGGGTGGGTAATAATAATTAATAATTAATAAATAAATGAAGGCATGCAAAGGAGAAAAAGCAATAATCTTAACAATATTAACAATTTGCTGAAACGGTGTCCTGAGTCTTACATGAACCAAAGAGCAATTTTCTCTATTGAAAAACATGCCTGCCTGCCTGAGTGTGGTTTTCTGTAGCAACTTTTACATTTCAGGCCAGGCTATAGTTTCCTCATTAACCCGGCTGTGAACCTGTCCAGCTGCTCACAAGCATCAACACTCCCAAGGTGGAGTGTATAAGTAATTGCCTTTTAAGGGTCAATCGGTTATAAGTGTGGGTAATTTGTATAGGCTCATCATCCTCTACTATTTTTTTTTATTTTGGGGAAAAATCAGGACCTCTCCTGGAAAAGTGGGTGACTGCATAAATGAATCCCCTGTTGTCTGAGGCCTCTAATTCTAGCCTGGAGATGGAAGATGCTAATGATCATACTTACATGGCAGGTCAAAGGTAATATGGCACAACAATACACACGTGAAGTAAGGACTGGGTCCTATTTTTACCATTATATTCCAGAAGTCCTCCTTTGGGGAAATGGACCCACTGTTCAGGGTTATAGCTGCTTGGCTACATTTGAGTGGATTATCAATCCACAAGGCATCTTCAAGTAAGGGTTAGTGGGTAATTCCAAGTGAGGATGATTAGATGGATCTTCTGACAGAAGAAATACAAGAAAATCTGAACTCCAGAGAAAGGGTGTACAAAAAAGAGAAGAAATTGAGGATGATGAACAATATGGGGTCTGAGTCATCTTTACTTGGAGGTGTGCTCAAAGACCCACCAATGAGGAGGGCTGTAAAACCTACAGTGGACTATGTCACAGTAAGGCAGGCCACTCAACTAGTCCTCAAATCTCTGCTGTAAAGGCACCAGCAACTTATTTGGAATGTTGTTACTGACTGGTGTGTACTCTGCTTTAGAAGCTTCTTTTTTGTTTTCCCCATTCAGAAATCATTTACTAAATGTCCGTTATATACCACTGGGAGTAATAAGAAGAGGGACTAAGTAATAGCTTCTGCCCCCAATAGGTTGCAATAGGTCCAATAGGTTGGAAGAATGTATACCCAAATATAAATCTTGTATCTGAAGATCACTCACCAAAGTTCGTCTACTTCAAATACTTGGGTTATTTATTCCTGCTGGCATTTGGAAAAATATCTAAACATAGAGGAACTGAGAACCTTTCTTCTCTGCAGGCAGGCTCAGTGATAATCAAGCCTCTGCAGACCCAGGTGGGAGACCTCTAACTGTTATCTCTCTTGCTCATGCACAGTATGGGACCAAATGCCTGTCAAAACAAGATCTCACATTAAGAGCATGAGACACTTCTAGCCCAATGTTCAGTTCAGTTCAGTCGCTCAGTCATGTCTGACTCTTTGCGACCCCATGAATAGCAGCATGCCAGGCCTCCCTGTCCACCAACTCCCGGAGTTCACTCAGACTCACGTCCATTGAGTCAGTGATGCCATCCAGCCATCTCATCCTCTGTCGTCCCTTCCCCTCTTGCCCCTAATCCCTCTCAGCATCAGAGTCTTTTCCAATGAGTCAACTCTTCGCATGAGGTGGCCCAAAGTACTGGACTTTCAGCTTCAGCATCATTCCTTCCAAAGAAATCCCAGGGTTGATCTCCTTCAGGAGGGACTGGTTGGATCTCCTTGTAGTCCAAGGGACTCTCAAGAGTCTTCTTCAATATCACAGTTCAAAAGCCTCTATTTTTTGGTGCTCAGCTTTCTTCACAGTCCAACTCTCACATCCATACATGACTACTGGAAAAACCATAGCCTTGACTAGACAGACCTTAGTCGGCTAAGTGATGTCTCTGCTTTTGAATATGCTATCTAGGTGGGTCATAACTTTTCTTCTGAGGAGTAAGTGTCTTTTAATTTCATGGCTGCAATCACCATTTGCAGCGACTTTGGAGCCCCAAAAAATAAAGTCTGACACGGTTTCCACTGTTTCCCCATCTATTTCCCATGGAGTGATGAGACTGGATGCCATGATCTTCGTTTTCTGAATGTTGAGCTTTAAGCCAACTTCTTCACTCTCCTCTTTCACTTTCATCAAGAGGCTTTTTAGTTCCTCTTCACTTTCTGCCATAAGGGTGGTGTCATCTGCATATCTGTTAATACCATCTAAAACATTCTGGAAACAAAAATTCCAGATTTCATTGCTTATTTCTCATTTTTATGTCAGAAATCCTTTCTGTTTTCTCCATCAACACGATGGAACTATCCAACATAAACAAGATCTATATTAAAATACAGCAGTTCAGTTCAGTTCAGTCAGTCATGTCCGACTCTTTGTGATCCCATGGACTGCAGCACACCAGGATTCCCTGTCCGTCACCAACTCCTAGAGCTTACTCAAACTCAAGTCCATTGAGTCGGTGATGCCATCCAACCATCTCATCCTCTGGCATCCCCTTGTCTTCCCTCCTTCAATCTTTTCCCAGCATCAGGGTCTTTTCAAATGAGTCAGTCCTTCGCATAAGGTGGCTAAAGTATTGGAGTTTCAGCTTCAGCATCAGTCCTTCCAATGAATACCTAGGACTTAATCCTTTAGGATGGACTGGTTGGATCTCCTTGCAGTCCAAGGGACTCTCAAGAGTCTTCTCCAACACCACAGTTCAAAAGCATCAATTCTTCAGCGCTCAGCTTTCTTTATAGTCCAACTCTCACATCCATACATGACTACTGGAAAAACCATAGCTTTGACTAAATGGACTTTTGTTGGCAAAGTAATGTCTCTGCTTTTTAATACGCAGCAGTAGCTCACAATAACGAAAAGCACAAATAAATGGCATTAACCAGGACAAATGATTTTTAAAAAGATGATAAAAACAATTATTTCAAAGAACTATTTAAACAAGCAATCTCCATAGCTTCTCTAATTTATTTTCCCTATAATACTACCAGGTAGGCATTATTACCTTTGTTTGATAGATGAAGAAACTGAAACCTGGGAGGGTAAAATGATTTTATTCAAGATACATTTATTACAATAAGGATGAAAAATCTGACTCTGATCTCATTTTACTCATCCAACCAGCTGTCAAATTCTGTTTATTCTACCCTCATAATTTCTCTTTAACGTATTTCCTCCTTTATATAATCACTGCAGCCCCAATTCCAGAACCCCATTATCAACTCCAACCACAGGACCTTTTCCTAACCAATCTTCCTGCTTCTCTACTATCTTGTATATGCAAGAGATCAATTTTCTGAAGCACCATTCTGCTCGCTTCCATTTCCTGCTCAAACATCTTTAACAAAGTCATTTCTCAGTCAGGCACTCAAACACTTCCCAATCTATGCTCTTGAGTGAACTTTCTCCCACTGTACTCCCCATTCATCTCCACCAAGCACCCAAGCTTCAATCAAACAGAAACCCATGCTTTTATTCAAAGACATTTTGATCTTTTTTGTCTCTCCAATTTTGCTTTGAGAAATGACTTTCCTAATTCTTCCCACCACATCAAAGCATGTCTGAATTCCAGGCACTCATAGTACAAGGCCCAGGTCTATACCTTCTCCACCAAAGAGCCTGAGCTTCGCTCTCCTCAGGCTAACCATGGCCACCTCTCTCTTTTAATTTTTTTTCCCCCAAGAAATATTTACTGTGTAACTAATAAGTGTTAGTTACTATGGTAAATCAAGCAAAAAAAGCTTACACTTTAGTTAGGGAGTCAAAAGTGAACAAAAAACCATCACATCTTATAAGGTCCATAGAAAGTGGTCAGCTTAGGAGTCTACCTGAGCCTAAAGGAAGGGTACATGAATCTGGCTTTGCCTAGGAAAGTCAAGCGGGGCTTCCCAGGAGAGCTAACACTTGAACTGAATGGGAAAAGCTGCACCAGCGTCTGTTCAGAAGCCCAATGCATATACATAATCAGAGGCATTGAGCTGGACATGCAGAGTCAGAGTGGAAGCCCGGATTCCCATACTGTAAAAGGAACAGCATACCACCACAAGGGCTATTTTATGAGCCACAATAAAATGTTTGTGGAAGCAAGTTTTATATTGAAAACTGTTACACAAATTTAAGATATCATTTATTTATAAAGGGAAAGAAAATAAAGTCACTCAGTCATGTCCAACTCTTTGCAACACCATGGACTGCAGACCGCCAGGCTCCTCCATCCATGGGATTTTCCCAGCAAGAATACTGGAGTGGGTTGCCATATCCTCCTCCAGGGGATCTTCCTTATCCAAGGATTGAACCTGGGTCTCCTGCATTGCAGGGAGACTCTTTACCGTCTGAGCCACCACGGAATCCCTCATTTATTTATAAATAACATATAAATGCTTCTCATCTACTGTTTGAATGTAATTGGCCACATGGATTATCACATTCCTAAGAAACATGCAAGTAGAAGGTAAAGGTTTAATAGTATCATTTATAAAGATGGCAAACCTAGGTTTCACAATATGCTGCTCTACTGCTCAGTTTCTCTCTATGCACACATCCCCTCACCTGAGAAACACAAACCCATACACAACTTCCAAAGGTAAAGGGCTTAAGAGCAGTGGATCTACACTCAGATTTTAAATGTACACTTAAAAATATAAGCAGAATCTTCAACTAGAGCTTTCAGATATTTCCCTTTTTACTGTTAGCAACTTCCTAACACGACACAACCCATGCTCTATTTGTAGGCACAAGTCAAGGAGTTTCCATTTTCTCCACAGCACTAATGAATTCACAATCTATTCACAAGGATTCCTAGTCTTACTTCAATATATCTTTAGGAACTCAAATTGGTCAACATAATATAAAATAATATAATGAATAGTTGGTCATATGGATGAGGAACACAAGTCTAAACTGTATATATTCTTATGAAGGAACAGAGCTCACTGTCATTAGAAACACACACTCTGGGATTCTGAAACCATGGGAAACTGTGGCAATAAGAGAGAGAAAGAAAAAGAAACGGGTAGGGGGTGAGGAGAGGTGTATTGTGCCTTGTACATGATCAGGAAATGATTCAGGGAAGGGATGAATTCTGGCTCTAATGGCATGAATAGGTTAGTGAATCCCCTCAAAACAATAAGAAAACTTATCAGTCATTTCAGGGTTCCGGAAATCAGTCAAAGGCAGATAACAGAGAAATTTCATGAAAAGTTGCTACAGCTTTAGGGTTAATACCAGCAGGGGGCTAGAAACCTACTTCCTGGGGCTATTCCAACCCAAGAACTCCATCCTCTAATCTGCAGCTCTGCCAGGAGAGCTTTCAGGATAGAGTTAGGCAAAGACTCGTGAGAGTCCCTTGGACAGCAAGGAGATCAAATCAGTTAATCCTAAAGGAAATCAATCCTAAACATTCATTGGAAGGACTGACACTGAAGCTGAAGCTCCAATACTTTGGCCTCCTGATGTGAAGAGCTGACTCATTAGAAAAGAACCTGACACTGGGAAAGACTGAAGGCAGGAGGAGAAGGGGACAGCAGAGGACAAGATGGTTGAGTGGCATCACCGGCTCAGTGCACATTGAGTTCAGGCGAGCTCCAGGAGATGGTGAAGGACAGGGAAGCCTGGTGTGCTGCAGTCTGTGGTGTTGCAGAGTTGGACACGACTGAGCATCTGAACAACAACAAAGGCCATGAAAACTAGTAGTTTGCTGTCAGAGAGGGTAGACTCAGCTTGGGGTACTGGGGTGGGGTGCAGTAGAAAGCCACGGCTTTGTCAGCTAAAAGTGGCAAACTTAGTAGGAACCTAACTGGTTCTTCTAGCTTGAGGTTGTGGTCTGACTGGTGTGCGTGGCAGATCAGCTGGAAATATGAAGGGAAGATCCGGGAAATGAGAGAATCACAGAGTAACTAGTTACATTCTCCTGACATTCCTGATAACGGAAAATACTGGTATGGGGAAGGGGAGACAAAAGAGAGTGCCACAAGAGAAAAAGCGAAGGCATACTTGAGAACTGGCTGGGCTCTAAATGCACTTTCCAATCACAAACAGATCAATAGAAGGCAGAAGCTTTCCACACTCCAGGTGCTTGACCACAGCTTATGCCCAAATCACTGTCTATGAAGAGAGAGGAGTGACTCCCAGCCACGATAAAAAGTAAACAGGAGAATAAAAATCATTAAGCAGACACATCAGTGACCATGGAGGAGTCACAGTCCACAGTTTAATCCAGGTAAAGTACTAAAAACACACACATAAACACTCATCTCTACGTTTCTCAAAAACAAACCCAATAAACTTCAGAGTGTTGAAATATATTACTAAAACATCCAATTTACTAAAAAGTTACAAGACATGCAAAGAAACAGGAAAAGTGAGGCCCTGACTCAAGTAAACAAGCAGTAACTAGAAACAGGCTCTCAGCAGGCCTAGATGTTGTAGCAGATGACTTCACAGTAACAATTACAAATGTATTCAAAGAATTAAAGGAAACATGACAAGAATTAAAGGACATATTCCCTAGTCAAGTAGGGAATCTCGAAAGAACTATAGAAATCCTAAATGAAATTTCTAGAGTTGAAAAGTACATAAACTAAATTAAAAATTCACCAGATGAGCTCAATAACTGATTTGACCTGGTGGAATAAAGAATAAGTAAACTGATGGAATTCCAGGAGAGCTATTTCAAATCCTGAAAGATGATGCTGTAAAAGTGCTGCACTCAATATGCCGCAAATCTGGAAAACTCAGCAGTGCCCACAGGACTGGAAAAGGTCAGTTTTCATTCCAATTCCAAAGAAAGGCAATGCCAAAGAATGCTCAAACTACCGCACAATCGCACTCATCTCACATGCTAGTAATGCTCAAAATTCTCCAAGCCAGACTTCAGCAGTATGTGAACCGTGAACTCCCTGATGTTCAAGCTGGTTTTAGAAAAGGCAGAGGAACCAGAGATCAAATTGCCAACATCGCTGGATCATGGAAAAAGCAAGAGAGTTCCAGAAAAACATCTATTTCTGCTTTCTTGACTATGCCAAAGCCTTTGACTGTGTGGAACAAAATTCTCCAAGCCAGACTTCAGCAATATGTGAACCGTGAACTCCCTGATGTTCAAGCTGGTTTTAGAAAAGGGAGAGGAACCAGAGATCAAATTGCCAACATCTGCTGGATCATGGAAAAAGCAAAAGAGTTCTAGAAAAATATCTATTTCTGCTTTATTGACTATGCCAAAGCTTTTGACTGTGTGGATCACAATAAACTGTGGAAAATTCTTCAAGAGATGGGAATACCAGACCACCTAACCTGCCTCTTGAGAAATCTGTATGCAGGTCAGGAAGCAACAGTTAGAACTGGACATGGAACAACAGGCTGGTTCCAAATAGGAAAAGGAGTACATCAAGGCTGTATATTGTCACCCTGCTTATTTAACTTATATGCAGAGTACACCATGAGAAACGCTGGATTGGAAGAAACACAAGCTGGAATCAAGATTGCTGGGAGGAATATCAATAACCTCAGATATGCAGATGACACCACCCTTATGGCAGAAAGTGAAGAGGAACTAAAAAGCTTCTTGATGAAAGTGAGAGAGGAGAGTGAAAAAGTTGGCTTAAAGCTCAACATTCAGAAAACGAAGATCATGGCATCTGGTCCTATCACTTCATGGGAAATAGGTGGGGAAACAGTGTCAGACTTTAGTTTTTTGGGCTCCAAAATCACTGCAGATGGTGACTGCAGCCATGAAATTAAAAGACGCTTATTCTTTGGAAGAAAAGTTATGACCAACCTAGATAGTATATTCAAAAGCAGAGACATTACTTTGGCGACTAAGGTCTGTCTAGTCAAGGCTATGGTTTTTCCAGCAGTCATGTATGGATGTGAGAGTTGGACTGTGAAGAAGGCTGAGCGCAGAAGAATTAATGCTTTTGAACTGTGGTGTTGGAGAAGACTCTTGAGAGTCCCTTGGACTGCAAGGAGATCCAACCAGTCCATTCTGAAGGAGATCAGCTCTGGGATTTCTTTGGAAGGAATGATGCTAAAACTGAAACTCCAGCACTTTGGCCACCTCATGCGAAGAGTTGACTCATTGGAAAAGACCCTGATGCTGGGAGGGATTGGGGGTAGGAGGAGAAGGGATGACCGAGGATGAGATGGCTGGATGGCATCACGGACTCGATGGGCGTGAGTCTGAGTGAACTCCGGGAGTTGGTGATGGACAGGGATGCCTGACGTGCTGCGATTCATGGGGTCGCAAAGAGTCGGACATGACTGAGTGACTGATCTGAACTGAACTGAATCTGAAACTACTAATTAATTCCTCTTCCACATTTTACCTTTGACAGCTAGAAGTTTGTTTTCCATGTCTGTGAGTGTTTCTGTTTTGTATATAAGTCAATTTTATATTTTAGCTTCCTCATATAAGTGATATCATATGGCATATGTCTTTCTATTTTAACTTATCTAATTTAGCATGATTATCTTTAGTCCATCCATGTTGCTGCAAAATGCAATATTTTATTCTATTTTATGGCTGAGTAACATTCAATGGTATATATGTACCTCATCTTTTTTTCCATTCACCTATTGATAGACTCAGTTTGCTTCCATGTTTTGGCTTTCATAAACAGTGCTGCAGTGAACACTGGGGTGCGTGTAGATTTTCACATTAGAGTTTTCTCCAGATAGACCCAAAAGTCGGAGAAGGCAATGGCACCCCACTCCAGTACTCTTGCCTGGAAAATCCCATGGACAGAGGAGCCTGGTAGGCTGCAGTCCATGGGGTCGCTAGGAATCGGACATGACTGAGCGACTTCACTTTCACTTTCATGCACAGGAGAAGGAAATGGCAACCCACTCCAGTGTTCTTGCCTGGAGAATCCCAGGGATGGGGGAGCCTGGTGGGCTGCTGTCTATAGGGTCGCAGAGTCAGACATGACTGAAGCGACTTAGCAGCAGCAGCATACCCAAAAGTGAGACTGCCGGATCATATGGTAACTCTAATTTTAGTTTCTTAAGGAAACTTCATACTGTTAAGAACCTTCATACTGTTTTCCATAATAATTAAGCCAATTTGCATTCTAAAGTTGGATTTTTAAATGTAGTATATTAATTAGTTCAGTTCAGTTGCTCAGTCGTGTTCCCAACCCCGTGGACTGCAGCACATCAGGCATCCCTGTTCATCACCAACTCCTGTAGTTTGCTCAAACTTATGTCCATCAGGTTGGTGATGCCATCCAACCATTTCATCCTCTGTCATCCCCTTTCCCTCCTGCCTTCAATCTTCCCAGCATCAGGGTCTTTTCCAATGAGGCATTTCTTTACATCGGGTGGCCAAAGTATTGGAGTATCAGCTTCAGTATATTAAGTATAAATACAATGTCATGATTTAGTTTCTTAAGGAAACTTCATACTGTTAAGAACCTTCATACTGTTTTCCATAATAATTAAGCCAATTTGCATTCTAAAGTTGGATTTTTAAATGTAGTATATTAATTAGTTCAGTTCAGTTGCTCAGTCGTGTTCCCAACCCCGTGGACTGCAGCACATCAGGCATCCCTGTTCATCACCAACTCCTGTAGTTTGCTCAAACTTATGTCCATCAGGTTGGTGATGCCATCCAACCATTTCATCCTCTGTCATCCCCTTTCCCTCCTGCCTTCAATCTTCCCAGCATCAGGGTCTTTTCCAATGAGGCATTTCTTTACATCGGGTGGCCAAAGTATTGGAGTATCAGCTTCAGTATATTAAGTATAAATACAATGTCATGTCATTAATAACAGGTTTTAAAATGGAGTAGAAATGTCATCTTTTTTAAGTTAAAAGTCTAAAGGAGTATATTTTTGCATTTGACTCACCTTGTAAATGTTGAAAACTTGATGAAGTGAAACATTCTAGGAAAACATCAACTATAAATAAAGTTGCTCCCACCCTGAGACATCTATAGTGTAACCTTTGTTATATCAAAAAGTATAAATTAGTTTAAGAACTTTAAAGAAGCATCTAGTCAAATACATTATCTTTATAAATAAGGAATTTTCATCCCAGAGAGGACAAATAACTTCTCCTTGGCCATTCCTGGCCCAGCTCTCTTTACATAATGCATTCATTTTCCTCTCCTGAAACCAAAACTAATTTTCTAAATTGAAGGCTAAAAATAAAAATCTTTGCAGTCTTTCATAATGATTTAATTTAATACATTAGGTTGCTTCGAGTAGTTTGAAAAGCTTATTATTGACTAAAATGGGCTCATAACTTAACTGTGACTCAAAAACTGAAGACTGTCGGTCTGGTGCTGAAGTTGTTTATTTCTCTTCTATCATTTAGCTTTTTATTTTGTTCATTCCAAACTTCTTAATGAAAAAATTACCATTAACTTTTTATGTTTTGATTTCCCTTTTTATTTCTCCCAAAATAGTTTACTTCAGTGATGAGTAGCTTTACATGTGTCTCCTTGGTTTGCTGAAGACATATAGATTAAAATACAGCCTAGAAAGTGGGAGCTATTTTTCTTTTTCCTATTTGGAGAATTATCTGGCCAGTAGGTATATACTAACATAAGCAGAGAAGTTTAAACTTGAGCTTAGTATGAAGAAAAAATAGAGCATTGAGATCTGAAGTAGGTATAGCCCATCCAAAAAACCTCAGGACAATCAAGGGAATGGTGGGAGAATAATGGACAAAGTTTGAGGATATAGGGTGGATTATATACACTTTAGAAACCAAGCAATTAACATGAACTTCATCCACAGAGCTAGTTTTCTATAATTGTGGTCTGCATCCCACTCTTGAAAAGTAAGGTGAATTTAGCAGTTCATCTTTTAGCAGTTCAGTTGAATTTTAGCATTTATGCACTTCTTCTAATAGGAATCAAGAAAACATAACTTGCACGTGAAATCAAAGCCAGGAAAGGTGGATTAAAGACAAAAAGGAGGTAAGTAATATTTAATGTAATGGGAATACCAAAAAATTATGAAACAATGATGTTTACATTTCTAAAGATGATACAGAAGATTTAATGGTTCTCTAGACTTAACATGGTGATTATTTTGAAATGTGCAGAAATATCAAATCACTGTATTGTGTACAAGGAACTAACATAGGGTTGTAGGGCAATTATACTTTAAAAACAAACAAGCTCCAAAAAAAAAGAGAGATTTGTTGTTACTAGAAGTGGAAGGAGGGAGAATTGGATAAATGTAGCCAAAAGGTACAAACTTTCAGCTATAAGATAAATAAGTACTAGACATGTAATGTACAACATGACAAATATAATTAGCACTGCTATATGGTAATTACAGCACAGAAAAACAGGTTATATTTACAAAAGAGTAAATCCTATGAGTTCTCATCCAAGGAAAAAGTTTTGTTTTCTCTTTCTTTATTATCTATATGAAATAACTGATGTTCACTAAAGCCATTAGGATAATCACTTCATTTCATAATCTATTTACAGCAAAGCATTATGCTGTATACCTTAAACAGTGTATGCTCAGTTGCTTAGTCATATCCGACTCTTTGTGACTCCATGCACTGTAGCTCCCCAGGCTTCCCTGGTGGAATTTTCCAGGCAAGAATACTGGAGTGGGTTGCCATTTCCCTCTCCAGGGGATCTTCCCAACCCAGGGATAGAGCCTGTGCCTCTTGCATCTCCTGCATTGAAAGGCAGTTTCTTTACCATTTGGCCACCTGGGAACCTCTAAACTTATACAGTTCTGTATGTCAATTTTATCTCAGTAAAAGTAGAAGAAAGAAGATTCAACATTTTTCTAATGTGGGAACAACATGATATATTTCTTTTTGATTCATAATAATGGCAATGGGATCCCAAGAATGTAGGTTCCAGTAAGAAACTCATTTGCCTATTTTTCTAGCCCACATTTCAAAACATTAATATCAGGAATAAAGCCCTGCTTGATATCATATTGATATCACATAGATAATTTGGTGAACTGGCCATGGCAATGTGACTAGAAAGAACAAGATCTCCAACTTCAAAGTGAACAATGAGTAATGGAAAAAATAAATGAGAGTTCTGCATTGCTTATTTGAGATAAATTTCATGGCTCTATCAATATAATTGTCACAAGCAATCCATTTTATAATTATCTACAAAGCAACAATTCTAAGCAAACCACCAGGCTAATAGCATCATGGATACAAAGATGAAAATAAGAAGCCTTTCACTGGGAAGACTAATTGGAGTGAGAGGGCAGAAAAGAGGGAAGAGAAAAGAAGTTGCTCAGTCGTGTCCAACTCTTTGCGACCCCATGGACTGTAGCCCACCAGGCTCCTCGGTCCATGGGATATTCCAGGCATGAATACTGGAGTGGGTTGCCATTTCCTTCTCCAGGGCATCTTCCCAACCTGGGGATGAACCCAGGTCTCCCACATTGTAGGCAGATGCTTTACTGTCCAAGCTACCAGGGAAGCTGAAAAAAGGCAAACAACTATCCAAAAAGAGAAAAAGAAAAGAGGGAACAACTGTCCAAAACAAACAAGGCAGAAATTATGTTCTTATAAGCTGGCTGAAAATGCTCTGAATTTGGTAATGATAATGGTGCCCTCTATTTAAAGAGTCCGTTCTATGTGTTAGGCACAGTTTTAAGTATTTCTAATGGATTATTTTACTTATTCCTGAGAGTAACCCTGTAACATTGATGATATGAAACTCTGATATATTCTATCCATTCAGTCGCTCAGTCGTGTCCGACTCTTTGCGACCCCATGAATCACAGCACGCCAGGCCTCCCTGTCCATCACCAACTCCCGGAGTTCACTCAGACNGCAAAAGCTTTTAAGTTTAATTAGGTCCCATTTTCAGAGAAGGTGATGGCACCCCACTCCAGTACTCTTGCCTGGAAAACCCCATGGACGGAGGAGCCTGGTAGTCTGCAGTCCATGGGGTTGTGAAGAGTTGGACATGACTGAGCGACTTCACTTTCACTTTTCACTTTTCACTTTCATGCATTGGGGAAGGATATAGCAACCCACTCCAGTGTTCTTGTCTGGAGAATCCCAGGAATGGGGGAGACTGATGGGCTGCCGTCTATGGGGTCACACAGAGTCGGACACGACTGAATTGATTTAGCAGCAGCAGCAGGTCCCATTTGTTTATTTTTGCTTTTATTTTCATTACTCTGGGAGGTGGGTCATAGAGGATTCTGCTGTGATTTTTGTCGGAGAGTGTTTTGCCTATGTTTTCCTCTAGGCGTTTTATAGTTTCTCATCTTACATTTAGATCTTTAATCCATTTTGAGTTTATTTTTGTGTATGGTGTTACAAAGTGTTCTAGTTTCATTCTTTTACAAGCAATTGACCAGTTTTCCCAGTATCACTTGTTAAAGCGATTGTCTTTTCTCCATTGTATATTCTTGCCTCCTTTGTCAAAGATAAGGTGTCCATAGGTGCATGGATTTATCTCTGGGCTTTCTATTTTGTTCCATTGATCTATTTTTCCATCTTTGTGCCAGTACCATAGTGTCTTGATGACTGTTGCTTTGTAGTATAGCCTGAAGTCAGGCAGGTTGATTCCTCCAGTTCCATTCTTCTTTCTCAAGATTGCTTTGGCTATTCAAGGTTTTTTGTATTTCCATACAAATTGTGAAATTATTTGTTCTAGTTCTGTGAAAAATACCATTGGTAGCTTGATAGGGATTGCATTGAATCTATAGATTGCTTTGGGTAGTATACTCATTTTCACTATATTGATTCCACCAATCCATGAACATGGTATATTTCTCCATCTATTTGTGTCCTCTTTGATTTCTTTCATCAGTGTTTTATAGTTTTCTATATATAGGTCTTTTGTTTCCTTAGGTAGATATATTCCTAAGTATTTACTTCTTTTCATTGCAATGGTGAATGGAATTGTTTCCTTAATTTCTCTTTCTGTTTTCTCATTGTTATGGTATAGGAATGCAAGTGATTTCTGTGTGTTGATTTTATATCCTGCAACTTTACTATATTCATTGATTAGCTCTAGTAATTTTCTGGTGGAGCCTTTACAGTTTTCTATGTAGAGGATCATGTCATCTGCAAACACTGAGAGTTTTACTTCTTCTTTTCCAATCTGGATTCCTTTTTATCTCTTTTTCTGCTCTGATTGCTGTGGCCAAAACTTCCAAAACTATGTTGAATAGTAGTGGTGAGAGTGGGCACCCTTGTCTTGTTCCTGACTTTAGGGGAAATGCTTTCAATTTTTCCCCATTGAGGATAATGTTTGCTGTGGGTTTGTCATATATAGCTTTTATTATGTNTCTTTTTCTGCTCTGATTGCTGTGGCCAAAACTTCCAAAACTATGTTGAATAGTAGTGGTGAGAGTGGGCACCCTTGTCTTGTTCCTGACTTTAGGGGAAATGCTTTCAATTTTTCCCCATTGAGGATAATGTTTGCTGTGGGTTTGTCATATATAGCTTTTATTATGTTGAGGTATGTTCCTTCTAGTCCTGCTTTCTCGGGGGTTTTTATCACAAATAGATGTTGAATTTTGTCAAAGGCTTTCTCTGCTTCTATTGAGATAATCATATGGTTTTTATCTTTCAATTTGTTAATGTGGTGTATCACATTGATTGATTTATAAATGTTGAAGAATCCTTGCATCCCTGGGATAAAGCCCACTCGGTCATGGTGTACGATCTTTTAAATATGCTGTTGGATTCTGTTTGCTAGAATTTTGTTAAGGATTTTTGCATCTATGTTCATCAGTGATATTGGCCTATAGTTTTCTTTTTCTGTGGCATCTTTGTCTGGTTTGGTATTAGGGTGATGGTGGCCTCATAGAATGCGTTTAGAAGTTTACCTTCCTCTGCAATTTTTTGAAAGAGTTCGAGTAGGATAGGTGTTAGCTCTTCTCTAAATTTTTGATACAATTCAGCTGTGAAGCCATCTGGTCCTGGGCTTTTGTTTGCTGGAAGATTTCTGATTACAGTTTCAATTTCCATGCTTGTGATGGGTCTGTTAAGATAGAAGATCTTTCTGAGTTGAAATTTTGGAGGGACCTACGAACTACATGATTAAGATTACCAAATCTCTTTTCAGTCTTGGAATGTTCAGTTTTAATAAGCAGTCTGTACCTTTCTGCCTCTCTTTTTGTGGGACTCCAAATATATAATAGTTTTTTTCTCTTAATGATATCCCATAGTCCACACAACTCTCACTTTCATTCTTTTGTGTCTCATTTTCCTCCTACAGGCTAATTTCTTATGGCTTTGTCTTATACGTCACAGATTCTTTCTTCTGCTTGTTAATGCTCTCTTTTACATTTTTCATTTCATTCCTTGTATTCTTTAGCTCCAGAATTTCTGTTTGGTTCTTTTCTATGATTTCTATCTCTCTGTTAAATATTATACTTTGTTCATATATTGTTGTCCTGATTTCGTTGACTTGTCTGTCTGTGTTTTCTTGTAGGTCACTGAACTTCTTTAAAACAACCATTTTGAATTTTTATTTGGAAACTCACAGATCTCCATTTCCTTGGGATGTTCCCAATACTGGAAGAGTATTGCTCCTTTTATGGTATCATGTTTCCTTCGTTTTTCATGTTCCTTGAAATCTTGCACTGTCTCTTTGTATTTGAAGAAGCAAAACCACCTTTATCCTCTAGTGATTTGCTTCCAAAATGCAATACTGTTCATCACACCTGTTAGGATTGCCTAAACTTTTTCAGACTTATTCTACAGATATGCCTACTCTACATTTCTCATTCCCTCTTGGGGGAGGGAACAAGAAGGCATAAGATTCTATGCCTTCTCTTAGGCCTGAAAAACCAGTATGAGAGTGGAGAGCCTCCCATTTGCTCTCCCTGATGTGGTGTTGAATGCTCAAGCTTGTGTGCTTTCTCCCAATCCTGTAGGGTAGGACCAGCTTTCTGCTCATGCTAACTACCTGTCTGAAAAGGCTCACTTTAGTCCCACAGAAGTGTGCACAGGAAGCTGGATTCAGAGTGAGGAAGTATGTAAGCGAGGTATATGGAACACTGGGGAGTGCCTGTGGCCAGTTTTGGGGATCCACAAGTGAAGGGATCCCCAGCAACTTGGGCAGTCTTACTGATGTCATCCACTACATGGTTTATAGTATCTCTGTCCCTCTGATGCTCTCTGAGGGCCCTAGTTGCTGTTTTCTCAGCTGTTCCCTGACCTCAGTCATGATGCAGCACTTCAGTATTCTGGATGGGGTAAGAAAGAAAGCTTACCCTTCTTCAGTATTCAGAATACTTCAGTATTCAGAAATCAGTATTCTGCATGGGGTAAGTAAGAGCTTCCCTGGTAGCTCAGCTGGTAAAGAATCTGCCTGCAATGCAGGACACCCCAGTTTGATCCCTGGGCTGGGAAGATCCTCTGGAGAAAGGCATGGCAACCCACTTTGGTTTTCTTGCCTGGAGAATCCCCATGGACAGAGGAGCCTGGCAGGCTATAGTCCATGGGGTCACAAAATGTCAGACACGACTGAATGACTAAGCACAGCACAGCACAAGAAAGAAATGAACTTTTTTCAAACTATCCTACACCATTCAGGAAGCCAGATATTCACTCACATGCTCTCACTTTCCCCATAGGAGAATTCACAACCAAGAAGATGTCTCTTGGCACTGAACTGTGCCACCTTGGGGAAGAGGTGAGGTGGGCAAAGTGAAACTCTTTTTCTTACTCTCTTTAATGCACCCAGTCTTTGACTTTTTTTTTACTCCAGTGATGTGCTGGGACTTCTCCACTTGACTCCAGACTTCCACAAAGGCTTCACCCATGGGTGATTGTCAAAATCGGTGTTCTTTGAGGGGAAAATGGTAGAAAACATCTATTTTGCCATTTTTTTAAATGTCACTGCTTTCTGTTAATTCTTCTTTAAACATTGGGTGGAATGCAACAGTGATATTATCTGGTCCTGGGCTTTTCTTGGTGGGAAGTTTTTTTAATCACTAATTTTTTTATTTGTACAGGTTTATTCATATTCTGTCTCTATTCGTGGGTGAGTTTCAGCAGTTTGTGTTTTTCTATATATTTACCCATTTACACAGAATTTTTAATTTGTTGGCATGTTTTCATAGTATTAATCTATAATCCTTTTTATTTTATGTAAGGCCCCCTCTTTCATTCTTGATATTAGTAATTTAAGTCTTCTCTCTTTATCAGTCTAGCTAAAAATTTGTCAATATTATGGATCTTTACAATGAACAAATTTTTTGTTTTGTTGTCATTCTGTATTGTCTTTCTAGTCTCTATTTCATTTATTTCCACTCTAGTTTTATTATATTCTTTCTCTACTTGTTTTGGGTTTAGTTTGTCTTTCTTTACTTAGTTTCTTAAGTTGGAAGTTTAGGTTATTGCTTTGAGATCTTTCTTCATTTTTAATATAAGTGTTCACAGTTACAAATTTCCATGTAAGCACTACTTCAGCCATATCCTATATGTTTTGCTATGTTTTGTTTGTAATCTCAAAGTGTGTTCTAATTTCCCTTTTGATTATCCCTCTGTTATTTATATGTGCATTGTTTAATTTCCACATATTTGTGAATATAACAAATTTCCTTCTGTTGTTGTTTTCTAATTTCATGCTTTATGATCAGAGAACATATGTTGTATGATTTTAATCCTTTTAAATCTATTGAAGCTTGTTTTATGGCCTGATGTATCCTGAAGAATGTTCAATGTGCATCTGAAAAGTATACATATTTTGCCATTGTTCTGGAGAGTATTCTACAGAAGTGCTGTTAGATTTAGTTAATTTAAAGCTTTAGTTAATTTAGTTAATTTGTTCAAGTGTTCTATTTCCTTTTTGATCTTCTGCCAAGTAGTTCTCTCCATTACTGAATGAGCAGTATTGAATTCTCCAATTATTCTTTTCCAATTGTCTTTTCCCCCCTTCAATCCTGTGATTTTTCTAGTCTCATGAATTTTGGGATTCTGTTGTTAAGTGTATATATATTTATAATTGTTTGAGCTTTCTGATTGAACTTTTTCTTCATTATGAAATGTCTTTATCTCTAGTAATAATATAAGTCTTAAAGGCTATTTTGTCTGATAATTGGATAGCC
>SJXQ01000395.1:535983-550658 GCA_006408695.1 Aepyceros melampus
TTGGATAGCCACTCCCAATATGCATATGGTGGTTGGTACACTTGATGGTTTTCCACAGACCCATGAGTCTGTGTTCATTTTTCTCTATGCTTTTTTTCTCTTCTTCACAGTAGATAATCTCAATAGGCCTATTTTCAAATATGCCAATTTGTTCTCTTGCCAGCACAAAATTTTTTATTAAGTCTCTAGTGAATTTTTCAGGCTTCCCAAAAGGTTCAGTGCTAAAGAATCTACTGGCCAATGCAGGAGATGGGGGTTCAATCCCTGGTTCAGAAAGATCCCCTGGAGGGGGAAATGGCAACCAACTCCAGTATTCTTCCTAGGAAAATCTCATGGATAGAGGAGCCTGGCGGGCTACATACAGTCCATGGGGTCACAAAGAGTCAGACATGACTGAGTGACTGAATATGCACACACAAATCAAATTTTCATTTTAGTTATTGGTGCCATTAAAATGTGAAATTTCTGCATGGTTTTCTTTTTTTAATAATATCTACCTTTTCTCTCTAATTGATGAGATGTCATTTAGATAATTTTCATACTTTTCTTTAATTCTCTAGGCAAGTTTACTTTACTTCTTTGAACATATTTATATTGCTGTCTCAAAATCTTTTTCTTATAAGGCCAATATCTGGGATTCCTTGGGTTGATGACTTTTCTTAACCTGTGATAGGCCATATTTTCCTGTTTCTTTATGTTTCCCATGATTTTTATTTTAAACTGAATACCTTAAATAATATAATGTGGCAATTCAGATATTCCCCTCCTCAGAGTTTGTTGCTGTTGTTGCTGCTGTTTTTGCTACTTTTTGTCTGTTTAGTGACTTTTCTGGACTAATTCTGTAAAGTCTGCATTCTTGGTTATGTGTAGCTACTGAACTCTCTTCTTATTTAGCTTAGTGGTCAGCTAATGATTGGAAAGATATTTTATTAAACACATTGAACAATTAAATGTTCTATGATTTGCCAAGAGGATTGGCATGTGTTGGAGCATGCCTTCAACAATCTGGCAGCTTAAAACTATGACTTAGCTTTCACTTCTTTCTTCTGCAGATTCTCAAGGCCAGCAGGAGTTGATCAACAATGGCTTTCTCAGATATTTCCTGGAAATGCTCACAGTCTTGGACATGAAGTTTACCTTCTAGATTCCTAGGAGTATGTTGGCACTTTTCAAACCCTTGTATAACATTTAATTAAATTTTTATTGCAAGATTTTTGGCTAGCCCCTTATTTGCTGTAACTGGTAACTCATTCTTAGACGTCTACAATATTAAACAGTTGTCACTGATTATTGTCTAGAAAGGACTTCAGAATAGAGCTTTCCTCACTGAGTGAGTGAGATAAAATCAAGACAAATCCTGAAAATGAGGCTTTTCCAGGAAGCTGCTAAAAGGATCGAAAGTGACAGTTTTGTCAAAATGGGGCTTTGAATGCATGAGGGAACCTGCTGAGGGACAAAAATGTTCTAAAACTAATATATGGTGATAGTTGCAAACTCAGTAAAATTACTAAAAATCATTAAATTGTAAATTGAAATAAGTGAATTTTATAATATAAAATATAGCTCAATAAAAATGTTTAAAGTAGCTTAGATTAGCCATCAGAAGAAAAGACATGAGTATATAACTTCCAATATTAGAAGTAAAATGGAATATCAAATGAAAAAAAATCTTTTTAACAAGTCCATAGCAAGGCAAACAACAATAGGAAAAAAAAATCATTTAAAAGTTCAGTTTCAAGTGGAAGGAGAGGCTATGATATCTTTAGGTGTAAAAAAGTAAGGAGTTACTCCCAAAACGATGGTGAGATGTTGAAAGGACCCAAGAGCAAGCTTGAAAGAGCTCCCAATGTCCAAATCAGGGATAATTTGGGGGTAGGGATGGAACAAATAATTATCTATGAGTAAATTTTGCCATGGGCTTCCCCGGTGGCTCAAAGAATCGGCCTTCAATGAGAGAAACCCAGGTTCAGTCCCTGGGTCAGAAAGATCCCCTGGAGAAGGAAATGGCTACCCACTCTAGTATTCTTGCCTGGAGAATTCCATGGACAGAGTGGGCTATCGTTCATGGTGTCACAAAGAGTTGGACATGATTGAAGTGACTTAGCAAGCACTCAATCTTGCCATAAATAATTTAATAAACAAAGAAACAAGGTGGAAAGGAAAGCTCTTCCTTACAATAGAATTCCAGTTATTAGTGAAGGCACAATAATAGAAATAAAAGCCCACCACTTGCCAAATATCACAGAAACAATTATTTCAGGCTAACACACTCAGTTGACCTCAGTGGATGCTAAAATTAATGGGCTTATGATGAGAAATAAGATATTTAGATAGTCTCAAATTATCTCTACACAAAATATTTATTAATTACAAAGGGAAACTTTTCAGGAGAGAATCCTGTCTGACACTGACTTTAACCAATAGTCAAGATAATTAGCTATATGGAAAGCATGCATCCCTTTATAGTGATGTACCGAGAAGGTCATAATATCACTGCTATCACATTTTTGCCAAGCATATGTAAGTTGGATTTAATCATGAGGAAATATCAGACAAACCCAAATTGAGGGACAGTCCACAAAATAACTGGCCAATACTTGTCAAAAGTATCAAAGTCATGAAGTACAAAGAGAGATGAAAGAACTGTTAAAAAGCAGAGGACATGGACATTTAGGTTGCTTCCATGTCCTAGCTATTGTAAATAGTGCTGCAATAAACACTGGAGTGCATGTATCTTTTCAAATAATGGTTTTCTTTGGATGTATGCCCAGGAGTGGGATTGCTGACTCATATGATAGCTCTATTTTTAGTTTTTTAAGGAACCTCCATTCTGTTCTCCATAGTGGCTGTGCCAATTTACATTCCCACCAACAGTGTAGGAGAGTTCCCTCTTCTCCACACACTCTCCAACATTTATCATTTGTAGATTCAACAGAGGAATGGATAAGGAAGATGTGGTACATACATACAAAAGGTATTAATAATATTACTCAGCCATAAAAAGAACAAAATCATGCCATTTGCAGCAACATGGATGACATGGAGATTGTCATACTGAGTGAAGTAAGTCAGACAAAGACAAATATATGATGTTGTTTATATGTGAAATACAAAAAAAAGGAGTTACAAATGAACTTATCTATAAAACAGAAATAGAGTTACAAATGTATAAAAGAAATTTATGTTTACCAGGGAGTGAATTGGAGGAGGGATAAATTGGGAGATTGGGACTGACATATACACACTACTACAAATAAAATAGATGACTAATAAGTCCTGGGTGTTCATTGGAAGGACTGATGTTGAAGCTGAAACTCCAATACTTTGGCCACCTCATGTGAATAACTAACTCATTTGAAAAGACCCTGATGCTGGGAGGGATTGGGGGCAGGTGGAGAAGGGAACAACAGAGGATGAGATGGTTGGATGGCATCACTGACTTGTAGACATGGGTTTAAGTGGACTCTGGGAGTTGGTGATGGAAAGAGAGGCCTGGAGTGCTGCTGTTCATGGGGTCGCAAAGCGTCGGACATGACTGAGCGACTGAACTGAACTGAGTAAGGACCTACTGTATAGCACAAGGAACTTTACTCAATACTCTGTAATGGCTTACATGGGGAAAGAATCTAAAAAGGAGTAGACATATATATATGTGTGTGTATAACTGACTCACTTTGCTATACACCGGAAAGCAACACAACATTGCAAATCAACTATACTCCAATAAAAATTTTTTTAAATAAAAGTCTAAAAAACCAGAAGACATTAAGAAGACAAGACTAACAAAATATGGAATCCTGGACCTCACATTAGTGGGACAGTTGACAAAATTTGGATAAGGTCTACAGATCAGTTAATGATATTGTATCAATGCTAATTTCCTGTTTTCCAGAGTTGCACTGTGTTTATGTTAAGACATTAGCATTTAGGAAAGCTGGATAAAATGTATTCACAAATTCTTTGAACTAAATTTGTAACTTTTTCCCATATCAAAAATTATTTCAGAATGAACATTTAATTTTTTAATTAAAAATGAAGTAATGGGCTTACACTTTAAGTATAAGTAAGTAGGAGCTCTGAGAGGCCCTCTGCAAAAACTACACTCCAGATATGGTACACTGTGCCTCTAACAAAAGGTAAAGGAGCTTTCCAGCAATACTCCCACACCTCCACAACCAAGCAATATGAGCTATGCATGGGGCACAATTAGGAAATGTGTAGTCTTGGTGGCAATGCTCTGAAGTAATGGTAATATCCAGGAGTCATCCACTAGGGGACAAAGCCTCAGAGGCAAAGAGTTTGGCAAAAGCAAGAAGTCCAACATCTGTAGATCCAGAGTGACAGGAATCAAGAAGGGGTTGAATTCCATGAAGCTCAAGTCCTCTAGCAATCATTGGTATGGATAATCATTACTGAAATAACAAGGAAATGGGAATCTGAGTCTCAGACTCCAGCTCAGAGCCAACCTTGAAGAGAGCAACTGTGGCGATCATTTGTTTTGGGAAGAAAGTTTTCTCCAAGTTAGGCCTTACATAGATTAAATGGAGCATGATCTCACAAAGATTACCAAATACCAAACCTCATCCATTAGTAAAGACCAGTAGAAATAAATCAAAAGAGAAATACCTATAAATCCTCAAGATGATAAATGTTTGAACAATTGAACATGTAATAGTTATGTATGAAATGTTTAAAGAAATAAAGGATACAATTACAAAGATAAGTATACAATAAACATCAATAATAAATGAAGAGACTTGAAGAAAATAAGTTGAACTTTGAGCAATGAAAAATATAATAATTAAAATTTAAAAAACAATGCATAGATTAAACATCAGATCAGAAACAGTTGAAAAGACAATTAGTGAGTTAAAAGATATATGGAAAATATTTATTCCAAAAACAACATAGAGAGACATAGAGAATGAAAATATTAAAAAGGATTAAGACATGGAGAATAGAATGAGAGGATCTAACAAATGTTTAGAGTCTCAGAAATAGACACTCAAGTGGAGACATTAAAGTGGAGAGATATATATATACACACATACATCAGTCAGTTCAGTCACTCAGTTGTGTCCGACTCTTTGCGACCCCATGAATCACAGCATGCCAGGCCTCCCTGTCCATCAGCAACTCCTGGAGCTCACTCAAACCCATGTCCTTTGAGTCAGCAATGCCGTCCAGCCATCTCATCCTCTGTTGTCCCCTTCTCCTGCCCCCAATCCCTCCCAGCATCAGGGTCTTTTCCAATGAGTCAACTCTTCCTATGAGGTGGCCAAAGTATTGGAGTTTCAGCTTCAACATCAGTCCTTCCAATGAACACCCAGGACTGATTTTTTATTATGCATACACATATGTATCCATAAAAAAAATCTTAGAACACCAAAAAGCTGAAAAGATAGCTGGTAAACTGCCAGGCTGTATTTGAAGGGAATGGGTGAGGGTGAAGCGCAACTCAAATCCAGAAAGGTAAGGAGAATATTAGTCCTATGACCTAAATCAAATCCTTTATGAGTATAGAGTAGAAGTGATGAATAGATTCAAGGGATTAGATCTGGTAGACAGAGTGCTTGAAGAACAATGGACAGAGGTTTGTAACACTGCAAGGAGGCAGTGACCAAAACACCTCCAAGAAAAAGAAATGTAAGAAGGCAAAGTGGTTGTCTGAGGAGGCCTTATAAATAGCTGAGGAAAAAAGAGAAGCAAAAGGCAACGGAGAAAAGGAAAGATATACCCATCTGAATGCAGAGGTCCAGAAAATAGCAAGGAGGGATAAGAAAGCCTTCTTAAGTGAACAATGCAAAGATATAGAAGAAAACAATAGAATGGGAAAAACTAGAGCTCTTTTCAGGAAAACTGGAGATACCTTCGAACATTTCACGCAAAGACAGGCACAATAAAGGACAGAAACAGCAAGGACCTAACAGAAGCAGAAGAGATTAAGAAGAGGTGACAAGAATACACAGAAGAATTATACAAAAAAGTTTTAATGACCCAGATAACCATGATGGTGTGATCACTCACCTAGAGCCAGATATCCTGGAGTGTGAAGTCAAGTGGGCCTTAATAGTAATAGTGTTAGTCATTCAGTCATGTCCAACTCTTTGTGATGCCATGGACTCTAGCCCACCAGGTTCCTCTGTCCATGGGATTTTCCAGGCAAGAATACTGGAGTGGGTAGCCATTCCCTTCTCCAGGGGATCTTCCTGACCCAGGGATCAAACTTGATTTCCTGCATTGTAGGCAGATTCTCCTGTCTGAGCCACCAGGGAAGTCCAAGTTGGCCTTAGGAAGCATTACTACAAAGCTTGAAGTGATGGAATTCCAATTGAGCTATTTCAAATCCTAAAAGATGGTGTTGTTAAAGTACTGTACTCAATATGTCACCAAATTTGGAAAACTCAGCAGTGGCCACAGGACTAGAAAAAGGCAGTTTTCATTCCAGTCCCAAAGAAAACAGTGCAAAAGAATGTTCAAACTACTGTACAATTGCGCTCATTTCACATTCAGCAATGTAATGCTCAAATCCTTCAAGCTAGGCTTCAGCAGTACATGGACTGAGAACAACCAGATGTACAAGTTGGATTTAGAAAAGGCAGAGGAACCAGAGATCAAATTGCCAACATCCTTTGGATCATAGGAAAAGCAAGGGAATTCCAGAAAAACATCTACTTCTGCTTCACTCACAATGCTAAAGTGTTTGACTGTGTGGATCACAATAAACTGTAGAAAATTCTTAAAGAGATGGGAATACTAGAACACCTTACCTATCTCCTGAGAAACCTATATACAGGTCAAGAAGCAGCAGTTAGAACTGGATGTGGAACAATGGACTGGTTCAAAATTGGAAAATGTGTACATCAAGGCTGTATATTGTCACCCTGTTTATCTAACTTCTATGCAGAGTACATCATGTGAAATACTGGACTGGATGACTCACAAGCTGGAATCAAGAATGACAGGAGAAATATCAACAAGTTCAGATACGCAGATAATGCCACTCTAGTGGCAGAAAGTGAAGAGGAACTAAAGAGCCTCATGATGAGGGTGAAAGAGGAGAGTGGAAAATCTGGCTTAAAACTCAGCAATTCAAAAAGCTAAGATCATGATATCCAATCTCATCACTCACGGCAATTAGATGGGTAAAAAGTGGAAACAGGGACAGATTTTATTTTCATGGGATCCAAAATGACACTTGGTCCTTGAAAGAATAACTATGAAAAACTGAGATGGCATATTAAAAAGCAGAGACATGACTTTGCTCACAAAGATCTGTCTAATCAAACCTATAGTTTTTCCAGTAGTCATGTATAGATGTGAAACTCAAACCATTAAGAAGGCTGAGCACCAAAGAACTGATGCTTTTGAATTGTGGTGCTGGAGAAGGCTCTTGAGAGTCCCTTGGACAGAAAAAGATAAAATCAGTCATTCCTTAAAGAAATAAACCTTGAACATTCATTAGAAGGACTGCTCCTGAAGATGAAGCTCCAATACTTCGATCACCTGATGGGAAGAGCTGACTCTTTGGAAAGACCCTGATGCTGGAAAAGATTGAAGGCAGGCATGGCATGCACACACTGCCCTGCTCATTCACTCCCATTCAAGCAGACTGGCTCTCCTTGCAGCCAAAGCCCTTGGCATTGGAAACTTCTGGACCAGCTGTCATCAGGACTACAGGAGACACCCTGTGGCCAGCGCAACTCACCACTGGCCCCTGCACCATGGACTCCCTCTCACGTTGCCATAGCCAGAGGTAATCAGGAAACCAGAGGCTTCAGCATTGTCTTCCTTTCTCAGTGGCATTTCTGGTGTCCACCTCAGGAGAGTCCTTGGTCAGCCTTGATACAGTGGAAATTAAACAGAAGATCCACTGCACATATTCTTCTTCAAAATTTTCATCATATATGTTTAAAACTTACTGCATAAGCATAAGGATTTGAAGAGATCAAGCCCTGAGCCTTTGGAGTGGAAGCACTGACTACAAGAAGCTAGACTACCAGAGAACTAACTCTAGGGAGTATCAAACAGTGAGAACTCACACAAAGGAAACCACTTGAAAACAAGACCCAGCATCACCCAACCACCAGTAGCACCCTGTGCAGGACACCTCATCTAAACAATAAACAGAACAAAAATACAAAGCCAGTCATCAGCAGACAGGATTATCAACTCACTCAGCCTTGTCCATCAGAGGAAAAACAAACAAACAAAAACTCAGCACAAATCTCACCCTATACAAAGCTTACACAAACCACTGGACCAAACTTAAGAGGGCAGAAGCCAAAAGGAAGAAAGAACACAACCTTCAAGCCTGGGAAAAGGAGACCTCAAACACACTAAGTTAAAAATAATGAAAAGGCAGAGAAGTACTACACAAATGAAGGAACAAACTAGAAACACAGAAGTCCAAATAAATGAAGAGTAAATAGGCAAACTCCCTGAAAAAGAATTCAGAATAGTGATAGTAAAGATGATAAAAAAAAAAACCTTGAAAACAAAATGGAGAAAATGCAAGAATCAATTAGCAAAGACATGGAAAAATTAAAGAATATCATACAGAGACAAACAACACAATTACTGAAATTAAAAATACTCTGGTAGGAATCAATAGCAGAATATCTGAAGCAGAAGAATGAATCAGTGAACTGGAAGATAAAATGGCGGAAATAACTGCTGAAGAGAAGAATAAAGTAAAAAGAATGAAAAGAACTGAGGATAGTCTCAGAGACCTCTGGGACAATATCAAATGCACCAACATTCGAATTATAGGGGTCCCAGAAGAAGAAGAGAAAAAGAAAGATTATGAGAAAAGTTTTGAAAAGATTATAGCTGAAAATTTCCCCAACATGGAAAAGGAAATAGTCAATCAAGTCCAAGAGGCACCAAGAGTCCCATACAGGATAAACCCAAGGAGAAACATGCCTAGACACATACTAATCAAACTAACAAAGACTAAACACAATAAAAGCAGCAAGTGAAAAGCAACAAGTAACATACAAGGGAAACCCCATCAGTTTAACAGTTGATCTTTCAGCAGAAACTCTGCAGGACAGAAGGGAATGACAGGATATATTTAAAGCATTGAAAGGGAAAAATCTACAACAAAGATTACTCTACTCAGCAAGGATCTCATTCAAAATTGATGGAGAAATCAAAAGCTTTTCAGACAAACAAAAGTTAAGAGAATTCAGTACCACGAAACCAGCTTTACAACAACTGTTAAAGGGACTTATATAGTCAGGAAATACAAGAGAAGAAACAGGATCTACAAAATCAACCCCAAACAATTAAGAAAATGGCAATAGGAACATATATATCAATAATTACTTTAAATGTAAATGGATTAAATGTTCCAACCAAAAGACATAGTCTGGCTGAATGGATACAAAAACAAGACCCATATATCTGCTGTCTGCAAGAAATCACTTCAGACCAAAAGACACATATAGACTGAAAGTGAGAGGATCAAAAATATATTCCATGCAAATGGGAAGCAAAAGAAACCTGGAGTAGTAATCCTTATATCAGACAAAATAAACCTCAAAATTAAGAAGGTTACAAGAGATAAGGAAGATACTACATAATGATCAAGGGATCAATCCAAGAGGAAGACATAGCAAGTGTAAATATCTATGCATTCAACACAGGAGCACCTCAATACATAAGACAAACACAAACAGACATAAAAGGAGAAATTGGCAGTAACACAATGATAGTAGGAGTCTTTAACACCCCACTCACATCAATGGACAGATCATCAAAAAAGAAAATTAATAAGGAAATTCAAGTCTTAAATGATCCATTAGATGAGATGTATCTCATCAATATCTTCAGGCCATTCCATCCAAATGCAGAAGAATACATCTTCTTCTCAACTGCACACGGATCATTCTCCAGGATAGACCACATCTTGTGTCACAAATCAAACCTCAATATATTTGAGAAAATTGAAATTATATCAAACATCCTCTCTGACCACAGTGCTATGAGTGAAAGTGAAGTTGCTCAGTCATGTCCTACTCTTTGTGACCCCATGGACTATAGACTATCAGGCTCCTCTGTCCATGGGATTTTCCAGGCAAGAGTGCTGGAGTGGATTGCCATTTCCTTCTCCAGGGGATCTTCCAGACCCAGGAATCAAACCTGGGTTTCCCACATTGCAGGCAGACACTTTACCATCTGAGCCACCAGGGAAGCCCTAGATATCAATTACAAGAAAAAAAAACCTGTAAGAAAGACAAACACATGGAGGTTAAACAACACATTTATAAATAACCAATAGGTTACTGAAGAAATCAAAAGGGAAATCAAAAAACTTCTAGAAACAAATGACAATGAAAACATGACAACTCACAACTTATAGGATGTACCAAAAGCAGTTCTAAGATGGAAGCTTATAGCAATACAATCCTACCTCAAGAAAAAAGAAAAACATTGAACAGACAACCTGACAATACACCTAAAACAACTGGAAAAATAAAAACAACAGCAACAACAACAACAACAAAAAACTAGTAGAAGGGAAGAAATAAATGAAAAGAAATAAACAATAGTAGCGGTTAATAAAACTAAAAGCTGGTTCTTTGAGAAGATAACAAAATTGACAAACCTTTAGCCAGACTTATCAAGAAAAAAAGAGAGAAGAATCAAATCAACAAAATTAGAAATGAAAAAGGAGAGGTTACAACAGACAATGCAGAAATACAAAGGATTACAAGAGACTATTACAAACAACTATATGGCAATAAAATGGATAACTGAAAGAAATGGACAGATTCTTAGAAAAGTTCAATCTTCCAAGACTGAACCAGGAAAAAATTAAAATTATGAACAACCCAATTACAAGCACTGAAATTGAAGCTTTGAACAAAAATCTCACAAGAAACAAGAGCCCAGGTGGCTTCACAGGAGAATTCTATCAAACATTTAGAGAAGAGCTAATGCCTATCCTTCTAAAACTCTTTCAAAAAATTGCAGAAGAAGGAACACTTCCAAACTCATTCTATGAGGCCGCCATCACCCTGATACCAAAACCAGACAAAAACAACACAAAAAAAGAAAACTACAGGCCAATATCACTGATGAACATAAATGCAAAGATCTTCAACAAAATTTTAGCAAACAGAATTCAACACATCAAAAAGCTCATACACTATGATCAAGTTGAGTTTATTCCAGGGATGCAAAGATTCTTCAATATACACAAATCAATCAATGTGATACACCACATTAGCAAACTGAAAGATAAAAACCATATGATCATCTCAATAAATGAAGAAAAAGCCTTTGACAAAATTCAGCACCCATTTATGATTAAAACTCTTCAAAAATGCACATAGAAGGAGTCTACCTCAACATAGTAAAGGACATATATGATAAGCCTACAGCAAACATTATTCTCAATGGTGAAAATCTGAAAGCATTCCTCCTAAGATCAGGAACAAGACAAGGGTGTCTACTTTCCCCACTATTATTCAACATAGTTCTGGAAGTCCTAGCTTCAGCAATCAGAAAAGAAAAAGAAACAAAAGAAATCCAGATTGGAAAAGAAGTAAAGCTCTCACTGTTTGCAGATGACATAATACTGTACATAGAAACCCCTAAAGATAGTATCAGAAATTACTAGAGCTAATCAGTGAATTTAGCAAAGTTGCAGGATACAAAATCAATACACAGAAATCACTTGCATTTCTATATACTAACAATGAAAAATCAGAAAGAGAAATTCAGGAATCAATCCCATTCACCACTGCAACAAAAATAATTAAATATCTAGGAACAAACTTACCTAAGGAGACAAAAGAACTGTACACAGAAACTTATAAGACACTAATGAAAGAAATCAAAGATGACATAAACAGATGGAGAGATATTCCATGCTCCTGATTAGGAAGAATCAATATTGTGAAAATGAATATACTACCAAATGCAATCTACAGATTCAATGTGATCCCTATCAAATTACCAATGGCACTTTTCACAGAACAAGAACAAAAATTTTCAAAGTTCATATGGAAAAACAAAGACCCTGAATAGCCAAAGCAGCCTTGGGAAAGAAAAATGGAGCTGGAGGAATCAACCATTCTGTCTTCAGATTATACTACAAAACTATGGTCATCAAGACAGTATAGTACAGGCACAAAACCAGAAATAGAGACCAATGGAACAAGATAGAGAGCCAAGAAATAAACCTATGCACCTATGGGTACCTTATTTTTGACAAATAGTCAAGACTATACAATGGGGCAAAGACAGCCTCTTCAATAAATGGTGCTGAGAAAACTGGACAGCTACATGTAAATGAAATTAGAACACTTCTAACACCAAACACAAAGATAAACTCAAAATGGATTAAAGACATGAATGTAAGAACGGAAACTATAAAACTCTTAGAGGAAAACATAGGCAGAACACTCAATGACATAAATCAAAACAAGATCCTCTATGACCCACCTCCTCAGTTCAGTTCAGTTCAGTTCAGTCGCTCAGTCATGTCCGACTCTTTGCAATCCCATGAATCGCAGCACGACAGGCCTCCCTGTCCGTCACCAGCTCCCGGAGTTCACCCAAACCCACGTCCATCGAGTTGGTGATACCATCCATCCATCTCATCCTCTGTCGTCCCCTTCTCCTCTTGCCCCAATCCCTCCCAGCATCAGGGTCTTTTCCAATGACTCAACTCTTCGCATGAGGTGGCCAAAGTACTGGAGTTTCAGCTTTAGCATCATTCCTTCCAAAGAAATCCCAGAGCTGATCTCCTTTAGAATGGACTAGTTGGATCTCCTTGCAGTCCAAAGGACTCTCAAGAGTCTTCTCCAACACCACAGTTCAAAAGCACCAATTCCTTGGTGCTCAGCCTTCTTCACAGTCCAACTCTCACATCCATACATGACCACAGGAAAAACCATAGCCTTGACTAGACAGACTTTAGTCGGCAAAGTAATGTCTCTGCCCTTCAATATGCTATCCAGGCTGATCATAACTTTCCTTCCAAGGAATATGCGTCTTTAAATTTCATGGCTGCAGTCACCATCTGCAGTGATTTTGGAGCCCAAAAAAATGAAGTCTGACACTGTTTCCACTGTTTCCACATCTATTTACCATGAAGTGATGGGACCAGATGCCATGATCTTCGTTTTCTGAATGTTGAGTTTTAAGCCAACTTTTTCACTCTCCTCTTTGACTTTGCAAACACCCTCTTCCAACAACACAAGAGAAGACCTCTACACATGGACATCACCAGATGGTCAACACCGAAATCAGATTGATTATATTCTGTGCAGCCAAAGATGGGAGAAGCTCTATACATTCAGCAAAAACAAGACCGGGAGCTGACTGTGGCTCAGATCATGAGCTTCTTATTGCCAAATTCAAACTTAAATTGAAAAAAGTAGGGAAAACCACTAGACCACTCAGGTGTGACCTAAATCAAATCCATTATGATTCACAGTATAAGGGGGCATAAAATGAGATACTTGGTGTATTAGTTTTGTATTGGTGCATAGTTAATTATCATAAACTTAGAGGCTTAAACCAACACATATTTATTACCTCACAGTTTCTGTGGCTCAGGAGTCTAGGCAAAAGTTAGCTAGATCCTCTGTTTAGAGTCTAAGACTGCAATCAAGGTGTCAGTTGGTCCTGTCCTCTCATCTTGGGCCAGGCTCCTCTTCTAAGCTCTCAACATTGTTGGCAGAATTGCTATTGTAGTACTGAGGGCTTGATTTACTTTCTGTCAGCCAGGGAGGGGCTCAGTCTCAGCTTCTAAAAGCCATCATCAGGTTCCAGCTACAAGGCCCTCTTGCAGCACAGCAACTGATGTTTTCAAAGCCAGCAGAAGAATTTCACCCCAGTCTGCTAAGTTGGAGTCTTGCATAATGTAACATAATCATAGGAGTGACTATCCCATCACCTTTGCCATATAGTGCAATCTAATCAAAGGAGCAACTATCCCATCATATTCATATCCACACTCAAGAGAAGGTGATTATACAGAGCATGCATACCAGACAGCAGAAATTTTAGGAACCATCTTAGAATTATGCCTACTCACTTAAGAGTAAATATAACAAAAAATGTGGAACATATCTTTGAGAAAAAATATGAAACATTATTGGCTATCGAAAAGAACATAACAACAACAACAAAAAAGAACATACCTAAATAAAGGAAAAGCTATAAAAAGATGTATGGTAAGGCTCAATCCCAAAGAAAGGCAATGCCAAAGAATGCTCAAACTACCACACAATTGCACTCATCTCACATGCTAGTAAAGTAATGCTCAAAATTCTCTAAGCCAGACTTCAGCAATATATGAACCGTGAACTCCCTGATGTTCAAGCTGGTTTTAGAAAAGGGAGAGGAATCAGAGATCAAATTGCCAACATCCGCTGGATCATGGAAAAAGCAAGAGAGTTCCAGAAAAACATCTATTTCTGCTTTATTGACTATGCCAAAGCCTTTGACTGTGTGGATCACAATAAACTGTGGAAAATTCTGAAAGAGATGGGAATACCAGACCACCTGACCTGCCTCTTGAGAAACCTATATGCAGGTCAGGGAGTAACAGTTAGAACTGGACACGGAACAACGGACTGATTGCAAATAGGAAAAGGAGTGCGTCAAGGCTGTATATTGTCACCCTGCTTATTTAACTTCTATGCAGAGTACAT
>SJXQ01000395.1:551216-563646 GCA_006408695.1 Aepyceros melampus
GAGCGCAGAAGAATTGATGCTTTTGAACTGTGGTATTGGAGAAGACTCTTGAGAGTCCCTTGGACTGCAAGGAGATCCAACCAGTCCATTCTGAAGGAGATCAGTCCTGGGATTTCTTTGGAAGGAATGATGCTAAAGCTGAAACTCCAGTACTTTGGCCACCTCATGCGAAGAGTTGAGTCATTGGAAAAGACCCTGATGCTGGGAGGGATTGGGGGCAGGAGGAGAAGGGGACGACAGAGGATGAGATGGCTGGATGGCATCACGGACTCAATGGACGTGAGGCTGAGTGAACTCCGGGAGTTGGTGATGAACAGGGAGCCCTGGAGTGCTGCGATTCATGGGATTGCAAAGAGTCGGACATGACTGAGCGACTGAACTGAACTGAACTGAAGGCTCAGTATAACAAAGCTATTAACTCTCCCCAATCAATCTCTAAACTAAATTCCCACTCTCAACAGGATTTTTCATGAAATTTGTCAAACTGATTCTGAAATTCATATGAGATACATTTGTTCAAGAATAATTATTGCAATTCTGAAAAAGAATGGGGGGAGAAGGTGATTTGTTTTACCAGATACCAAGATTTATATCAAAGCTCTATTAATTAAAACAGTGTGAATCTGGCTCAAGAACAGACAAATGGATTACTACACGGGAATAGAAAACCCAGAAACAGGTCCGTGAAACTTAGAATGTTATAGAAGTGGCAGTTCAAACAATGGGGAAAGGAATGAATATTCAATAAATATTAACACCAGTAAATGGTGCTAGAACAATATATTTTTACATGGAAAAAATAAAATTAGATCACTAACTTGCATCTAACACAGAAAACAGTGCTAGATGGACCAAAGCTCTACATGTGAAAAAAACAATTTTAAAATCTTTTAGAAGAAAATATATGAAAATATAATATGACCTTGGAGTTGCAAAGGTTTTCTTAAATAAGTTACAAGAAGCCCAAACCATAAAGGAAAAGAATCAATTTGAATGTATCACTGATTCACTTTACAGTATACCTGAAACTAACACAATATTATTATAAATCAACTATACTCCAACAAATTTTTCAAAAAGAATTAGCTTGATTTTATTAAAAATTAAAGCCTCTATAAAATGAAAGCACCGTTAAATTTATAAGACATGATAACTTGGGGAAAGATACTTGCAATACACATAACAGCCATGACCCCCACCCCCGAAAAAAAAAAAATGTTGTAAAGAATTCCCACAGCACAATAAGAAAAAGACAAACAAAACTCAACTGAGGAAGAAGCAAAGTACATGAAAAGATTATTAGAGAAAGGAAAACCAAATGAAAAGATATTTAACCTCATTAAATATCAATAAAATATAAATTAAAATAATGAAAAAACATTTCACATCCATCATATTGGCAAACATTTTAAGTCTTCCTATACAGGATATGTGGAACAATAGAAACACTCATGTACTAAGTGTAAATTGAGACAATCACTTTCGAATTTTGACAGTATTTGGTAAGGAAGTGGGAGGGGAGTTCAGGATTGGTAACACGTGTACACCCATGGTGGATTCATGTTGATGTATGACAAAACCAATACAATATTGTAAAGTAATTAGCCTCCAACTAAAATAAATAAATTTAAATTAAAAAAAGATGTATTTACCATATTGTTCAGTAATTTCACTCCTAATTATTCTCCCTAGAGAAATTCTTCACTGCGTGCACAAGGAGGATGCACTTAGATATTCACTGCAGTATTTTAATAGTGTAAATTTGGACAATGCATAAATGTACTTCAGTAAGTGAGTGAATAAACAAAACGTAATATAGTCTTCAGAGAAGGCAATGGCACCCCACTCCAGTACTCTTGCCTGGAAAATTGCATGTACGGAGGAGCCTGGAAGGCTGCAGTCCATGGGGTCGCTGAGGGTCGGACACAACTGAGCAACTTCACTTTCACTTTTCACTTTCATGCACTGGAGAAGGAAATGGCAACCCACTGCAGTGTTCTTGCCTGGAGAATCCCAGGGACAGGGGAGCCTGGTGGGCTGCCGTCTATGGGGTCACACAGAGTCGGACACGACTGAAGTGACTTAGCAGCAGCAGCAGCAGAGGAGGAACTCAAAAGACAAACAGAAAACAAACAATCAATCCTACCTTATAAATAATTACATTAAAGGTAAATGGATGAACACTCCAATGAAAAAAGCAGAGATTTGCAAAATGTAAGAAAAAAATGTGACTCCTATATGCTGCTCATGAGACAAACATTAATTCAAAGACACACATAGTTTAAAAGCATAGCAATAGAAAAATATATACCATGGAAACTGTACCCCAAGAGAGCTACAGTGGCTATACACAGCAGGCACAATAGACTCTACAAAATCATTACTAGAGACAAGAAAGAACATTTTATAATGATAAAAGTGTCAATCTTTCAAAAGTATATAACAATATATAAATGCACCTAATAAAAGTGCCCTCAAAATACATGAAGCAAAGGTTGTCAAGATTCAAGGGGAAATTAAACAATTTATTTATACTGAGCTCCAAAATCACTGCAGATGGTGATTGCAGCCATGAAATTAAAAGACACTTACTCCTTGGAAGAAAAGTTATGACCAACCTAGATAGCATATTCAAAAGCAGAGACATTACTTTGCTGACTCTGTCTCTTATACACATCTNAAATACATGAAGCAAAGGTTGTCAAGATTCAAGGGGAAATTAAACAATTTATTTATACTGAGCTCCAAAATCACTGCAGATGGTGATTGCAGCCATGAAATTAAAAGACACTTACTCCTTGGAAGAAAAGTTATGACCAACCTAGATAGCATATTCAAAAGCAGAGACATTACTTTGCTGACTAAGGTCCGTCTAGTCAAGGGTATGGTTTTTCCTGTGGTCATGTATGGATGTGAGAGTTGGACTGTGAAGAAGGCTGAGCGCTGAAGAATTGATGCTTTTGAACTGTGGTGTTGAAGAAGACTCTTGAGAGTCCCTTGGGCTGCAAGGAGATCCAACAGTCCATTCTGAATGAGATCAGTCCTGGGATTTCTTCGGAAGGAATGATGCTAAAGCTGAAGCTCTAGTACTTTGGCCACCTCATGCGAAGAGTTGACTCATTGGAAAAGACCCTGATGCTGGGATGGATTGGGGGCAGGAGGAGAAGGGGATGACAGAGGATGAGATGGCTGGATGACATCACTGACTCGATGGATGTGAGTCTGAGTGAACTCCGGTAGTTTGTGATGGACAGGGAGGCCTGGCGTGCTGCGCTTCATGGGGTCGCAAAGAGTCGGACACAACTGAGCGACTGAACTGAACTGAAGTGGAGACTTCAGTTCACCACTTTAAATAATAAATAAAACAACTAAACAGAAGATCAACAAGGAAATAGAAGACTTGAACAACTACATACAAACACTAGAAATAGGAGACATATATAGAATACTCCACTAACAACAACAAAATACACATTCATCTAAGGTACACATCTATCATTCTCCATGATAGATCACATTCGAGGCTATAAAACTGGGCTCAATAAATTTAAAATGTTGAAATCACACAAAGTATGTTCTCTGAACATAATGGAATTAAATCAAAACTCGATAACAGAAGGAAGTTTGAGAATTCACAACTGTGTGGAAATTAAACATTATACTCTTACAGAACTAATGCCTCACAGAAGAAATCATAAGGTAAATTACAAAATACTTTGGAATGAATGAAAATAAAAAACACAGCATACCAAAACTTATAAAATATTACTAAAGTAGTGCTTATTACAACTTATAATATAGTTATAAATGTCTATATTTTGTTTTCTTTTCCTTTTTTAAAATTAATTTTTGCTGGAGTATAGTTGCTTTACAATGTTGTGTTAATTTCTCCTGTACATCAAAGTGAATCAGTTATGTTTATCATTCGCCCAGATGTATCCAACTCTTTGCAACCACAGGCTTTGCCAGGCTTCCATGTCCTTCACAACCTCCCAGAGTTTGCTCAAACTCATGTTCACTGAATCAGTCTACTGAATCATCCTCTGTCTTCCCCTTCTCCTGCCTTCAATCTTTCCCAGCATCAGGGTCTTTTCCAAATGTGTCAGTTGTTTGCATCAGGTTGCCAAAGTATTGGATCTTCAGCTTCAGCATCAGTCCACCCAATGAATATTCAAGGTGATTTCCTTTAGGATGGACTGGTTGGATCTCCTTGCTGTTCAAGGGACTCTCAAGAGTCTTCTCCAGCACCACAGTTCAAAAGCATCAATTCTTCGGTGCTCAGCCTTCTTTATGGTCCAACTCTCACATCCATACATGACAATTGGAAAAACCATAGCTTTGACTAGTCACCTTTGTTGGCAAAATGATGTCTCTGCTTTTTAATATGCCATCTAGGTTTGTCATAGCTTTTCTTCCAAGGAGCAAGGCTCTTTTAATTTCATGGCTTCAGTCACCATCCACAGTGATTTTGGAGCCCAAGAAAATAAAGTCTGCGACTGTTCACACTTTTTCCCCATCTATTTGCCTTGAAATGATGGGCCCGGATGCTATAATCTTACTTTTTTGAATGTTGAGTTTTAAAGTAGCTTTTTCACTCTTCTCTTTCACCTTCACTAAGAGGCTCTTTAGTTTCTCTTTACTTTCTGCCATTAGGGTGATGTCATCTGCATATCTGAGGTTATTGATATTTCTCCTGGCAATCTTGATTCCAGTTTGAGCTTCACTCAGTTATACACATACATATATGCACTCTTTTTTAGATTTCCTTCCCATTTAAGTCACCACAGAGCACTGAGTAGAGTTCTTTGTGCTATACAGTAGGCTTTCATTACTTACCTATTTCATTTACAGTAGTGTATATATCTCAATGTCAGTCTCCTAATTCATCCCATCCCACCATCCCCACTTGATAACCATAATTTTGTCTTCTACATCTGTGACATTTCTGCATTGCAAATAAGTTCATCTGTACCATTTTTCTAGATTTCACATATAAGCCATATTATAGGGGAAGATTGAGGGCAGGAAGAGAAGGTGGTGACAGAGGATGAGATGATTGAATAGCATCACCAACTCAATGGACATGAGTTTGACAGGGAAGCGTGGTGTGCTACAGTCCATGGAGTCACAAACAGTCAAACACAACTTAGCAACTGAACAGAACAGAACATACATAACTTGTCTTTCTCATTCTGACTTCAGTCAGCTCAGTCAGTCAGTCCTGTCCGACTTTTTGCCAACCCATGGACTGCAGCATGTCAGGCCTCCCTGTTCATCACCAACTCCTGGAGTTTACTCAGACTGATGTCCATTGAGTCAGTGATGCCATCCAACCGCCTCATCCTCTGTCGTCCCCTTCTCCTCCTGCTTTCAATCTTTCCCAGCACCAGGGTTTTTTCCAATGAGTCACTTCTTCACATCAGGTGGCCAAAGTATTGAAGTTTCAGCTTCAACATCAGTCCATCCAATGAATATTAAGGACTGACTTCCTTTAGGATGGACTGGTTGGATCTTCTTGCAGTCCAAGGGACCCTCAAGAGTCTTCTCCAGCACCACAGTTCAAAAGTTTCAATTCTTTGGCTCTCAGCTTTCTTTATAGTCCAACTCTCACATCCATATATGACTACTGGGAAAACCATAGCCTTGACTAGACAGATCTTTGTTGGCAAAGTAATGTCTTTACTTTTTAATATGCTATCTATCTATGTTGGTCATAGCTTTTCTTCCAAGGAGCAAGTGTCTTTTCATTTCATGGCTGTAATCACCATCTGCAGTGATTTTGGAGCCCCCAAAAATAAAGTCTGCCACTGTTTCCACTGTTTCTCCATCTATTTCCTATGAAGTGATGGGACCAGATGTCATGATCTTCATTTTCTGAATGTTGAGCTTTAAGCCAACTTTTTCACCCTCCTCTTCCACTTTCATCAAGAGGCTCTTCAGTTCTTCTTCATTTTCTGCCATAAGGTGGTGTCCTCTGCATATCTGAAGTTATTAATATTTCTCCCAGCAATCTTGATTCCAGCTTGTGCTTCCTCCAGCCCAGTGTTTCTCATGATGTACTCTGCGTAGAAGTTAAATAAGCAGGGTGACAATATACAGCCTTGATGTACTCCTTTTCCTATTTGGAACCAGTCTGTTGTTCCATGTGAGTTCTAACTGTTGCTTCCTGACCTGCATATAGGTTTCTCAAGAGGCAGGTCAGGTGGCCTGGTATTTCCATCTCTTTCAGAATTTTCCACAGTTTGTTTTGGTCCACACAGTCAAAGGTTTTGGCATAGTCAACAAAGCAGAAGTAGATGTTTTTCTGGAACTCTTGCTTTTTCCATGATCCAGCGGATGTTGGCAATTTGATCTCTGGTTCCTCTCCCTTTTCTAAAACCAGCTGGATCATGTGGAAGTTCATGGTTCCTGTATTCCTGAAGCCTGGCTTGGAGAATTTTGAGCATTACTTTACTAGTATGTGAGATGAGTGCAATTGTGCAGTAGTTTGAGCATTCTTTGGCATTACCTTTCTTTGGGATTGGAATGAAAACTGACCTTTTCCAGTCCTGTGGCCACTGCTGAGTTTTTCAGATTTGCTGGCATATTGAGTGCGCCACTTTCACAGGATCATCTTTTAGGATTTGAAATAGCTCAATTGGAATTCCATTGGCTACATTAGTTTTGTTTGTAGTGATGCTTCCTAAGGCCCACTCGACTTTGCATTCCAGGATGTCTGGCTCTAGGTTGGTGATCATACCATTGTAATTATCTGGATCATGTAGATCTTTTTTGTATAGATCTGCTGTATATTCTTGCCACCTCATCTCAATATCTTCTGCTTTCTAACTTACTTCTGTCTATATTACAGTCTCTGCAAATGGCACGATTTTGTCCCTTTTATAACTGAGTAATATTCCATTGTATATATGTTCCACATCTTCTTTATCCATTCCTCTGTTGGACATTTAGGTTGCTTCCATGTCCTGGCTATAGTCAATAGTGCACAACAAATATTGGGGTGCATGCATCCTTTCAAATTATGGTTTTCTCTGGATATATGCCCAGGAGTGGAATTGCTAGGTCATATGGTAGACCCATTTTTAGTTTTGTAAGGAACCCTCATACTGTTCTCCATAGCCGCTGTATTCTACCAACAGTGTAGGAGGGTTCCCTTCTCTCTATACCCTCCCCAGCATTTATTGTTTGTAGATTTTTTTATAATGGCCATTCTGATGGTGTGAAGTGATATCTCATTGTAATTTTGATTTGCATTTCTCTAATAATTAGTGATGTTGAGCATTTTTTCATGTGTTTTTGACCATCTGTATGTCTTCTTTGGAGAAATGTCTATTTAGGTCTGTGTTACACAAAAATTAAGTAAAAATGGATCATATATTGAAATATAAAATGTAAAATTATAATAATATTAGAGGAAAATATAGGAGAAAATCTCCACAACCTATGACTTCTTAAGTGTTCTTAAGCTTGACATCAAAAGGATGATCCATAAAAGAAAGTTATCAAAAAGTTGGCCTTCACCAAAATTTTAAGCTTTTGCTCTGCAAAATACTTTGTTAAGATGATGAAAAGATAAACTATATACTAAGGAGAATACATTTGAAAACCATATATCTGATAAAGAATTTCTGTCTAAGATTTATAAAGAAATTTCAGAACTCAACAAGTAAAACCGACAATCCAATTAGAAAATAGACGAAGACATGAAGAGACAATTTACCAAATAGGACACATGAATGGCACATTAGTTTATGAAAAGATGTTTAGCACTATTAGCCATTAGAGAAATGAAGATTAATATCATAAAGGGTACCACTGACAGAAAGTGAAAGTG
The DNA here is from genome assembly GCA_006408695.1 of Aepyceros melampus. Lineage (NCBI taxonomy): Eukaryota > Metazoa > Chordata > Mammalia > Artiodactyla > Bovidae > Aepyceros > Aepyceros melampus. The sequence continues at coordinate 559,051 of SJXQ01000395.1, forward strand.
AAAGTTGTTCAGTCCTGTCTGACTCTTTGCAACTCCATGGACTATACAGTCCGTGAAATTCTCCAGGCAAGAATACCGGAGTGGGTAGCTGTTCCCCTTCTCCAGGGGATCTTCGCAACCCAGGAATCAAACCCAGGTCTTCCACATTGCAGGTGAATTCTTTACCAGCTGAGCACAAGGGAAGCCCAAGACTATTGGAGTGGATAGCCTATCCCTTCTCCAGTGAATCTTCCCAACCCAGGAATCAATCCAGGGTCTCCTGCATTTCAGGCAAATTCTTTACCAACTGAGCTATGAGTGAAGTCCTCATAAAACAGCTAAAATAAAAAATAGTGGCAAACCCAGTGCTGGGATGGATGTGGAGAAACTTGATCTCTTATACATTCTGGTGGGAATGTCAAATGGTACAGCCACTCTTGAAGACAGTTTGACAGTTTCTAATAAAACTAACCATACTATTAATATGACCACATGACTCAGGAATTGCACTCTTGGACATTTATCTGAGAAAAATGAAAACTTATGTTCACACAAAAACCTGTACACTAATGTTCCTAAGAGCTTTAGTCCTAATAGCAAATATATTGGAAACAACCAAAACATCTTTCAGCGAATGAATGACTGAGCAAACTCTGATACATACATGTAATGGGCTAATACTAAACAATAAAAAAGCAATGAAATATTGATACATGCAAAAATTTGGATAGACCTCAAGGGCATTATATTGAATGAAAAAAAAAAGCTAATCCCTAAATGTCATACACCATATGATTCCTTTTATATCACATTCTTCAAATGATAAAATTATAGTGATGGAGAAGAGACTAGAGGCTACCAAGGGTTAGAGACAGTAGAGGGTGAAGAAGGGATGGACATAAAGACATCAGGGGATCATTGAGGTTATAGAATAATACTGTCTGTTGACTGCAGTGGTGGTTAGACTTATCTAGATGTGCATGTGTGCTCAGTCACTCAGTCATGTCTGACTCTTTGACTCTGTAACCCAACAGGCTCCTCTCTCCATGGGATTTTCCTGGCAATGATACTGGAGTGGGTTGCCACTTCCTCCTCCAGGGGATCATCCCAACCTAGGGATCAAACCCACATCCCCTGCATCTCCTGAATTGTCAGGTGGATTCTTTACCACTGAGCCATCTGGGAAGCCCACACATATCTAGGTACTTTATACTAAGCCCATTAGGGAAACTGAGTGAAGAGTAAACTTGACCTCTTTGTACTATCTTTTTTAATTTTCTGTGAATCTATGTTATTGTTTTTGTTCATTTGCTCAGTCGTGTCCAATTCTTTGCAACCCCATGGGCTCCAGCACACCAGGCTTCCCTGTCCTTCACTATCTCCTGGAGTTTGCTCAAACTCATGTCCACTGACTCAGTGATGCCATTCAACCATCTCACCCTCTGCCACCTGCTTCTCCTTTTGTTTCCTATCTTTCCCAGCATCAGGGTCTTTTCCAATGAGTCCACTCTTCGCATCAGGTGGCCAAAGTATTGGAGCTTCAGTTTCAGCATCAGTCCTTCCAATGAATATTCATGTTGATATCCTTTAGGGTTGATTGCTTTGCTCTCTTTGCAATCCAAGGGACTCTTTAGGTCTTCTCCAACACCACAATTCAAAAGCATCAATTCTTCAGCACTCAGCCTTCTTTATGGTCCATCTCTCACATCCATACATGATCACTGGAAAAACCATAGCTCTGACTATACGTTGTGCCTTTGTCACCAAAGTGATGTCTCTGCTTTTTAATATGTTGTCTAGGTTTCTCATAGCTTTCCTTCCAAGGAGCAAGCATCTTTTAATTTCATCTATACTTAGTTTAAAAGAATTTCTTTAATAAACAAATAAGATTGTTTACAAGTCAAGTTGACCTTCCCTGTAACACTAATTGCTGAAAGACAATACATCTATTAATATATCTGTAGTTTTGAATGGAAATGTTTGTAACCCAAGAATTTTATACTTAAGCAAGTTGCCTTTCACACATGAAGGAAATATAAATATGTGTTCAACTTTGCTCATTTGTTCTACAAGCTATTTTGAGCTCAAGACTTGCCTGGTGGTCCAGTGGTTAAGAATCTACCTTCCAGTGCTGGGTACACAGGTTCGTTCCCTGGTGGGGAAACCTAAGATCCCACATGGTGAGAGGCAACTGAGCCCTCCAGCTGCAATTACTGAGCCGTGCACTCTAGATTCTATCATGCCACACTAGAGAGAAACTCATGTGCCACAACTAAGACCTGACACAGCTAAATAAGTAAATTTTTAAAAGATATTTGGAGCTCCTATTCTTAACAGGCAATGTTCTATGTGCTGAAGATTAAATAGTGAAAACAAAGATATGTTTCTTGCCCTCATGAAGTCCCCTAAAAGTACTGTGCTATAGGGTCAGAATAAATAAGTGAAGAAATACTTTAAAAATCAAATAAATTCCATAAAGGAAAAAAAATAGAGTGCCATGATTCAGAATAACATCAGTCCAGTTCAGTTGCTCAGTCATGTCTGACTCGTTGTGACCCCATGGAATGCATCACGTCAGGCTTCCCTGTCCATCACCAACACCCAGAGGTTGCTCAAACTAATGTCCATCAAGTCAGTGATGCCATCCAACCATCTTATCCTCTGTTGTCCCCTTCTCCTCCTGATGTCAATCTTTCCCAGGATCAAGGTCTTTCCTAATGAGTCAAACAGAGGCTAAGTATCAACCTAGAGGGGTGGGATGGGGAGGAAGATGGGAGGGAAGTTGAGAAGGGAGGGGATATATGTATATCTGTGGCTGATTCATGTTGAGGTTTCACAGAAAACAGAAAAATTCTATAATGCAATTTTCCTTCAATTAAAAAAAGACTAACTGCAAGGGGAAAAGAACAGTAGGAAAAGCAAACAAAGGAATAAATGTATAAAAATATTAATAAGTTTAAAATTAAAATTAAAAAAGAGAAAAGAAAAAAAAGGTAAATTCCACAGAACCGCAAAAGCCAAACATAGAGGCAGAACATTATAACAATAAAAAGTGTGACTGAATATTCACATATATGTATACACCCATAAACAAAATCAAAACAGTCCAACAAAAATAAAGTACAACAGACTGACCCCGCAAATCAAGGAAACCAAACATTATATCTACCAGTTAAGAACAAAACTAACTAAGGCACAAACTGGAAAACAAAACTAAAGCAAGGTGAGAAGTGGGGAATAGAGCAATGAAAATAAAACTAAAAATATGTTGAGAGGAAAGGAAAGAAAGAAAAGAAAGAATAGATATGCAAAGTTAAATAGAGGTAAAGAAGATTTATATACATTAAAGATTAACTGCAAGGAGAAAAGTATAGTTGGAAAAGCAAACAAAGGAATAAATGTAGAAAGAATAACAGGTTTAAAAATTTAAATTAAAAAAGAGAAAAGAAAAAAAAAAGGAAAACTCCATAGAACTGCAAAAGCCCAATGTAGAGTGAGAGGTTTATAACAATAAAAAAATGTGACTGAGGGGAAAAAACTCAAAAGCTTAATTAGATTTCATAGTGCCAATAAGATCGGCAACTACAACGGGGAGGTGGGAGGGAAAAAAATCCAAAAGAATCTACAGAACAAGTCAAAACATAAGAATAATAAATGTTTTTCTTGACTCACTGCTGTCAGAATCCTTTCCCTCATTGGGAGTCACAGTCCAACCCAGCTGCCTAGGATGCCCTCCAACACTGTGCTGATCTCTGGACCTGATGTGGGGGCAGATCAGATTCTAATCTGGTCCTACACCTGTGTGTTCTTACCTTCAATGTCCACAGCTATTAAATCTAGTTGTTTTGTTTTGTGGGTGCTCTCAATGTCCTTTTATGTATTCCATAGACACAGAGTCTGCCTAGTTGATTGTGTGGATTTAATCTGCAGCTTGTATAGCTGGTGAGAAGGTTTTGGGTCTTCTTCCTTAGCCACACTGCCCCTGGGTTTCAATTGTGGTTTTATTTCCATCTCTGCATGTGGGTCATCCATGGGAGTTTGCTCCTGAGGCTGCCTTGGAGGACTTGGGTTTGCCCTGTGAGGGCCAGGTGTAGAGGTGGTGCAGTTGTTTGGGTCACAGGGGTTCTGGCAGCACCAGGTACTCAGAGGAGTTGACAGCTAGGGCAGCAGGAAATATAGTGGGTCTAGAAGGGTATGGCACCCAGTATTGGCCCATATGCTCCAGTATTCTTGCCTGCAGAACCCCCCTGACAGAGAAGCCTAGCAGGCCAGTCTACAGGGTGCAAAGTGTTGGACATGACTGAACCGACCCTGTGTATATAGATGCAAAATTTTTTTTTTTTTGCCTGTGGCAGCTCTGCCCCAGTGAGAGTTGAGCATGAAGGTGGTGCAGTTGTTTGGCTTGTGGAGATCCTGGCAGTGCCAAGTGTCCAAGGACACAGACTGCCTCTGCCACAGAAGTTATGGCTCTATCAGAGTCTTTTTTGTGAGCCTCTTGTAGCTGACGATCAGAAGGCCTCTTTGGCCAGTCTTTCTCTGCAGCTTTGCCTGTTCAGGGACATAGAGGGCCTCCCCACTGCTGGGGTCCTACTCTGTAGATCAACGTGTCAGGCACTT
>SJXQ01000395.1:573377-584110 GCA_006408695.1 Aepyceros melampus
TGTGGCTGGTATTTATGACTTCCCTTCCCAAATATCCATTCAAAATTCTTAGCTCTTGGTGGTCCTGCCTATATCAAGTTGCTTTAGTCTTCCACTAGCTTTTATTTCTGGACATGGTAGTAGCAGGAAATGCTCCAGAAGAACCTCTTCAGGTGCCATCAATACTCATCTTTGCCCCCTTTATCAGTAGCAACCTTATTTCCCCTTGACAGTGTCAATAATTCCAACCTAATCAGTAACTCTTTCTCTTTTTTCTGGCCTGCTTTCCAAATGGCAGAAGCTTGAAAATGACAAGGTAGCAGTTGTCAAATATACCTCAGGGGAAGCATTCTTCTCCTCAGTATTAAAATCTATTAACTGGAAAAGTTCAGAGTAACAGAGATAGGAAGCAAAAATTTTATAATTCATGAAGTGTAATAATGATAGAGATCACCCTTCTCTTCAGTTTTTGATTGCTGAATCCATGTATTCTGGTTATAAGAAATAAGCACCATATATTTATCAGTTACTGTAGAATGGCACACCAACCTAACAAGGTGCTGCCTTCCAACTAGTGCCATAACTTCCCTTCCCATTCTATAAGGCCAGTGGCTTTGGGGTGATGGGATATGTGGTTAAGACCAGTGAACATCAGTTCATTGCCTGGCTTTTCTGCTATAAGATGAATTCCTTGGCCAGAACAATGTTTTATATAATATAATGGTGAATGAAGTATTCAGTACACCCATGGATAGTGAGAATTGCAGATGCACCGTGGGCAAGAAAAGTAAATTCGTTTCCAGAATAATTTGACATTTCAGAGATAACAAATCACTGCCTGCTGCATAAGGTAAGGAGTCTAGTATAATCAACATGCCACTGTGTGGCTGGTTTGTCTTCACTAGCCATAATTCCTCACTGGAAGCTCATGCAAGCAATCAGGGTTAACAAAATAGTAACTCAGCAAAGACAAGTCCAGGTTTATGAGGAGAAGTTGGCCTTTGATCATGAGTACATTGAGCAGGCATGGGTTTTTGGGAAGAGAGGTTGACCAGTGTTCAAAGGATGGGTCATATTGTATGATCTTTGAGAGCCTCTTCTGTAGCTAGGGGCTTTGGTATTATCAAGTTATATATACAGTCCTAAATTCTGGGCCCATTTAGAGGGTTCATTTAGAGGTGGCCATGCTTGTTCCCCAGGTCTTTATGCCATTACACTTCTAATCTTGTTCCTTTCCAGTTCCCAAGCCTCCAACCAAACCATTTGAAATTCTCTATGATTTAGTGTACATCTCACGCCTTTATCTCTCCTTCCTGGCAATTAAACAACCACTGATAAATTGTTCCCTCACCACTGTCTTTTAAGGCCATCCGTTAGTGGAACTGCAACACTGTAGCAGTCTACTTCCAACTAGTAACAGCAAACTTCACATGGAACAATCTGTAAACTATGCCAAATAGTTTTTTATTCTTCTATAATCTGGCCATAGATAATTCTTATTGATCTCATTGGTGTGGGATCCAAGAAATGTGAAACAGCATTTACGCAACTTGCAACCATGTAACTTACTTGTGTCTATAGGATCTGCTTGGATGAAATCTTGTATTTACTTCACTTTCATTTTGGAATACTTGTAGGAATGCCGTATGCTATCATTTAGTAGATTGGAAGAAAATTCATGATAGACAACTTAAGTTGAATGCCTAGGGGTATTGTATGCCTAGGGTCAAGGCATTCAGTCTCCACCAGAGTAAACCAAAACATGTTACTCAAAAAAAGATCAGTGCTTGAGGAAAGGGGCACAGATTTCAAACCCCGAGAGATCTTGGTTATGATTCCCCTAAAAGGGGCTTCCATGGGATCTCTACATGCTACAGATTAAGTTCTTCGTTCTGTAAAGGAGACATGAGCAAGAGTCTGGGTAGGTTTTGGACATAGCAGAGGCTGCTGTTCACTCTCCTAGCCAGTACCACAGAAGGAAAGAGAGGAGAAAGGGAGCTTCTGATTCTCTCCATTCTACTGTGAGAACCCGGGCTGGAGGGATTCCTGGAGGAAAATGCAGCAAGAAGTTGAGAATGCTGCTGTCATTACAGCTCCTAAGAGATCCATACTATCACACTAGCTTACACACCAGCAATTGCCTCCAGCAATTGATCAAAATTTCTAGTTCAATGTTCTTATTGGCTTACATGACATCAAGTAATATCTGCCCCAGGAAAGAAAACATTTTGGTCCTGTGTCTTCCTGCAGGCACTCCTCTCTCTCCATTTTGACTTATTGCCTCAGTTCTCTGAGGGGTTCATGAAGAGCCATTAATTTGCAATCTGTCCAACTTTTTTTCTTATTAGGGTAAGAGTGACATCTTTCCAGCTGTCTACATTTCCAAGTTGAAACTAAGTTTGTTGGACACTGAAATTCGAATTTCATATAATTTTCACGTGATACAAAATATTCTTCTTTTCACTTTTTCATCCCTTTAAAAATGTAAAAACCATTATTAGCTCACAGACCATATAAAAGTAGGCAGCAGGCCGTATTTGACCCACTGGTGGTAGTTTGCGAATCCCTGATCTAAGGGAGTTTATGCTAGTTTATGGACAGTCATGTGATATGAGGAAAGATCTGTCAGGGGGTTCCCAGAAAAGTTTTCTCACTCTGAGAGACACATAGGAAAGACAGTCCAGATTCTTTCTTTTGATGTTACCTGTTTGTGTGGGATACATAGAACTTTAGCAGCCACTTGAGAACTATGAGGAGATCAGCCTGAAGATTAAAGCCAGGAGGCTAAGGATGGCAGAGCAAAATGATGAAAAGAATCCTTGATGACATTGTTGAGTAGCTAAATTAACAAACACCGGAGCCATCCTAGCTCAGAACTTATTATATGATATAAAACAGTGTTCTTATCTTTACTGTTTTATTATTGAGTTACATTTGCTGTTAGGAATTCTTTTAAAAAACACACACACACACATCATTTTGAATTCTGTAACTTTTTTAAAAAGATATATTTCTTTGGCTGTGCAGGATCTTAGTTGTAGGACATGGGATCTTTTGGTTGCAGCATGTGGGATCTAGTTCCCTGACAAGAGATGAACCCAGGCCCCCTGCATTGGAAACTCAGAGTCTTAGCCACTGGACCACCAGGGAAGTCCCTCTGTTAGGAATTCTAACTAAAATAATGAATAAAAAATTCTTTATTTTTAACCTTGTCAAAATAAAAAATTCTGCTCATTGAATGACACTGTTAAGAGAATGAATACACAGTCACAGAATGGGAGCAAATATTTGTAAATCATGTATCTGATAAATGACTTGAATCCAGAAGCTAAAACAAGATCTCAAGAATAAAAAATTTTTTAATTAAAAACATTAATTAAAAATATTTGACCAGACGCTACTACAAAAGATATATGGATGGCGATAACCACATTAAAAGACACTCAACACCATTAGTCATTAGGGAAAGGAAAACTAAAGCCAAAGTGAGATACTGCTACCTTACAAATGGCTAAAATTTAAAAAAAGAAATTGTTGGAGTATGTGGAGGAACCAGAACTCTCTTACCCTGCTAGCAGAATGTAAAATGATCCAGCCACTGTGAACAGTATGGCAGTTCTTTAAAAAGTTATCTATGTATCTACCATATGATTCAACCATTTTCCTAGGAATTTATCCAAGGGAAATGAAATTATATTTTCATACAAATACTTATACAAGTCTAGAAATTACAGCTAATCTATAGTGACAGAAAGCAGAGCAGTGGTTGCCTCAGTGGCGGGGAGGAAGGCAAGTGTTGGTAAAAGGAATTACAATTGGCATAGGGAAATGTGGGATGGTGATGGATATATTCACTGTATTAACTTTAGTGATGGTTTCCCATATATATACATATTTTAAAACTTATCACAATTAATTATGCACTCTAAGTGTATTTATTACATATTGATTAATAAAAATATTAAAATAAAAAAATTTTGTCTGCTTACACAAGTTTTATAGGTTTTCTATCATTTTAACTAAAATATTTTTCAATTAGTTATAACTTTTATTATTCAGATATTTGTTAAAATTTTTTAACTGATACAATTATCATCGTTATGCAAAGTAAAAGTGAAAGTCGCTCAGTTACGTCCTACTCTTTGTGACCCCATGGTCTATACAGTCCATGGAATTCTCCAGGCCAGAATACTGGAGTGGGTAGCATTTCCTTTCTCCAGGGGATCTTCCCAACCCAGGTCTCCTGCATTGCAGGTGGATTCTTCACCAGCTGAGCCACAAGGGGAGCCCAAGAATGCTGGAGTTAGCCTATCCCTTCTCCAGTGGATATTCCCGACCCAGGAATCGAACCGGGGTCTCCTGCATTGCAAGTGGATTCTTTACCAACTGAGCTGTCAGGGAAGCCCTGATATGCAAATTATGTCTAAATGATACATTTAAGCAACCTCTAATATACCCAGTTCGGAGAAGGCAATGGCACCCCACTCCAGTACTCTTGCCTGTAAAATCCCATGGATGGAGGAGCCTGATAGGCTGCAATCCATGGGATCGCTAAGAGTCGGACACGACTGAGTGACTTCACTTTCACTTTTCACTTTCATGCACTGGAGAAGGAAATGGTAACCCACTCCAGTGTTCTTGCCTGGAGAATCTCAGGGACAGAGGAGCCTGGTGTCTATGGGTCGCACAGAGTCGGACACGACTGAAGTGACTAAGCAGCAGCAATATACCCAGTTGCACAATGGTGGAAGGAAAACCAGATAACTGAAATTAAAACTTGCATTTGGAAAAGAAAAAAGGAAACAGCACATACTCTACTGGGACAGCAAAGGTTCTCTTCCTCTGACAGTAAACTGCATCCCTTGATGAACCAATATGCTCCCACCTCTGGGTCTGTCTTAGGAAAATTTCTCCAACCTATTGTCTTCCTTGGCCCCATAGAAGAGGGTTATTGGGGAGAATTCCTCTTCTTGGGGCTGTATCACTTCAGTGGCCCACTTCTAGTTCACAGATTCAGTGTTCTGAAAGTACGATCCTTAATGTGTCTGAATCAGAATCACCTGTTTGAAATACAGGTTTCTGGGTCTCACCCTTGAACTACTGAATCAGAATTGCTGGGAGCCTAGGAATCTACATTTCACTCAGCATTCTAGGTAATTCTTAGGTACACTGTGGTTAAGGAACATTGGATTAAGCCTTGAATTGTCACTCTCATGTAATACAAAGAAAACTCCAATTTAGGCTTAAATGTTATTTCTTCCCATATTGATAATTCCTTCTGAGACTGTCTGAATTTAATATTTCTCAAACTAAGGTCCATGGCCCATGAGAGAGTCCGAACATATATTCTCAGTTGTCTACAAATTCTTCATAAAATATTTTCATTTTGTCTTTCTTATTATAATAATCTAATTACAACAATTATGATTCTAGATTTAGTTGAGTGTCTTATAGTCAAGTCCAACTACATAATTTTTTTAATTTATTTATTTTTTTAATTGAAGTATAATTGCTTTACAGAATTTTGTTGTTTTCTGTCAGACATCAACATGAATCAGCCATAGGTAAACATATGTCTCCTCTCTCTTGAACCTCCCTCCCATCTCCTTCCCCATCCCACCCCTCCAGGTTGTCACAGAGCCCCTGTTTGAGTTCCCTAAAACATACTGCAAATTCTCACTGGCTATCTATTTTACATATGGTAATGTAAGTTTCCATGTTCCTCCCTCCATACATCTCACCCTCTCACTCCCCTCCCCATGCCTCATGTCCATAAGTCTGTTCTGTGTCTGTTTCTTCATTGCTGCCCTGCAAATAAATTCATCAGTACCATCTTTCTAGATTCCATATATATGCATTAGTATAAGACTTATCTTTCTCTTTCTGACTTACTTCAATCTATATAAAGGTTCTAGCTTCATCCACCTCATTAGAACTGACTCAGATGCATTCCTTTTTATGGCTCAGTAATACTCCATTGCATACATGTACCACAGCTTCTTTATCCATTCGTCTGTCTACAGACATCTAGGTTGCTTGCAGTTCTAGCTATTGTAAATAGTGATGCAATGAACAATGGGGTACATATGTCTTTTTCAATTTTGGTTTCCTCAGGGTATTTGCCCAGTAGTGGAATTGCTGGGTCATATGGTAATTTTATTCCTGTTATTTTAAGGAATTCCCATACTGTTCTCCACAGTGGCTATATCAATTGGCATTCCTACAAGCAATGCAAGAGGGTTCCCCTTTCTCCACACCCTCTCTAGTATTTATTGTTTGTAGACTTTTTGATAATGGCCATTCTGACCGGTGTGAGGTGATATCTCATTGTAGTTTTGATTTGCATTTCTCTGATAATGAGAGAGCAACAGTTAGAACTGGACATGGAACAACAGACTGGTTCCAAATAGGAAAAGGAGTACATCAAGGCTGTATATTGTCACCCTGCTTATTTAACTTCTACGCAGAGTACATCATGAGACACGCTGGGCTGGAAGAAGCACAAGCTGGAATCAAGATTGCCAGGAGAAATATCAGTAACCTCAGATATGCAGATGACACCACCCTTATGGCAGAAAGTAAAGAGGAACTCAAAAGCCTCTTGATAAAAGTGAAAGAGGAGAGTGAAAAAGTTGGCTTAAAGCTCAACATTCAGAAAACGAAGATCATGGCATCCGGTCCCATCACTTCATGGGAAATAGATGGGGAAACAGCGGAAAGAGTGTCAGATTTTATTTTTTGGGGCTCCAAAATCACTGCAGATGGTGATTGCAGCCATGAAATTAAAAGACACTTACTGCTTGGAAGGAAAGTTATGACCAACCTGGATAGCATATTGAAGGGCAGAGACATTACTTTGCCAACAAACATCCGTCTAGTCAGGGCTATGGTTTTTCCAGTGGTTATGTATGGATATGAGAGTTGGACTGTGAAGAAAGCTGAGCGCCAAAGAATTGATGCTTTTGAACTGTGGTGTTGGAGAAGACTCTTGAGAGTCCCTTGGACTGCAAGGAGATCCAACCAGTCCATTCTGAAGGAGATCAGCCCTGGGATTTCTTTGGAAGGAAGTATGGATGTGAGAGTTGGACTGTGAAGAAGGCTGAGTGCCGAAGAATTGATGCTTTTGAACTGTGGTGTTGGAGAAGACTCTTGAGAGTCCCTTGGACTGCAAGGAGATCCAACCAGTCCATTCTGAAGGAGATCAGCCCTGGGATTTCTTTGGAAGGAATGATGCTAAAGCTGAAACTCCAGTACTTTGGCCACCTTATGCAAACAGTTGACTCATTGGGAAACATTCTGATGCTGGGAGGGATTGGGGGCAGGAGGAGAAGGGGACTACAGATAGCTGGATGGCATCACTGACTCGATGAACGTGAGTCTGAGTGAACTCCGGGAGTTGGTGATGGACAGGGAGGCCTGGCGTGCTGCGATTCATGGGGTCACAAAGAGTCAGACATGACTGAGTGACTGAACGGAACTGAACTGATAATGAGAGATGTTGAACATCTTTCCATGTGTTTGTTAGCCATCTATATGTCTTCTTTGGAGAAATGTCTTTTTAGGTCTTTTTCCCGGTTTTTGATTGGGTTGTTTGTTTTTCTGGTATTGAGTTATATGAGCTGTTTGTATATTTTGGAAATTAATCCTTTGTCAATTGTTTCCTTTGCTATTATTTTCTCCCGTTATGAGGTTGTCTTTTCACCTTGTTTGTAGTTTCCTTTGCTGTGCAAAAGCTTTTAAGTTTAATTAGATCCCACTTGCTTATTTTTGTTTTTATTTCCATTACTCTAGGTGGTGGATCATAGAGGATCTTGCTTTGATCTTGCTTGTCATGCCTATGTTTTCCTCTAAGAGTTTTATAGTTTCTGGTCTTACCTTTAGGTCTTTAATCCATTTTGAGTTTATCTTTGTCTATCAACCATATAATTTTAATACCCATGTAACCACTGTTTTTGATACTGAGGATGATACTAAAACATGTTATTTCAGTTGTCAGGTGTATAACAATATCTTTGACCCTCTGTCCATAGCTAGTGCTATAGTATATGCCCCAGTTCTTGTTTCAAAATGCAGATATGAGAGCTCCTCTCTGACACCTGCAGATATCCAGAAAGCACCCCTTCAAGTGCCATGGCTAAGGATCCTCACACATTGGCTAGATGATTTTGGCACAATGTCTTGAGGCACAGATAGTATCTTGTTTCCATTCATGTACTAAGAAGGCAGTGAGAAGGCGAGTTGTGGAGGTACAGGTGTGGCAACTGTTCATTTATGCAGATGCTCAGGTGGCAAGATGTCAAAACACAAATAAGGTGATGTTTCCATTCATGGGATGGATACTCTTAAGACTTTAGACCCTGGCCATGGTTCTGGGTTTGGTTCTCTGGTCCAAGTCTCTCATGGTAATATGCCTCACCTAATGACCTAGTCCTTCTCGGCCACTGACCAGTTATGTAACCATACCCAGTAGCTGGTCTACATTACCTTAAAAGACAGGTAAATGTTTTTATTTTTTTCATGATCTCAGCCTACCCCCCACCCAAAGATTTCTTGACACAATGTGTGAATCATGACTTGAACTCTCATAACCTACTACACCATGCTCTCAAGGAAAATCTTTATGCCTCTGCAAAGAAGACTTACTCCACATCCCACATCCCTCTTTATGAGAAAAAGGAATGGGTCATTTTCTAAAACTTGTTCAAAAATTCTGCATGGTAGTTTCAGGGTTGATAGAGTTAGTAATCAAATGCCATCATCAAAGACACAGGGGCTTTCATTCTTTTTTTCTCTGCCTTCCTCTACTGACAGCAGATCTTTCCTCCTGGTTGTAAGATGGCTGTAGGAGTTCCAGCATTGCATGTAGACATAGCAATATTGTGTTTAAAAAGAGGGGAGTTTCCTCCTATACATTTCCTTTTACTTCTGAGGAAACCACTCCCAAAAGTCCCCCAGCAGACTTTTCCTCAGGTTCTAGGACTGGGTCACGTTCCAACACATAAACCAATCACTGGCAAGGAGAATCAGGCCACCAGTAATTGGCATTGGCTATTCAAGATTCTATCACCACCTCAACATGGTGCTAGGGTACGTATGACCCATCCCTAGGTACATGACCACTTCAGGACCATGCCAGCAAGGAGGAATATGGAGAAATGGATATGGGCAAATGACTGGCCTTATCTGTTTTACTCACCTATGTCCAGATTTCCCACATATGGACTGTTTTGGTTCAAAGAGTGCTGCACAGGATTCTCCAGGGCTGTAGGTGGGTGGGCAGCTTGATAGATGGCTGTCTCCTTATCCCCACTTGAATTTACCATTCAACTTTCTCATTCTCTGATGGTTAAGGTGCTGTTTCCTTCAATTTAGTACAAAGCTGGAATCCTCAAAGCATTGTTCTTGCCTTCTGTTCTGGGTATGGAAAGATTGTTACCTGTCTACACTGGTCTATGGGTGGGGGGGATTTCCTAACCAGTTCCTTTAGCAGCAATAAGTTGTTTTGGTAGATCACTTTATCTGGACTTGCCCCACTTTCTGACTACACTTTGTACACAGTAAAGGTATTCAAGTTTCCTTATCACATGCTAGGAAGTTGCTGCTCACAGGGCAGCCCCAAGTTTCATAGCAGCACCCAGGCCCCCTATCCTGTAGTTTCCCTTGCCTTTTCCTCTTTTGAATGATAAGAGGCAGCAAGTGACTGGCTTACCAGCCACTACTAATGATACTAAGGCAGCTGAACAATCACTGAAGTTCCCTATAGTCTTGCCTCTCTCACTCATTCCAAATCAGGAACAGCCAAGTGTATTTTCCAAACACCAAAATGCAACAGAAAAACCTAATGCATTAATTCTTTCTGGTGGCATTCCAGATGTGTGCCAAGAATGCCTCATATTGGTTTCTCTGCATTTTCTGATCAAGCCTGAGCATCTCAAATATATTTACTAAAATTAGTCAAGCCCCTTTAGTTGTGAGTCTCCCCAGGTATAATGGGGCTCATCCTGAACCTCTGCACCCTAGTTAATTGAAGTACTGTTGTCAGAAAATGTAAATCTAGGGAAGAGTTCATACACTGAGAATTTTAGAGCAGGAACTTCCTAAAGTTGTTGCACATAAACCTCTTAGCTTTGGAATCAAATGACTACAGTCAGAAAATATATTGAGGGTGCCTGATTTTGTCCCCAGATATGTTCAGGTGCATCTCATCAAGGGATCAAAGGCAACGACTTGCTGAGAAAAGTACTCTCAATTCTCTCCCACTACCCACCACCACCACCCACTTGCTTCCAGATCACCCAAGTCACCATGCCACAGTCTTTAGACAAGGATGATTACACTGATTGCTTTCTCTGCCTTGTACAGGGCACTAAAGCTCCAGATAAAGCCCCCACCTCTAACAATTAGGCAGTTGTCATTCCCTCTAAACTTGCAAGAAATTAGTAAGGCCCTGAGGGAAACAGAGCCCTTGTTTCTTTCTTTGACCACCTTCCTCAGCTCAGGGTCAGCCCATGCTGTCTTCCTCTACACTGCCCCCAAATGAAGAAGCAGTAACTAACTTGGTGCCACGTGATACCAAGCAGCCCCCAACCGTTGGCCTGGGCGGGATCTTTTGCTACTCTTTTTGGGTATGCATTTGAACCCACTTCCTCTGGTTAGGGACTTCCCCATCTTATGATTCTTGGAAGGAAGCAGAGCCTGCCTCCCCTTACAGACTTGAGAATGCCACATTTACTCTCTTTCACAACTAGGGTGTT
>SJXQ01000395.1:590062-668919 GCA_006408695.1 Aepyceros melampus
GTAGATGTTTTTCTGGAACTCTC
Organism: Aepyceros melampus; assembly: GCA_006408695.1. NCBI lineage: Eukaryota > Metazoa > Chordata > Mammalia > Artiodactyla > Bovidae > Aepyceros > Aepyceros melampus. The sequence continues at coordinate 590,086 of SJXQ01000395.1, forward strand.
TTTCTTTTTTGATGATCCAGCGGATGTTGGCAATTTGATCTCTGGTTCCTCTGCCTTTTCTAAAACCAGCTTGAACATCTGGAAGTTCATGGTTCACATATTGCTGAAGCCTGGCTTAGAGAATTTTGAGCATTACTTTACTAGCATGTGGGATGAGTGCAATTGTGCGGTGGTTTTCCCTACTTTCTTCAATTTAAGTCTGAAGTTGGCAATAAGGAGCTCATGATCTGAGCCACAGTCAGCTGCCAGTCTTGCTTTTGCTGACTGTATAGAGCTTCTCCGTCTTTGTCTTCAAAGAATATAATCAATATGATTTAAGTATTGACCATCTGGTGATGTCCATGTGTAGAGTCTTCTCTTGCATTGTTGGACGAGGGTGTTTGCTATGACCAGTGCATACTCTTGGCAAAATGCTATTAGCCTTTGCCCTGCTTCATTCCATACTCCAAGGCCAAATTTGCCTGTTACTCCAGATGTTTCTTGACTTCCTACTTTTGCATTCCAGTCCCCTATAATGAAAAGGACATCTTTTGGGGGTGTCAGTTCTAAAAGGTCTTGTAGGTCTTCATAGAACCGTTCAACTTCAGCTTCTTTAGCATTACTGGTGGGGCATATACTTGGATTACTGTGATATTGAATGGTTTGCCTTGGAAATAAGCAGAGATCATTCTGTCGTTTTTGAGATTGCATCCAAGTACTGCATTTCGGATTCTTTTGTTGACCATGATGGCTACTCCATTTCTTCTAAGGGATTCCTGCCCACAGTAGTAGATATAATGGTCATCTGAGTTAAATTTACCCATTCCAGTGCATTTTAATTCGCTGATTCCTAGAATGTCGACGTTCACTCTTGACATCTCCTGTTTGACCACTTCCAATTTGCCTTGATTCATGGACCTAACATTCCAGGTTCCTATGCAATATTGCTCTTTACAGCATTGGACCTTGCTTCTATCATCAGTCACATCCACAACTAGGTATTGTTTTGCTTTGGCTCCATCCCTTCATTCTTTCTGGAGTTATTTCTCCACTAATCTCCAGTAGCATATTAGCCACCTACTGACCTTGGGAGTTCCTCTTTCAATATTTCTCCTACTTTCACTAGCATAAATTCATCAGGAATTTGTTTTTATCCTTTTTTCCTAAGATAGACTTCATAGGAATTTGAGAGGGTTCTGAGTTAACCTAAGATCAAAATTGGTCCTTTAATTGGGTTCCCTACTAGTTTCCACATTTCTCATAGGATATGTTGACAAGGTACCTCAGACCCATGCTGTCAAATACACATCCTAAAAAAGTCATTAAGATAAGAAAATACTAAAATTTGAATATTTTCAGTATTCTGTTAGCCCTCAACTTCTCAGGAAGGTTGATTTGCCGAAAACAATTATTTTGTTGTCAGTGGATGGAGAGGAAATAAGAAGTCTAAGAGTGTAATAAATTGGGTTATATGTGGGATAGATAAACCCAAGGGAAGACTCTGGTTTTCCAAGGAGAAGAGCAAGGGCAGAGCAGTGTATTTGGAGAGAGGGAAGGAAAAAGAAAGAAGTAAGCAAAGGAAAATTGGAGGGATGAGGCAACTAAGAGAAGAGTGGAATTTTAGGGAAATATATGTGCTTTTAAAAATTTATTTATTTTAATTGGAGATTAATTACTTTACAATATTGTATTGGTTTTGCCATAAATCAACATGAATCTGCTCGGGTATACACGTGTTCCCCATCCTGAACCTCCCTCCCACCTCCCTTCCCATACCATCCCTCTAGGTCATCTCAGTGCACCAGCCCCAATCATCCTGTATCGTGTATTGAAATTGGGCTGGCAATTTGTTTCATATATGATATTATACATGTTTCAATGCCATTCTCCCAAATCAACCCACCGTCTCCCTCTCCTGTGGAGTCCAAAAGACTGTTCTATACATCTGTGTCTCTTTTGCTGTCTCGCATACAGGGTTATCGTTACCATCTTTCTAAATTCCATATATATGCGTTAGTATACTGCATTGGTGTTTTTCTTTCTGGCTTACCTCACTCTGTATAATAGGCTCCAGTTTCATCCACCTCACTAGAACTGATTTAAGTGTATTCTTTTTAATGGCTGAGTAATACTCCATTGTGTATATGTACCACAGCTTTCTTATCCATTCATCTGCTGATGGACATCTAGGTTGCTTCCATGTCCTGGCTATTATAAACAGTGCTGTGATGAACATTAGGGTACATGCGTCTCTTTCAATTCTGGTTTCCTCAGTGTGTATGCCCAGCAGTGGGATTGCTGAGTCATAAAGCAGTTCTAGTTCTAGTTTTTTAAGGAATCTCCACACTGTTCTCCATTGAAACGTGTATAATATCATATAAGAAACAAATCGCCAGTCCAGGTTCAATGAAGGATACAGGATGCTTGGGGCTGGTGCACTGGGATGACCCAGAGGGATGGTATGGGGAGGGAGGTGGGTGGGGGGTTCAGGATAGGGAACACATGTACACCCGTGGTGGATTCATGTTGATGTATGGCAAAACCAATAAAATATTGTAAAGTAATTAGCCTCCAATTAAAATAAATAAATTTAAATTTAAAAAAAGAAAAAAATAGAATATACAGTGTAACCTGAATTGTGAAAAAAATATATATATATAGATAAATATTGACATTACCAGAAATGTGCATAATAATTATCACTGGTTGATAGACTTATGGAAACTTAATTTTTTTCTTCACTTTTCTTTAACTTTTTCTTTTTTCTTTTTTTCTTTTTTCTTCACTTTTTTTCTTTTTTTCTTTTTTCTTCACTTTTTCTTTAACGACTTGTTTTTCTTTTGTAAACAGAAAAAAATTTTTATGAAGGCTATGTCATGCCATTACATTACTTAGAGATCTCCACTGTGAACCACGGGGGCTGGGTATCAGGGGAGTTCCAGGCCAGCATGGTGCTCAGAGAATAGCACCAGTTGCTGTATTGGCTGCTATGATGTTCTATTGGTAGATAAACAATGTCCTGAGCTCCCAGAGTGCCCCTGCCGTGATGCATCCTTGTGACCCAGTAAGAAAGAAAGTCAAGAATATGAGAAGGGCTCCTCTTCTGGAGCTAAGCCTTATGTCTATTCTGATTATTTAGTGACTTTGAACTACTGGTTTATAAATAATTTGAATCTCATTCTTGCCCTGTAATGCCAATTCACAAACCCAAGAGTGCACAATGATACGTTTCATGTGAGTGCATTCAACAAAAAAGTCTACCTTTAAACTGCTTAGTAGGCAGGAAACCAAAGCTTCACCAGCTTTTTATGAACTGGAAGAAGTGTAGGAGGCACAGCACTAGGTTTGATTCTCAGTACACCTCCATATAGTTTGACTCATATGGTCTGGGAGGAGCATCTCTCTATTCATTAGAGAGATAGATACATAGTTAGAGCTTCAAACACCCAGAATGAAATGCCAGTTCTGGAACTAGAGCTGCAGCAACTGGGCAACTTAAAGAATGAAGCAGAGGTACATGTGGAACTATCAGAATGGAGTATGCTGTGAATAAGATCGAGAGAGCATTGCAGAGGAGGAAAGACAATGTTCCCTCTACCATTTGAGAGGGAAATCTTTCTAGAGAGAAACTACTTTTCTAGGTTCTTGGTTAAGGTCCACTTGTAATAAAATAGATTAATAGGCAAAAACCAAACAGAAATTTAATTACATGTATACCTCTATGTACATGGGAAATACCCAGGAAAACTAAGAAGCTCCTCAAAAGGGCCAGGCCACTACCTTAAATATCATCTCTAGCTAAATGCAGAAGATTTCAGAGACAGGAGAGGCTAGTTATGGGAGTTAACCAGGAAAAACACAGTAAACAGTGATAAGGTCGTTATGCAGATTTAAGTTATTTGCCTTGTCCAGTAATAAGAGTTTCTAGGAATTTAGAATCAGCTTTTTCTTCCTAGTATAGATTTTATAGCTGTAATTTTAGCTTCTTTTATTTATCTTGTTTGCCTACACATCTTCCTTGTTTGATTTCACTCAGCTCCATAGAACACCAAGAACATCACTTTTTTTTGAAAGTTTTTTAATATATAAATTTATTTATTTTAATTGGAGGTTAATTACTTTACAATATTGTATTGGTTTTGCCATACATCAACATGAATCCACATTTTTAACACAATCCCTGACTTTTCCACTGAGATGAAGACTTCCTAGTTAATAGTTTCATTTGGGTGGATAATATTAATCTCCAATTTGACATGGTTAAAACAGAACTCTTGGTCCATTTCTTCCTCCAGGTTTATTTTTCTCTCAGTCTTCATATCCGTAGATGGCACTATAGATGGTCCCGTCTTACAGTGGTTCAACTTAAGATTTTTTTGACTCTACAATGGTGCATAAGTGATATTCATTCAGTAGAAATTATATTTGAATTAAAATTCGAATTTTGATCTTTTCTCAGGTTAGTGATATACTGTATGACACTTCAGACAGCAGCAATGGGCCATAGCTCCTAGTCATAAGGGTAAACAACCAATACACTTACAACCACTCTGTACTCATGTTGTACCCATACTCATTTTGTTTTTCATTTCAGTACAGTATTCAATAAATTGCATGAGATATGCAGCACATTATCATAAAATAGGTTTTGTGTCGAATGATTTTGCCCAACTGTAGGCAAGAGTAAGTGTTCCAAGCATGTTCAAAGTAGTCTAGGGTAAGCTATGATATTCAGTGTGAGTGTGTGCTGAGTCGCTCAGTTGTGTCTGACTCTTTGTGATCCCATGATTGTAGCTTGCCAGTCTCCTCTATCCATGGAATTTTCCAAGCAAGTGGAGTGGACTGCCACTTCCTACTCCAAGGGATCTTTCCAACCCAAGTATCAAACCCACATCTCTTGTGTCTCCTGCATTGGCAAGCAGATTCTTTACCACTGTGCCATCATATTCAGTAGGTTAAGTGTATTAAACACATTTTAACTTATGATATTTCAAATTACAACTGGCTTATCAGGATATAACCCCATCATATAATCCTGAAATTTGTATAGGACCACAAAAATTTTGATTAGCTGAAGCAGTCTTAAGAAAGAAGAACAAAGTTGAAGTTATCACCCTCCATGACTTTGAACTATTCTACAAAGCTATAGTAATCAAATCAGTATGATACTGGTACAAAAACAGATACATAGATAAATGGAACAGAGTAGAGAGCCCCCCCCAAAAATCTATACACATATGTTCAATTAAACTATGACAAAGGGGGCAAAAATTTACATTGAGGAAAAGTGAGGAGAGACAGTCTCTTCAAAAACTGGTGATGGGAAAACTGGACAGCTACATGGAAGAACATAAAACTAGATTTTTTTTTCCACACTATATACAAAAATAGACTCAAAATAGATTAAAGACTTAAACTTAAGACCAGAAGGTATAAAACTCCTAGAAGAAATAGAGACAGTACTTTCCTTGACTTTGGTCTTAGCAATATATATATGTATATTTTTGGCTCTTTCTCTTTAAGCAAAGGAAACAAAAGCAAAAAAAATTAAAAGTGAGATGATGTTAAACTGAGAAGTCTTTGTACAGTGAAGGAAACCTTAACAAAATGAGAAGGTAACCTAGTGGATGAAAGAAAATATTTGCAAATGATAAGGCCAATGAAGGATTAATATCCAAACTATGTAAAGAACTCAGACAAGTGAAAATCAAAGTGCTAGTCACTCGGTTGTGTTTGACTCTTTGTAACCCCGTGGATTGTAGCCCACCAGACTCCTCTGTCCATGGTTCTTCCCAGGCTGGAGTGGGTTTCATTCCCTTTTCCAGGGATCTTTCTGACCCAGGGATCAAATCTGGATCTCCCACATTACAGACGGATTCTTTACTGTCTGAACCACCAAGGAAGCCAAAGAACTCACACAGCTTAATATCAAAAGAACAAGAAAATATAATTTTAGACTAGGCAGAGGTCCTAAATAGACATTTTCCCACATTTTATATATATATATATACACACACACGCACACGCACACATATATATGGTCTGTGGGCACATGAAAAGATATTCAATATCACTAATGCAATGAAAACCACATTGAGATATCACCTGATACCTGTCAGAATGGTTATCATTAAAAAAAAACACAAAATAATTCTTGGCAAAGATATACAGAAAAGGTAACTGTAGTGCACTGTTGGTACACTGAAAATTGGTAACATTTACATTAAGGAAAACAGTATGAAGTTTCCTCAAAAAATTAAAAATAGGACTACCATACAATTTAGGAATTCCACTTCTGGTATTTGCCCCTAAGAAAAGGAAAACACTAACTCAAAGAATTATATACACTTCAGTGTTCATTGCAGCATTATTTCCAGTAGTCATAACATGGGAAATAATTTATGTGACCATTGACATGTAAATGAATAAATAATGTATAAGTGGAATATTACTCAACTATAAAAAATGAGGAAATCTTACCATGTGCAATAGCATGAATGGACATAGAGAGTATTATCTAAGTGACATAAGCCAGACAGAGAAAGACAAATACTGTATGTTTTCACATATATGTGGAATCTAAAAAACAATACAAAAAAATGTAACCAAATAGAAACAGACTCATAGATGCAGAAAACAAACACATGGTTGCCAGAAAGAAAGGAGGTTTGGGGAGAGCAAAATAGGTGAAGGAAATTGAGAGGTACGAACTATGAATTATAAAATAAACATCACTGAGATGCAATGTATAGCACTGAGAATATTGTCAATCATGTTATAACTTTGTATATTGTATAGAATAAGCCAGACAGAGAAAGACAAATACTGTATGTTTTCACATATATGTGGAATCTAAAAAACAATACAAAAAAATGTAACCAAATAGAAACAGACTCATAGATGCAGAAAACAAACACATGGTTGCCAGAAAGAAAGGAGGTTTGGGGAGAGCAAAATAGGTGAAGGAAATTGAGAGGTACGAACTATGAATTATAAAATAAACATCACTGAGATGCAATGTATAGCACTGAGAATATTGTCAATCATGTTATAACTTTGTATATTGTATAGTTACAGAAACATCAAATTGCTATGTTGTACATTGAAACTAATACAATATTGTAAGCCAACTATGCTTCAGATTTCAAAAAGGCAAACGAATTGCCAGTCCAGGTTGGATGCATGATACAGGATGCTCAGGGCTGGTGCACTGGGATGACCCAGAGGGATGGTATGGGGAGGGAGGTGGGAGCGGGGGTCAGGATGGGGAACACGTGTACACCCGTAGTGGATTCATGTTGATGTATGGCAAAATCAATACAATATTGTAAAGTAATTAGCTTCCAATTAAAATAAATAAATTTATATTTTAAAAAAGGCAAACTTGTCTAATTTGATTAGCTAGAACTTAAAAAAATAATACCTTTTACCTTATTTCCAGTGCATTTAAAGCATAATTGAGAATCATAGCTAAAGAAGGCTTCCAAGTGATAAGTCAAGGCTTGGGTAGAGAATGATATGATTCATTTATAATTAGCGCTAAGTAGGTCCACATTGAGTTAAATATATCTGCTGTAATTATATTTACTTTAATTTGCCTTACAAACAATCATTTTATGGAAGAAGCCAAATTTTATAGAAATGCAGCTCAGGAAAAATAAGCTGCATACGTCCAAAGTGGGATGTGTCCAAATTAACTAGATTTTATTGTGTGAATATCAAAGGAAGAGACTTAAAGAATGTTGGAGACATTCAGGACATTGTCCTAATCCTTTCTTAATGATTCAGGTACTATGTCAGTCAAGTAATGGATTATTGCACTGACATATAACATTCCCAGGAATATATAAAACCCTTAGTATGAATTACTTTCCTGAGAGTGAAAGTGAGTCACTGACCCCACAGTTTTCAGTGTTCAGAATATACACAAGGTCATGTAAGCATTAAGCTGAGGCCTAAAAAAGCCCCAAGTGACTCATAGTTGGAATTACAACATCAGGTCCATGTTTATAAGATCTTGGTTATAAATGTACTCCTTGAAAGGTCTCTATTGGATTTGATAGAATTATAAACCTGGAGTCCCATATTACTGTAGATTGTCACTCATCTCTTCAGCAAACAGTGGTTGAGAGCCTCCTATTCTGTTCTAGGTATTATACATGACCACCACACTATTTCTTCTTCTTTTTTTTTACTTTATAATATTGTATTGGTTTTGCCATACATCAACATGAATCTGCCATGGGTGCGCATGTATTCCTCATCCTGAACCCCCCTCCCACCTCCCTCCCCATACCATCCCTCTGGGTCATCCCAGTGCACCAGCCCCAAGCATCCTGTATCATACATTGAACCTGAACTGGCGGTTCATTTCCTATTATACAGAGTGAAGTAAGCCAGAAAGAAAAACACCAATACAGTATATTAATGCATATATATGGAATTTAGAAAGATGGTAATGATAACCCTGTATGCGAGACAGCAAAAGAGACACAGATGTCTAGAACAGTCTTGTGGACTCTGTGGGCAGAGAGGGTGTGGGTGGGATGATTTGGGAGAATGGCACTGAAACATCCTATTTCTTCTTTAAGACTTAGTTGTCATTATCTCCTCCAATAAACCCTCCCAGATGCTCTCCATCCAAATCACCGCTCCCTAGTCCTCTTCTAATATTCAAGGAGCATGCTCCTCATGTGTTTCACATTGTTTTATTATCCCTTTTCCAGAGCTTCCTATGAAGATACTAATAGGTCTTTATTATAATCGCCATGCTTTGTTCACAGCATGGCCAAGAGCTAGCTCTATATACATGTCTGTTGAATAAATCATAGAATCCTTGCCTTTGAGAAACTCAGTGTGTATAGGGAAACAGATAAATACAGTATAAAGAATAATTCCATATAGAGAATCAAGTGTTATGAATTTCCATATGGTAGGAGAAGTAACTAATTGTCTAAAACTGATGCACAAAAGTGATGTTAGACATGGGCCTTGAATAATAAGAAGGAGACAGTTTGAGAGTGAACTTGAGCCAGAAATGCTGACATGTACAAAGGCAGAGACAGGTTTAAGGAGTGGTAAGTGATTTTGACCACCTCATGTGAAGAGTTGACTCACTGGAAAAGACTCTGATGCTGGGAGAGATTGGAGGCGGGAGGAAAAGGGGATGACAGAGGATGAGATGGTGGATGGCATCACCGACTCAATGGACGTGAACTCCGGGAGATGGTGATGGACAGGGAGGCCTGGCGTGCTGTGATTCATGGCGTCACAGAGAGTCAGACATGACTGAGCGACTGAACTGAACTGAAATGAAGCAATTTTGGAGAGCTAGAGTTTTAAGAGATTCTCTAACATTGGTGTACTTAATAATTACCTTAGAGAAATGATAATAACTCTGAGGGATTGAGAAGATCCCCTGGAGTAGGAAATGTTAACTCCCTCCAGAGTTTTTTTTTTGCCTAGAGAATCCCATGGACAGAGGAGCTTGGTGGGCTGCAACCCATGGGGTCTCACAGAGTCAGACACAACTGAAGCAACTTAGCATGTACACATGCAGACAGAAATTGGCCCTTCTCATGAATATTGCCCAACATATTCTACCTACCTGGGAGGGTCCTCTTAACTCCAGTATTGGATTGTGAGCTCCTGATAGGAAGCAATCATGCCTCACACATATTGGAATGATCTCCAGAGCCCAGCAGTGCAAGAACAAGCCCAAGGATGGATCGTTTTACTGACTGGGTAAGAAAATTACTGCTTGTTAGGTAAGATGGCTTATCTTATTTTGAAAAATACATGAAGTCTTTCTATTATATAATACAGGCATCATGCAATATTTGAAAAACAAGTTTTCTTTCCTGGACATATATAAACCCACACTTTTCTTCATCTTGAGAAAAAGAATGCTGGAAAATAAACTGAAAACCAGCTCTCAGAAATAACTAAAGAAGAATACACGGATTTATCATATCAAGATACTGTTATTTAGAAATAGTTGACATAATTGTGAAGCTCAAGGCAAGTATAACAGTCAGATATCTGGGGGTTTAGTTCAAGTACATCATGTACATGAGGTTAGATGCAGGGAAGAGATCTGTGGGGAACAAGAATGGTCTTGAATGCAGAATGGGAGCCCTTTTGCTTGTGACTTAGTGGTACCACAGGGTACTAAAGCTGGTGGTCATTTAAAACAAGGAAAACTTAAATGAATGACATGTCCACACTGATGTGATAGTGACTGATGGTTGATTTCAGCAAGAGGATCCACCACAGCTGGGGCGATAGCAAGTTGTACGGCAGCAGGTGGTCTGGCAGCAGACGGGGCGGCGGCAGCGGGACACGCCGCAGCTGGGGCGGCAGGTGGTCTGGCAGCAGACGGGGCGGCAGCAGCGGGACACGCCGCAGCTGGGGCGGCAGGTGGTCTGGCAGCAGACGGGGCGGCAGCAGCGGGACACGCCGCAGCTGGGGCGGCAGGTGGTCTGGCAGCAGACGGGGCGGCAGCAGCGGGACACGCCGCAGCTGGGGCGGCAGGTGGTCTGGCAGCAGACGGGGCGGCAGCAGCGGGACACGCCGCAGCTGGGGCGGCAGGTGGTCTGGCAGCAGACGGGGCGGCAGCAGCGGGACACGCCGCAGCTGGGGCGGCAGGTGGTCTGGCAGCAGACGGGGCGGCAGCAGCGGGACACGCCGCAGCTGGGGCGGCAGGTGGTCTGGCAGCAGACGGGGCGGCAGCAGCGGGACACGCCGCAGCTGGGGCGGCAGGTGGTCTGGCAGCAGACGGGGCGGCAGCAGCGGGACACGCCGCAGCTGGGGCGGCAGGTGGTCTGGCAGCAGACGGGGCGGCAGCAGCGGGACACGCCGCAGCTGGGGCGGCAGGTGGTCTGGCAGCAGACGGGGCGGCAGCAGCGGGACACGCCGCAGCTGGGGCGGCAGGTGGTCTGGCAGCAGACGGGGCGGCAGCAGCGGGACACGCCGCAGCTGGGGCGGCAGGTGGTCTGGCAGCAGACGGGGCGGCAGCAGCGGGACACGCCGCAGCTGGGGCGGCAGGTGGTCTGGCAGCAGACGGGGCGGCAGCAGCGGGACACGCCGCAGCTGGGGCGGCAGGTGGTCTGGCAGCAGACGGGGCGGCAGCAGGTGGTCCTGCAGCAGCTGGTCTGGCAGCAGCTGGGGGAGCAGCAGGTCTCCTGGCAGAGACTTCGGCCATAGCTCTGGTCAGAACAGAGGGAGCCAAACAGGAGCTGACCATGGTGTCAGAGGGTGGAGGTTCTAGGCGGGTTAGAGTGTGAGATTCTTGAGTTTGGGAGTCTCGTTGGAACATGTCCCCTTTTATACCCACCTGAGCGACTGCTGTCACTCTGTTAAGGGCTATTTCCTTGTTATTGTTTACCTTAATAGATAGGCAATTATCAAATTAGTTATTTGTTGAATAGAATGCATTTTTCCTTTCTCTGTGTTGTGGTTCATCCAGTCTAGTTTTTCCTTTTGACTCATATTTCATCTTCTTTCTCACATGTATCATCTGATTTCAAAGACTCTTCAGCTTCTTCATCTAATTGGTTGTCATATAATACATCATTTAAATGTCAACACTCTGCGTCATCCTTAAAGCTGTGTCTCATACCAGCCCTCAAGCTGGATAGTAGATCTTGTTCTCTAAAGACAGCTTGAGAAAAATAAACTGTGAACATACTGGAGTACTTGGAGGCAATTTTCTTAAAAAAGTGGAGAGGCTATTCTAAGACAGAAAACTTACTAACAATAACGGAAAAGATTAGAAAATTTATTGTCTAATTAGTCTTTTTAAAGCTTTAAACAAAACCAAAAGACTACAAAAGAGCAAACTGTAAGTAAATAACAAATGGGTTAACCAATATAACCCAAAAGACCTAATTTTCTTTTTTTTTTTTTCCTGTTTTACCCAAAGTTTATTTTTAAAAAAATTTTTTAACTTTTCAATATTATTTTGGTTTTGCCGTACATTGACATGAATCCACCACGGGCAAGACCTAATTTTCTTAATGCATGCATAGTAAGAAAAAAAAGGCCAACAACCAAATAGAAAATTGAGAGAAGGATATTAACAGTCATTTCACTGAAATAGAAATATGAATGCCCTTTAAGGTTTTAAAAGATGTTCAGTCTCATTTATAATTTTGAAAATTTTAATTGAACAATTTATCCATTTGCAAACCAAATATTGAACACTTACTATGTCCCAGGTCTTGCCCTAGGCTCTGGGGATAACAACAGTGATAGTTTGAAATGACAAATATAAAATATCTAATTTTTTAAACTCTAATAAGTTGGAGAGCTTGAAAGGAAACAGATGTTTTCATACATAGAATGGTAGGTGTCTAAGCTGGAGAATTCTTTATAAAGTAATTCAGCAGTAACTATAAGATTTGATTGAGCAATTTCACTTCTAGAAAAATATTCAACAGATACACATAAGCAGGAGCTTCAGGATATAAACTCAAAATGTTCTTTACAGCATTGTTGGCAAGAACAAAAGTCTGAAATTGAACTGTATTGTGACTATGGAGTAGAATGTCTCTGATGTAGAATATATACACCAGGGCCTATGTTACAGAGCATCATTTTGTCATGAAGAACAATTCTTGAGCTATTCTTGCAACTTTTCTATAATTTTTAAATTATTTTAATAAGGAAAATGAAGTACACTTTTATGGCAAACAGACCATCCCTATTCCATATAGACACACCTTGTTTCTTAGGCAAAATTTCAGCAAGGAGGGAAGAAGGTAAAAAAGAAAGCAAAGCTATATGAACATGTTTGGTTGTGTTGTTTTTCAGTTATTTAAGTCTAATTTCATTGCATTCAGGTAAGAGAGAGAAGTTTATATTATTCTGCTATAAGAGTTTTCTTTGTAATCTATATGTTTGTGAATATCCTGGAGATATATAGATATATATATATGAAAATTTTGAAAAGTTTTTTAGGCATGCCTGCTCAGTCAGGTCTAACTCTTTCGATCCCATGGACTATAGCCTGGAAGGCTCCTCTGTCCATATGATTTCCCAGGCAAGAATAGTGCAGTGGGTTGCCATTTCCTTCTCCAGGGGATCTTTTGGACCCAGGGATTGAAGCTGCATCTCCTGTGGTTCCTGTATCGGCAGGCAGATTCTTTACCACTGAGTCACCTGAGAGTGCATATAAATATCAATTACATCTTAGTTGATAATGGTTCTACTCACATTCTCTATCTCCTTATTTATTTTTCTCCTTCAAATGACCATTGTACAATAAATAAATTAAATTTAAATAAATAAATAAAATAGGGTGTTAAAGTCTCTGCTATAATTGTGGTTTTATAAATTTTAACTATGTATAATAGGTTTTTTGCACTTAGTTTCAACATAGCTCAAAAGCATTAATGATAAAAAGAAAGTTACAATTTATATAGACATAAATTCATATATCAGTAAGAAGTCACAAAGTGAAGACAAGAACAGATGTTAGAGATTTTGATCTAATTGGGCCACAGTTCTACAGCCATTTGTTTGTTTGGAGATGGTTGGTGTTCTGCCTGAAGGCAGGAAGACAGCTAGGAAATACCCCGCCTCATTAGAATGATTATGTGTTTTGAGGGAGTAGTTTTAAAATCATAATTACATTATAAGAATATGCACACTCTACTTTCTTCTGATTCACTCCTTCACTTTGTCTTATGTGGTTGTAAATTGTACACTATCCCTTGAATTTTCATACATGACACGTTTTATTTCTAAGAATCAATCTCTATACATTACCTGTCTTCAACAGAATGATTTCTCTTTCTTGTCAATATCGCCAATACACTCTGCCTGACATGTGTCTCCCTACTGAATCCAAGATTTCATTGTGAGTTACATTGTGATGGGAATTGGGTCACATTTGACTTAATGCTTCCCAAATGGACCTTGCAGGGTGGTCCTGTAGTAAAAAGGAAACTCTTGTTTTCTCTCAATAAACTTGCAGGCAAGGAGGGGAATCTACTTTTGGCAGGAAGGGGACGGGGTAGTCATTATTTACCATTTTCTCTGATACAGGATTTGATTGATATGTAAAATCAGTTTTCTTTGTTCCCATGACAGAAATACAAGTTTATCTCCAGTTCATAATCAACACTAAAAAAAAATAAAGGGCCAAAAATGTTTCTGGTACCAAGTGTTTATGGACATGTAGTTGTTCCATCACACAGAACTCACTGCAAAGGCCAGGTCATACTCAGCAGTCATGGGATTAGGAGCCTGTCCCCATGAACTAGAGTAGACATTTGATCATCTGCCTGATGTAAGGTAATAGGCACAGAATCTGGAGAGTGTTTGTGGTACTCAGTTTAAACTGCTTCTTTTAAAAGTTTCTTGGTGGCACGATCAATGGGATGGACAAACACAGTGACAGATCAGAGCCAGTCCAGATGCTGTGGACAAAAGAAATGAAAAAAAAAAAAAAGATGAATACATTGGAATACTGGTGGTTGACTCAGGGCTGGGGTGAGGAATGAAGTTCAACAACAAGAAAGTCCTTAGTGTTGGGAGACACCAGGCAGTCTGGCAGCAGGCTGGGTGGCAGCAGCTGGACACCCCACAGCTGGGGACACAGCAACTGGAACTGTAGCAACAGAGGGTAGCAACAACTAGAGACACAGCAGTTGGATGCACGGCAGCTGGAGTGGCAGCAGGTGGTCTGGCAGCAGCTGGGGCGGCAGCAGGTCTCCTGGCAGAGACCTAGGCCACAGCCCTGGTCAGAGCAGACGGAGCCACAACAGGAGCTGACCATGGTGTCAGAGGCTGTGGGTTCTGGGTTTCCAGGAGAGTGAGGTTCTCAAACGGAAGTCTTCTCCCACATCCTGTTGTATACCCTGATGAGGAGATGTCATCATCATGTCCGAGATTATTTTCTAGCTGCTGTCTATCATGTTTAATGGGAAATTATCAGACATTTTGATGCGGCATCTGGTTAGCTTTGGTATTTAAAGAGTAGGCTTGCTTATCTTTATTTAATCATTTATGCCTGCAAAGGAGCATTTGCCTTTCTTTTCTTATTTTATCTTCATCCTATCTGCTCCCTCTTATACTTTCCAAAATGTGTTATTTGATACTCTGAATATTATCATTTTTTAGCCTTAATGACATTTAACTTCTTGTACACACAACAACAATTCTTGCTATTTGGACAACACTTAGATCCAAATATGGATGAGCTAATGCACCAAAATTCAGACCTCAGTACACTATAGCAAAGTGGCTGGTGGCAAAATCAGCATATAACACACTTGTAACTCACAAAGAAGCTAAGCAATATAACTGGCTTTAGGCACGTGGCTTCAGATTGTTCAAAATAGAAGTGGTCACTGTTCCAAACCAACCTCCCAACATCCCAATTACTCAGCCCTATTACAAATTACTGCTAGTTCAAGTTCCAAGCTACTAAACTTGGAGTTCTCCTTTATTCAAGTGAGTCCATGTTGATTCCCACCCTTTAAGAGCCATTCTCGGGACAGAGGCAGAGAAGGGAAAGATGATATTCAACCCATCCGACTTCTGCTTTGATTCCATTCTGACTCAACGAACAGCAGCAGATTATTTAACTGGATGAACTGGCAGTTCTATTACCCGTGTACTGGCTGTACTAATCAGGGGTTGATACAACGTTGCCACCAAGACGAGGATGCCCAGCAGCAGAGGCATCAGAAATTCATAACTGCAGTTAAGTCAGAGCCAATGAAGTATCAGGAGCCACAGTGTTAATCAGTGAAATAAATGTGCTCTTTCTTTCAAAATGTTACACATATGGAAATTGCTAACTATCCAAAATATTATGCTTTGCTCCACTGAGTCATTGTTGTCCCTTTTGTTCCTGCATGTATAATTTATTGACATTTGTATATTTTTATTAGCTTATAACATGGAGTTTTGCTTGTAACATATTATATTAGATTTCTGTATACACTACAGAATGATCGTCATCAAAGGTATGGTTTCCTTCACCATACATTTGCCCATCTTTATCCACTTTGCCATCCTCCATAGCCTTTCTTTGAAACTGCAATTCAAAGAAAAATATTTTAGTTGTCAAATTAACAGCTTTGAAACTTTTCCCTTTGCCATTAAATATATTAATAAAGATAGCATCCCCGAATCAAGTTTGTTATCAGGTCTGTCAGCAGATTTGGAATTAAGCAAGGAAAGATAATGCTTAATGTAGCGAGTTCAGTTCAGTTCAGTTCGGTTGCTCAGTCGTGTCCAACTCTTTGCGACCTCATGAACTGCATCACGCCAGGCTTCCCTGTCCATCACCAACTTCCGGAGTTTACTCAAACTCATGTCCATTGAGCAGTGATGCCATCCAGCCATCTCATCCTCTGACATCCCCTTCTCCTCCCACCCTTGATCTTTCCCAGCATCAGGGTCTTTTCAAGTGAGTCAGCTCTTCGCATCAGGTGGCCAAAATATTGGAGTTTCAGCTTTAACATTAGTCCTTCTAATGAACACCCAAGACTGATCTCCTTTAGGAGGGACTAGTTGGCTCTCCTTGCAGTCCAAGGGACTCTCAAGAGTCTTCTCCAACACCACAGTTCAAAAGCATTAAGTCTTCTGTGCTCAGTGCCTTGTTTTTAGGAACTGAGATACCAAGTGGAAAATCTTTCTACTCATAGATTTATCTATCATTGAATTTTGTGTGGCATAGATGAAAGCCTTGATAAAATGTAACTTTAATTCAGAATGTATTAAAATATGAGTTGAATTCATCACTTTTATTTCACCTATCTTGAGGGGTGAATCCCAATATAAGTAGCTCCAAGAGGAAAATGTAGGTGGGGACAACAGCTATGAAATCTTCTACAAATTATCCTCAACTGACAGGTGACAAAAGGATGAATTCTGTCTTGAGAAATGATGATTCATACTTAAATAAAGGTATGGATGTTGATGGTTTCTCCCGTTTCTGGAAATAAGTTCCTATGGTTTAATATTAACTAGGAGAATAATCCTATTTTCAGAAGATTCATAACAGTTAGGGAACACTTCCTCCTTAGGCAATTTTCCATGGATCATGAAAAAAGTTATAAATAATAACAAGGAAAATTCTATTCATTGGTCCTAAATTTGGGAACCAGAGTATAAAAGGTCTAGTATAGTAGAGGTATTCAGATTCTGAGAAATTTGTCTCTGCTCAGAAGCCACCCCTCCACACCTGACACCATGACCCATTCCTGCTGCTCCCCTTGCTGTCAACCTACCTGCTGCAGGACCACCTGCTGCTGGCCCACCTGCTGTGAGTCCAGCTGCTGTTGGCCTTGCTGCCCACCAACTTGCTATCAGGCTAGTGAAAACACCTGCTGTAGGACCACCTGCGCAAACCTACCTGTGGGACTACCTGCTGTCAGCCCGCCTGCGGTGGGTCCAGCTGCTGCCAGCCTTGCTGTCGCCCTATCAGCTGTCAGACCACCTGCTGCAGGACCACCTGCCTCAAGCCTATTTGTGTGACCACCTGCTGCCAGCCCACCCACTGTGAGTCCAGCTGCTGTCAGCCCTCCTGCCCCCAAACTTGCTGTCAAATCACTGAAACCACCTGCTGCAAACCTACCTGTGTGATCAGCTGCTGTCAGCCCACCTGCTGTGGATCCAGCAGCTGTGGACAAACCTGCGGTGGCTCTAGCTGCTGTCAGTCTTGCTGTCAGCCAGCTTCCTGTGCACCCGTGTACTGCCATAGAACCTGCTACCACCCCACATGCTGCTGCCTGCCTGGGTGCCAAGCCCAGAGCTGTGGATCCAGCTGCTGCCAGCCTTGCAGCCGCCCTGTCTGCTGTCAGACCACCTGCTGTAGGACCACCTGCTGCCGCCCCAGCTGTGTGTCCAGCTGCTGCCAGCCTTCCTGCTGCTGATCACCTTGCCAAGGATCCACTGTCCCTATACAACACCTTCTATTAGTTGACTTGCTACCTGGGGACAAAACAAAATCACTGCCTAGACTTTGCTGACAACTGACATGCTCTACCAGAATTTCAGTTACTCATCTCCTTGCTTAAGAGCTTGTGAAGTAGCTTGACGGAGCGCAGGGGGCCTCCTCCATTGTCTTCCTCTGGTGTAGGAGGACAATGTGCCAATTCCTGCATCTGTGATAAGGAAGTATGTCTTGGTTTTGACTCTGAAAATAGGATTGACCATCTAGTTCTTCTGAGTAACTTAAGAAAACCAGATCTCAGAATGTTTCTATAGGTTTCTACAGCCTATCTTAAACTTTATAATCATATTTTCTCTTCTGCTACCCTCATAGTTCTTGTATCATGCTTTCTCCAGAGTCCAGCTGCTGTCGGCCTTGCTGCCCACCAACTTGCTATCAGGCTAGTGAAAACACCTGCTGTAGGACCACCTGCTGCAAACCTACCTGTGTGACCACCTGCTGTCAGCCCGCCTGCGGTGGGTCCAGCTGCTGCCAGCCTTGCTGTCGCCCTATCAGCTGTCAGACCACCTGCTGCAGGACCACCTGCCTCAAGCCTATTTGTGTGACCACCTGCTGCCAGCCCACCCGCTGTGAGTCCAGCTGCTGTCAGCCCTCCTGCCCCCAAACTTGCTGTCAAATCACTGAAACCACCTGCTGCAAACCTACCTGTGTGATCAGCTGCTGTCAGCCCACCTGCTGTGGATCCAGCAGCTGTGGACAAACCTGCGGTGGCTCTAGCTGCTGTCAGTCTTGCTGTCAGCCAGCTTCCTGTGCACCCGTGTACTGCCATAGAACCTGCTACCACCCCACATGCTGCTGCCTGCCTGGGTGCCAAGCCCAGAGCTGTGGATCCAGCTGCTGCCAGCCTTGCAGCCGCCCTGTCTGCTGTCAGACCACCTGCTGTAGGACCACCTGTTGCAAACCTACTTGTGTGACCATCTGCTGCCAGCCCACATGCTGTGGGTCCAGCAGTTGTGGAAAAATCTGCAGCCGATCCAGCTGCTGCCAGCCTTGTGGCCACCCCATCTGCTGTAGAACCACTTGCTGCCACCCCAGCTGTGTGGCTACCTGCTGCCAGCCTTCCTGCTGCTGAAAATCTCACCAAAGAACCACCATCTCACAAATCAACCTTGCTGTTCCTAGTGCAAATTCACTTCCAAATGATGCTGAAAGCCAGCAGTCTATTACCATTTTTTTTGTTATTCATCTGCCTATAAAAAAGCTTAAGAATTAGCTTGATGGGATGTAGAGGACTTCACTCTGATTCTCCCCTTCCTATCTGTGTGGGTCATGTGCCAGCTTCCTGCATCATTATAATGGAGCATCTTGGCTTTGACTTTGAAATCTAGATCTTCACCTTCTCTCCACATTTATTTTAGGGAAAAAATCCTCATGACTTTTTCTTTAGTTTCTGATACTTATCTTCATGATACTTTTCATAATCATGTATCTTTTCAATATACTGCTTATTTTTGTATCTTACTTTCTTCTTTTCATAATCACTTTGAGTTGTCTCTCTAGATGCAGGGAATTTTACCTGGATTTCTAAATAAATCTTGTGCCACTCTTCATCCCATACTGTGTTTTTTGTTCTTATACAGCATCTGGAGAAAGAAACAGCAACTTACTCCACTAGTCTTGCCTGGGAAATTCCATAGACAAAGGAGCCTGGAGGGTTATAGTCCATGGAGTCCCAAAAGGGTCAGACATGACTTAGCTACTAAACAACAACAGAATTCATGATGCAAGGCTGAGCTCATACAATCTCCCACAAATTATTTTTTCCATTTCTCATGTGAGAAAACCTCCAACTTGATAAACTATCTCAAAGTGAACACATGTCACCATTGTCAGGTTAAGAAATAGAACTTAACCCCATCCCTTTCAAATATAACTCTCAATAGTACAGAATTGGTCACTTTCCTTTTATATCACGATTGTCACACTCATCCATGTCATTTTCGGGTAGTTCCTTCATTCTCCTTGCTGTATAATCTTCCAGTGATTGACTATGACACATTTTATTTATTTACTATTGATATATATGTGGATTGGTTGCAGTTTGGGGATAATAAAAGTAATGTTGTTATGAACTGGTCCTTTGGTGCACATATATAAACATTTCTGTTGGATAAATATCTACAAGTAGAACTGCTTGGTCAAAGTGTTTATACTGTTCTCTGTAGAGGTCTTTCCCATTTTTATTTATTTCATTTTTAGTTACTTGATAGTTTATGCTATTATAGAGTACAACTTAAAATTTTAATTTCTCAATATTTCTGACATATAAAAGTAATTAATTTATGTATATTGATATAACCAAACTTCCTAATTATTTCTAAATGCTTACCAATCGATGGGCTTAAAAAAACTTTTTTTTGCATACATAGTCATATCAACTGCAGTTGACAGGATTTCCCCTCTAAAGTTGAACTTACACACATAAATGGGACTAGAACCAATTTATACAAAGACACTTTAGAGAGGAAATATGATATCAAGACTAGCAGAATTTCCTGAAGCTTGCAGGGGATTTGAAAAATGAATGTGTGTTTCTTAAGTGGGGATGGGACAGTTGGCTATGGAAGTTCAGAGTCAGGAGAGGCACAATACAAAGTTTGGCAGTGCACCGGCACAAGGGGCCCTGCTCCTGAGTCTTCCAGTCCCTTAGGAAAGACCATGTGTTTGACACGAGTGCATGGGATACTATTCAACATTTTGTTGTTCCTAATACTTATTTTGATTCTTTGGTCTCACAAAATAAACTTCTAGTTGCTATTTGACTTTCCCTTTAGATATTCCTGCACAGAGAAAAGACTGATCTAATAGACTGTCCACACTATAGTTGTTATAGTTATGATGTGATTAGTGTGTGTGTGTGTGTGTGTGTGCATGTGCTCAGTTGTGTCCAACTCTCTGCAACCCCATGGACTATAGCCTTCTAGCTCCTCTGCCCATGGCATTTTCCAGGCAAGAACACTGGAGTAGATGGCCATTTTCTTCTCCATGGGATCTTCCTGACTCAGGGACTGAACCCATGTCTCTTGTGTCTCCTGCATTGGCAGATGGGTTCTTTACTAGTTGAGCCACCAAGGAAGCCCAACTGTGATTAATAA
This sequence comes from Aepyceros melampus, assembly GCA_006408695.1. Classification (NCBI taxonomy): domain Eukaryota; kingdom Metazoa; phylum Chordata; class Mammalia; order Artiodactyla; family Bovidae; genus Aepyceros; species Aepyceros melampus. The sequence goes on from SJXQ01000395.1 coordinate 611,131, forward strand.
ATTGGCATTAGTCTATGGAATGGATAAAATTATTATGCCTCAAGAGGGGTACGTGAATCAGAGCAGATTTCTGAGTCTGCAAGAATCAGTTCAGAGACTTCTTTGGAGCATAATATATTTTGCAGGAAGTTACTTAATTCTTTCTACTCTGTCATCACATTCTTAAGCCAAAGAACAATTTTCTTTAGATGATATTCTTTCTCACACTGGATGCGTATAAATATTTGATGAAGATAAATGCATGAGTGGCTGGACAACACCTAAGGCCAAGAAAAACCTCCTCTCTGCATTCTAAATTGCAGCTATAAAATGCCTCTGCCTCCAAAATATTATATAGATATATCATATATCTATAGTTTGCAGTTTGAGACTATTGAAAAAGTAAAGATGTTAAACTAGTTTAACCAAAAATATTTTTGTATGTCTTTTGACAAATATATAAATAAATATTACATATAAATATGTATTCTTACATAATTTTTATATATTTGTATTTTTGTTGGAAAACACTAATTATAGAATTGCTTATGGAATTTTGTGGTCAAAATGTTTATGCTATTGGATAACCTGAATATATTAATATAATGCAAATATTTACAGACCTAATGAAGAAGTAGACAAGTATATGGTAATAGCTGAGGACATTAATATTCCACTCGAGGACATTAATTTCACCACTGGATAGATCATCCAGACCAAAAAATAAACAGGAGAATATTGGCCTTAAATGACACCATATATAAATCCATCTGGACAGACATATATAGATACTGCTTTCAAGAGCAACATAATACACATTCTTCTCAAACACACATTTTACACTCTTCAGGACTGATTATATGTTGGCTCACTAAACAAACTCATAATAAGTTAAAAAAAGATTGAAACTATATAAAGTATACTTTGAAACCACAGTAGTATCCAGCATTAGAAAGAAAACTGGAAAATTCACGATGTGGAGATTCAATAAAATGCAACTGAACAACCAATGAATCAAAGAAGAAATCAAAAGAGAAATTTTAAAATACCTTGAGACAAATGATAATAGAATTACATCATGCCAAAATGTATGGGGTGCAGAAACAGAAGTTCTAAAAAATAAGCTCATAGCAATCAATGCTTGAGAAACAAAACAATTTCAAATAAACTGCCTAAGTTTACACTCAAGGAACTAGATAAAGAAGAACAAAGGAAGGCCAAAGTGGGTAGAAGCAAGGAAATAAAGATCATAGTGGAAATAGATGAAACAGAGACTGAAAAAGGGAAAAAAATAAGAGAGAAGATCAACAAAACTAAAAGCTGTTTTTATTTTAAAAAGATAAGCAAATTAAAAACTTTAGCTAGACTCACTAAGAAAAAGAGAAGACTCAAATTTAATATCAGAAATGAAAGAACATTGCAAACTACAGTGTAAACACTGTAAACTATAATACAATGGTGAAAGAAATTGAAGAAAATACAAACAAATTTTTTGCTCATGGATTAGAATAATTAATATTGTTGAAATATCCTTACTCCCTAAAGTAATTTACAGATTCAGTGCAATCCCTAATAAAAATCCAATGGCATTTTTACCAAAATAAGAAAAGAAAATTGTAATATGTGTTTGGAAGCATAGAAAACTTAGATAACCTAGGCAATCTTTTTTTTTCCTTTCTTAATTTTTTAAAAATATAAATTTATTTATTTTAATTGGAGGTTAATTACTTTACAATATTGTATTGGTTTTGCCATATATCAACATGAATCTACCTCAAGTATACACACTTTCCTCATCCTGAACCCCCTCTTCCTCCCTCCCCATACCATCCCTCGGGGTCAAACAAAGCTGGAGACATAATGCTTGCTGATAGCAAAGTGTGTTTCAAAACTATAGTAAATAACACTATATCATTTGGCATAAAAACACACATGCATCATGAAACAAAATAGAGAGCCCAGGCATAAAGCCATACATTCTACAGCCATTTAATCTATAGCAAAGGAACCAGGAATATACAATGGTGAAAATACAGTCTTTTCAATACATGGTGTTGAAAAAACTGACAGCCACTCACAAAAAAATAAGACTGAACTACTATCTTACACCATACACAAAAGTTAACTCAAAATGGACTTCCCTGGTAGTCTGGTGGTTAAGAATCCACCTGCCAGTGCAGGGGACATGGGTTTGAACCTGGTCTGGGAGGATCCCACATGCCTCAGAGCAAATACGCTCACCTGCCACATTTACTGAAGCCCCGCACTCTTGAGTCTGTGCTCTGCTAAAAGATGCCACCACAGCGAGAAGCCTGCACACCTCAGCTAGATAGTAGCTCCCACTTACCCCAACTAGAGAAGGTCTGCACACAGCAATGAAGACCAACACAGGCAAAAAGACAATAACACTCAAAATGGATTAAACATGAGTCTGGAACCATAAAATTTCTGGAGGAAACATAGACCTTAACATTGGTCTTGGTGCTTCCAAAAAAAAAAAAAGACACTAAAAACAAGGGGAAAAAATAAAGTGGGACTACATCAAACCAAAAAGCGGGAATTCCCCTGTGGTCCACTGAGTGTGACTCTGTGCTTTCACAGCTGGAGACCTGGGTTGAATCCCTGGTCCAGGAATTAAGATCCCACAAGCCACATGGTATGGCAAAAAGAAAAAAGTTTCTGCACAGTAAAGTGAACAGTGAGCAAAATGAAAAGGCAGCATGCTGATTGGGGGAAAATACTTGCAAATCATATACATGATAAGGATTGATATTAAAATATATAAAGAACTCACTTTCTGGATTGGAAGAAACACAAGCTGGAATCAAGCTTGCTGGGAGAAATATCAATAACCTCAGATATGCAGATGACACCACCCTTATGGCAGAAAGTGAAGAGGAACTAAAGAGCCTCTTCATGAAAGTGAAAGAGGAGAGTGAAAAAGTTGATTCCAAATAGGAAAAGGAGTACGTCAAGGCTGTATACTGTCACCCTGCTTATTTAACTTATATGCAGAGTACATCATGAGAACGCTGGACTGGAAGAAGCACAAGCTGGAATCAAGACTGCCAGGAGAAATATCAATAATCTCAGATATGCAGATGACACCACCCTTATGCCAGAAAGTGAAGAGGAACTAAAGAGCCTCTTGATGAAAGTGAAAGAGGAGAGTGAAAAAGTTGGCTTAAAGCTCAACATTCAGAAAACGAAGATCATGGCATCCGGTCCCATCACTTCATGGGAAATAGATGGGGAAACAGTGGAAACAGTGGCTGACTTTATTTTTTTGGGCTCCAAAATCACTGCAGATGGTGACTGCAGCCATGCAATTAAAAGACGCTTACTCCTTGGAAGAAAAGTTATGACCAACCTCAATAGCATATTCAAAAGCAGAGACATTACTTTGCCAACAAAGGTCCGTCTAGTCAAGGCTATGGTTTTTCCTGTGATCATGTATGGATGTGAGAGTTGGACTGTGAAGAAGGCTGAGCACTGAAGAATTGATGCTTTTGAACTCTGGTGTTGGAGAAGACTCTTGAGAGTCCCTTGGACTGCTAGGAGATCCAACCAATACATTCTGAAGGAGATTAGCCCTGGGATTTCTTTGGAAGGAATGATGCTAAAGCTGAAACTCCAGTACTTTGGCCACCTCATGTGAAGAGCTGACTCATTGCAAAAGACTCACTCTGATGCTGGGAGGGAATGGGGGCAGGAGGAAAAGGGGAGGACCAAGGATGAGATGGCTGGATGGTATCACAGACTCGATGGACGTTGAGTCTGAGTGAACTTCGGGAGTTGGTGATGGACAGGGAGACCTGGCGTGGACTCTTTGCTGTTCATCGGATCCCAAAGAGTCGGACACAACTGAGCGTCTGAACTGAACTGAAATCTATGAGACTAGCAGCAGCAGCAGATGAAATCACTAAATGAGAGAATCAAGAAAAGTGGTCTAAAGACTTGGCCCAGAATATGACAACTTTAAAAGAGAAGAAATCACCAAAAAGATAAGAAAAAAACCAAGAGAGTATAATGTCCTGGAAGTCAAGTACCCAAGAAAGTGTGTCACAGAGAAGGAAGTAATCAACCATGTTCTGTTCTACAGGTGGGTCAGTTAAGAAGACGACTGAGGCCTGATCACCGGACTGAGCAGCATGGAAGCTGCTGGTAAAACTGGCAAGAGCCACTTCAGTAGGACAGTGGCAATAAAAACCTTACTGAGGGGGCTTAGAGGGAATGAGGGAAAAATTGGTATGTACAAACAGAGATAACTCTAAGGGAATATAAGTTTATCAATAGCTGACAAAAGTGAGGCTAAGGGCATTAAAGTGGATGAAAGAACACCTTAATTGTATGTTAATGGAGCTCATCCAGAAAAGAGAGAAAACCTGCCGATCCCAGAGAAAGGGGAGAGAATTGCTGGGTCCAGGTCTTCAACAGGCCAGCAGAGATGGGACCCACTACACAACTGAGGCCTGATAAGGAAGGCAACTGTTTCATGTACAGTAATAGAAGAGAGGACAAGTTCACTGACGCCGGCGGAACAAAGAGGGTCAAGTGTGGGGATGGGAAACCTGACTGCTTCAGCTTTCTCATGTATACTCTGGCAACTAGAAGATCCATAAACTAAAAGACTTAGAGGGAATGAGGGAAAAATTGGTATGTACAAACAGAGATAACTCTAAGGGAATATAAGTTTATCAATAGCTGACAAAAGTGAGGCTAAGGGCATTAAAGTGGATGAAAGAACACCTTAATTGTATGTTAATGGAGCTCATCCAGAAAAGAGAGAAAACCTGCCGATCCCAGAGAAAGGGGAGAGAATTGCTGGGTCCAGGTCTTCAACAGGCCAGCAGAGATGGACCCACTACACAACTGAGGCCTGATAAGGAAGGCAACTGTTTCATGTACAGTAATAGAAGAGAGGACAAGTTCACTGACGCCGGCGGAACAAAGAGGGTCAAGTGTGGGGATGGGAAACCTGACTGCTTCAGCTTTCTCATGTATACTCTGGCAACTAGAAGATCCATAAACTAAAAGGAGTGATTCAGTAATGGATACAGCACACTGGGGAGACTGGCCTAAGTGGTATGGTATCAGAGCACCCTTCTCATCTGCCCTCTAGGCTTCTGGAACTCTGAAATTTCTTCTAATCTCCAAATGGCATAACTTCTCCAAAGGGGAGAACAAAGGAATCACTGGTCGACGGTGATGCTGAAATCTCACTGGGCATAAATGCTTAGAGTTTCTTGATCAGGTCTCAGGCTCGGGTAGGAATTCTCTGTGGCTCTTGACTTTGAATCACCCTTCCCTTTTCACGAACAGCCTGCTTCCTGCCAGAACAATTTTGGGGGTTCAACAGCCTCTTTTGTTCCTTCTTTCAGTTGTAGCTGCAGTGGACCTCCTACGACTCTTGCTGAGATTACTGCAATAGACAAAAGCTACACCCACAAACACCTTCAAGATAAGCCCTTCTCTACCCGCTCTCCTGCTAAAATGGCTAGAAGTCCTAGTGCTTGACTGAGAGGTCTTCTGTGTGACTCTTAAGGCACTACCTCTGGTTTTTCTCAGATCTTAACAAAAGGTTTTACAGCCATACCCTCAGCTTCATCTTTAGACTACCATTCTCTTGACTCATTGGAAAAGACTCTGATGCTGGGAGGGACTGGGGGCAGGAGGAGAAGGGACAACAGAGGATGAGATGGCTGGATGGCATCACTGTCTCGATGGACGTGAGTTTGAGTGAACTCCAGGAGTTGGTGATGGATAGGGAGGCCTGGCGTGCTGCGATTATGGGGTTGCAAAGAGTTGGACACAACTGAGCAACTGAACTGAACTCCTGAATGTGCCCTTGAATTGAACTTTCCTAGAAATCTATGTCTTATTTTACCATCATTTGCTCTGCATAAAGTCCGAAAAATTTTAAAACAATCACGTCCTAGCTCCTTTTTTAACAGTTCTTTCCTCAATTTATTTCTCTCTTCTTACTCTCTACTATAAGCAGCAAGAAGAAAGCAGTGGGCACCTTCAATGTTTTGCTTGAAAATTTACTTAGGGACATCTCCCAGTTCTTAGGCACATTTCCACTTTTCACGCAGCTACAAACAAGAGTGCTGCTAAACTTTCTGCCACTGCATAACAAGGATTCCCCTTCCTCCAGTTTCCTTTCCTTTGAGCCTTCATGGCAATCTCCCCAAGGTCCCCAACTTTAGCAACAATATAGGTACTCTGATCTTTCACCAAAACTTTCCTCAAAGGCCACTGCCTCATTCCAAAGTCACTCCCCCATTTTACATTTCCTGTGCAGAAACACCCACTTTGGGAACAAAAATCTACAGCTGTCCCATTTCTCTTTAACAAATCATTCTCAAACAACAGCTTAAAACACTACCCTTTATCTTGCAGTTTACGTGGATCAGGAAGCCAGGCGAGTTGGAGCTGGGTGCCTCTGGTTTGGGGTCTCTCATTCGGTCTCTCTGTCACCGAATCTTAGCAGTGATATCCTATCACATTTGCCACATTCTATTAGTTCAAAGTGAGTCACTAAGTTCAGCCTACACTCAAACGCAAGAGACGGCATAAGGGAATGAATACCAAGAGGCAGGAATCATGGGGACTATCTTAGAGGCTGTGTATCAGAGATGAGATGGAAAGCATGGTAGCAGGCTGATTAACAGTACTGACTCTGAAACAAAACTATGGGGTTTGACTTTTGCTTCCGTATCACAATGTGAAAAAAGGATCATAAAGACAGACAAGAGTCGAAAAAGGACCTGACTTCATAAACACATTGCACTTGGGAATTTCTGTTCCCCTCTCTCTTCCAATCCTAACTGTCTTAAACCACCTTGAGAACTTCCCGGGTATTAGATGTCATCTGCGAGCAGCTGGTGCCAGAAGGAAATCACACACAACCACACAAGGGTGGAGGTTTGTCCCCCCCACCCCCAGCCCCTGCCCTAATTGTGGCATCTGCTTTTAAATTGTAATGCCAGTCTTAATCAAAAAAATACCATACCACCTTTTCTCTAATTGGCAAATAAAAGTACAAAATAAAGAGAAGAAATAAATCATTAAGAATGATTTAGATGCTTTTATTTAGATGTCAGTTTATATGAGGAATACAGTATTCAGCAGTAACACTGGGGAGTGACATCATTCCCATTTTACAGATGAGACACAAGAGCATGAAGATCTTGTGACGCATTCTAACGACACAGCAGCAATAACAACTGAGCAAGAGCAGAACTGCTGCCAGCACGTGATGTGACAGACAATGAAGCTACAATTGGTTGGTTTTGATTTTCATGGATACAGTGATCTGGCTGAGATGGCCGGTGATTAAGTGTTCATTTCACAGTCAGGAAAAATAATTGACACTTATTTTAAGTAATGAAAGTCAGGTTTTGATCACTTAACCTCTAAATTAATGGTCTAAATCCAAATAAGCAAATAAAACACCATATGAGCTAACATGCAAATAAGATAGCATAGACCCTACACATATGAATTAAGCTGGACACTGTACTACACAGATAGTTCATTATACTAAGAATATCTAATTAACCTTTCAATTAATGTATGTGGAGTGTCTATTCTATGCAGGTCTTATATTACAGATTTGTATGTTATCTCATGTTATCTCATAAAGGATGCTGAAAAAGTGTTTGGGAAGAGAAGCCACAAGCTTACCTTCAGAGAAGGAATAAGGATGCAGAGCTCGAAACCAGCTCAGGAGTTTTACTAAAAACAGCACATAACTTCCAGAACCAAAATGAGGAAAGGGGCACTACAACTCCTAAAATGTAATTTCTTCATTGCAAAAAGAAGTGAAAGAAAATGCGTCTTGGGAATTACAGGCTCCGCTTCCCTCCCCTCACCATTCCCAAGCCAGTATGTGTGTTCTACCACATTGATTTTCTACCCCTCAAGTATACAATTAAAATCTTTAAAAATGAATGTTTGCTTAAATGGTTTCAACGTTTTATCCCCTAATTTACTACATTTGACAACAACAAAATTCCATATTATGGTTTGAAAAATGATAAAGTATACTTGCTTGAGATTAAATGCCACATTTACGACAAACAGCATTGAAACATACATACTAAGATAGGCAACTTTCTTATATACCTGGAAGCACTTCTTTCTTAGCATTCGAGCATCCGGCCATGATCTCTATCTAAACATGTTATTCTCACTTCCAAACCCTGATCCTAAGGCCTTTTACTTCATACCTGTACAACCCTATAGTTGCTACCCAACAAGTGCCCAATAGTAATTGATCTTCCTGCTTCTACTCCCTCTCCATACTATTCTATCCACAGAATCTTAACAGCAGAGCACTCTTTTGAGAAGGTTAAATATTGCTGTAATGAAAAATTTCAGAATTTCTTACTGATCTACTATTCAAGATCTGCCATGTTATCCATCAAGGCATTTCTTCCATTCCTGTCTCTCCAGTAATACTGGACCCTTCACCATTCTTCAAATTTTCTTTCCTCCTTTCTTTTCACTACACAATGTTCAGCCAGTGCCTACTCTACACAGGCGCAGAGGACACCCCAGTGCCTTCACGGAGTTTACATTCTGGCTGGAGGAGAAAAGCAATAAACAGACATAGCGAGTCAGATGGTGGTAGGTGCCTGGGAGAAAAACAAAGACCAGGAAAGGGAATGGAAGATGTTGGACAAGGGAGTAGGGAATTATTGTTTATCTAGAATGCTCCTGATAAGGTAACCACTGAGTAGAGATTTCATATAAATAAGAAGTCAAGCAGACACCTGTAGAAAGAGCAAGCCAATGGGCAAAACCTAAGGCTTGGCGGCAATGGTGTTGTTTGAAATGTTCAAAGGATAGGCAGGGGTACAGAAAAACAGGAGGTCAAAGATAGCCAAGGGAACAAGTCATACAGGGCTTTACAGACCAGCACAGCGCACTTGACTTTTATCTGAGTGAGATACGAAGCCTCCGCAGAGTTTCGCCAGAGGAGCAATATAATGTGACATATGAAAGGATCACTCTGGCTGCTGTGTTGAGAACAGACTTCAGAGAAGGGGTTGAAGAAGAAGAGGAGGAGCAGGGAGGCTAGTTAGATAATTGTTCCAACAATACTTCTTACCTGGAAAATTCCATGGACAGAGGATCCTGGCAGGCCACAGTCTGTGGGGTCGCAATGAGCGGGGCATGACTAAACAACTGAGCACACACACACGGGTAGCATGAGGGCAGTGGGGCTCACGAGCAGCTGGAAGGCTGTCTGGTCATTCTTGACGCCGTAGGGCTGCTCATGCCAGTTCTCCATCTCTTGTATTTATTTAGTTCTCCCAGAACCTAGCTTAAATCACATCTTCAAGAAACCTTCCCCAATCAATTCCATCTTCAGTGATTAATTTTTCAAGCTCTTGTTGACAACTGCCCAAACCACCTACCAGTGGGCATGTCGTCTTTGCTACAACATATGGTTGTTTATCAAATAACTTCTCTGTCCCTATTTTGTTCCATTATCCTTGAGAAAAAAAATACTGTATAACTCAGTATCCTCATTTTGCTGCATAAAACAGATATTCAATAAATGTTCACTAATAATCAAACTGCATCACCTATTTTGAGGGATAAATTACTACCCCTCAAAAGAAATCATCACAGACCTATTTTGTCCTTTAACTGCCAAAGTCAAAGAGAGGCCTGACACAGCTCTGCTATCACCAGGCCACATAACATCTGGAGCTTCAGTCTGTAAGAGTGGCTGACTTACCCACAACAAGATTCTCTGGACCAGTGGTTCTCAAAGAGTGGCCTCTGGCCCAGCAGCAGCAGCAGCATCACCTGGGAATTTATTAAAGATGTAAACTCCAGGGTCTGCTCAGATCTCAGGAATCTAAAACTCTGGAAGTGGGCCCAGCTATCTGTGCATTCTGATGCACCATAACAGTTTGAGAATTACTGCTCTGGCTTGAAGGTTTAAGTAATAGCCTGTTTTTCCACAAGGTTTCTGGAACGATCCTGGCTCACATCTTCACTCACCTCGACCATCCTGAGAAGCCCCAGCCTTCCAGATGGCTCACCCTGTGTGACCCTGCACAGCCACTTCTCTGATCCCTGCTCCTGCCCTCCCTGCCCTCCCAAGCCCTCGTGGTCATGAGTGAGTAAACTCTTCTCTATGATGTTCCTGTCACCCTTCTGCTCCAAAGGAAGCCTGACTGCTCACAAGAACACTGCTGCTTCTTCAGCACAAGCTCTCTTTTCCTCAGGCCGGGCAAACATCCTCCATTCTCCTCATTGCCATCTAGTGCTGAACCTCACAGGTATCTTCCTAGCTTCTTTCCAAGACTACTTCCACTCTCTGTCCAAACTGCAGACCCTCTGAAACAGGTATCACCTAACTATCTCCTCAAGTCTTAGCACAGGGCTCCCTCTCTTCATCTCCTTTAATACTTTTATAATTCTTCATGACCTCAAAATTCACAAAGATTATTCATTAACTACTCTGGCCTCCGAGCTGTTGCTGTTACTGTTCTAATGTGTATTTTTTGCACAACTTCACTGAAGCCACTGACCTCACATCATATCCTAGCACTGCCATGTCATTATGGTAACTGCGTCAACATCTCAAGTGTTTCAAGCCTTCTCCTCTCATACCACACCTATGAGCTTTCCCACACCAGCATTTCGCCAGCCTCCTTCGGATCTCTAATCTACCAGTCGATCCTACCACTTTTTCACCACTCCTACTCTTCTCCTCCTCGTGTCCTTTTTTTTTTTTTTTTTCCCCTCATGTTCTTAATTCCCTCTCACGCCAGTTTAGATTCTAGGGTCCAACACTATACATAATCTTTTTCAAAAAGTCTTAACTCCCTTGCCCCCTTTTCCCTTAATCTAACTTACCTAGTAAAATCTCAGTTCCTGGTTGCTGCTGCTGCTAAGTTGCTTCAGTCGTGTCTGACTCTTTGTGACCCCATAGACGGCAGCCCACCAAGGCTCCCCCGTCCCTGGATTCTCCAGGCAAGAACACTGGAGTAGGTTGCCATTTCCTTCTCCAATGCATGAAAGTGAAAAGTGAAACTGAAGTGACTCACTCGTGTCCGACCCTCAGTGACCCCATGGACTGCAGCCTACCAGGCTTCTCCATCCATGAGATTTTCCAGGCAAGAGTACTGGAGTGGGGTGCCATTGCAATTCCTGGTTAAGTCCAACCATTTACTTAATTCTCTCTTGTATCTAAAAGATTGCCACCACTCACTCAAGTTTATGACCACAGATTTTAAGCACCCTGCACCTCTCCAGTAAGTTTACTTTCCAGTTTTGGGGAGATGACTACCACTTCACACCCTGTCCTCTCTCCTCAAACCAGCAACACTTCTCCACTCCCTGCTCTAACACTTTCAGCTATGTTCATCTTACATGTTAGAAAGAAAGTAGACATGCACAGAAAGCTCTCTCTTCTGCCTGAAGCTAATGCCACCAGCCAGCCTACTTGGCTCTAAACCCATACATTCATTCCTCCTTCATATTAAGAAGAAAAAAACCTGCTTCTGGCCAATCTCTCTTCTGTGTGCAGGTTATAACAGACTTTGCTTCTGCAAGCAGCCTCTTTCTTTTCAGCACTCTCAATTCTTCCCCTACTTGATCTTTCCTACTGACATAAGACATGCCTTCACATCACCTATCTTTTCAAAACGGTCCCTTGACTACAAGCTGCTCCAATTCTTTGTTCCACCCTACAACTATACATGAGAAACACTGGGCTGGAAGAAGCACAAGCTGGAATCAAGATTGCCAGGAGAAATATCAAAAACCTCAGATATGCAGATGACACCACCCTTATGGCAGAAAGTGAAGAGGAACTAAACAACCTCTTGATGAAAGTGAAAGAGGAGAGTGAAAAAGTTGGCTTAAAGCTCAATATTCAGAAAACTAAGATCATGGCATCTGGTCCCATCACTTCATGGCAAATAAGATGGGGAAACAGTGGCTGACTTTCTTTTTCTGGGCTCCAAAATCACTGCAGATGGTGCTGCCACCATGAAGTTAAAAGACACTTCCTCCTTGGAAGGAAAGTTATGACCAACCAAGACAGCATATTAAAAAGCAGAGACATCACTTTGTCAACAAAGGTCCTTCTAGTCAAGGCTATGGTTTTTCCAGTGGTCACGTATGGATGTGAGAGTTGGACTATAGAGAAAGCTGAGCGATGAAGAATTGATGGTTTTCAACTGTGGTGTTAGAGAAGACACTTGAGAGTCCCTTGGACTGCAAGGAGATCCAACCAGTCCATCCTAAAGGAGATCAGGCCTGGGTGTTCATTGGAAGGACTGATGCTAAAGCTGAAACTCCAGTACTTTGGCCACCTGATGCAAAGAGCTGACTCATTTGAAAAGACCCTGATGCTGGGAAAGATTGAGGGCAGGAGGAGAAGGGGATGACAGTGGATGAGATGACTGGATGGCATCACTAACTCACTGGACATGGGTTTGGGTAGACTCTGGGAGTTGGTGATGGACAGGGAGGCCTGGCGTGCTGCAGTTCATGCAGTTGCAGTCAGGCATGACTGAGCAACTGAACTGACTGACTGACAACTATACAATATTTCACTGTCTCAACATCTTCAACTAGGGACTTCCCTGGTGGTCCAGTGGTCAAGAATTCACCTGCCAATGCAGGGGACAAGCATTTGACCCCTGGTCTGGGACGATCCCACATGTTTTGAGGCAGCTAAACCCGTGTGCCACAATTACAGAACCCAGGTGCTGCAACTAGTAAAGGCCACATACCCTAGAGCCTGGGCTCGGCAATCAGAGAAGCCACCGCAATGAGAAGTCCCATACTGCAATGAAGACCCAGCACAGCCAAAATAAATAAACAAACAAAAAATGAAACATCTTCACCTACCAATTAACAATTCCAGTTGGCTTTTCAATCCCCACCATTCCAATTCAAACAGCTCTTACCAAGCTCACCAATGACTACCATCCAATGAACTTGGCCTACCAAGACCAATGACCCATTATTTCCTCCTGAGTAATCCAAACCCAACAACCCTCCCCAGAGTCTGTGGTGTCACATACTTGCCTTGTTTCTCCATCACCTTACCCAATTTCCAGTATTTTCTGACCTCTAGTGACATCCTCCAGGCTTCAGCCCCTTATTCTCTAGTTACATTTTCTCCCAAGGCTTTAAATACGTGCTGATAAATTTTGACCTTATGCTTTCAACTCACATCTCTCTTCTGAGCTCCAGACTCATATCAAATTGCCACTGAATGTCTCCACTTGGATATCCACTACACATTTCAGACTAAACAAGACCAAACCATAAATTTTGTTTTTGTTTTTTCTTCTGTGTATTCTCTGTTGTTACAAGGAAAAGCCCCTTCCATCCTAATTCCTTCAATCCCAAAGTTGAATAACCCAGATTCCTCTTTCATATAACCCACACACAACCATCTTTAATCTTACCCAATTGCCCTCTCAAGTCTAAGCTCTTGCTTCTTGATCTCCCTTATCATTTTTCCTAAAGAAAATCAACTCTCCTGCTGGAAATGTCCCAATACCTTCCTACTTTAACCAAGAACAAAATTCTAATCTCTACCATGGGGAATGGTCCGGCCCTTACCTACCTCTCCGGTCTTATCTTCCTCCATGCATTTTGTTCTCTACACTCCAACCACATCCCCCCTTTCTGTCCTTTAAAAGCCCCAAACTCATTCCATCTGAGAACTCTGGATTTACTATTTCTTCTGCTTATAAAGCTTTCCTCCCATAGTGAGACAGGTTGGTATCTCTTATCACTCAGGCCTTTCTCACTCTACATAAAGCTTTCAGGGTCGCATTACCTTTTCTCTGTAGCACATATTAATTCCAGATTTATCTTGTTTGCTTAAATGTTCACAATGTTTTTTCCAGCTTAAAAACACAGACTCCCTGGGAAAGAACTTTGTCTCGTTTATGCTCTTTCCTCACCTCTTAGAAAGTGATCAACATACCAGCAGTCTCTTTAATACAATCCTTTAATTAGTTCCTTACAGTTTCCTGGGCTTTTAAAATATACATCAAAGCAATTCATTCTAAGTGTAAATATAAATTTTGTAATAAAAATAAAAGCCTCTTGTTATCTTTCTATATACAAATCTGATCACACTTGATCCTGCCTAAAATCCATCAACAGCTTCTATTAGAATAAACAAACATCTTAAACTGTTCAGATAATCCAGCTTCCAAAATTTTTTTTTGTAATTTTAGCTTTTAGAAAGAACTTCATTGAAATTTGTATGCAAACAAACCAAGAATCCAAACTGCCGATCTTCTCATTAAGTCTTTGTCTATATATATATTCAATGAACCCATACTTTCAGTTATGTTATAAATAAAATTTTATGTTACTTTCCCACTTGACATATAGTACATATCCTAGCCTCTAAAATTTTAATTTTTCATCCATCACTATCCCACTCATCTCACACATACAATTATATATGGTTCCCACACATATTTCTGAGATCCCAAAACTATTTTACCAATCTATCCCTTTTGGAGAAAGCAACAACCCTTTCCACTCCTCACTTACTCTGCTTGTCTGTCTCCTCCTCTGTAAAGTCTCTTCTGAACTCCTAGATGCTGCTGGCTCTTCTGTCCTTTATCTGCTTTGTCTCTTGTTAAATAGAAGAGTTCTCCCTACTCCTAAAGCTAATTTCATCTTCTTAAAGCATAAGTGCAATCCTTTCTCCTCTCATATACTCTACTTTTCCTTCTCAAATGAATCTGTTCAGTCAGCTTTTAAACATGACCAGGACTCTTTTATTTAAAATAGAACATAAAACATTTTCCTACTCCACATACTCTTCAAGCTCCTTCCATATTCCTTTAAGTTAGTCAAGTTTTTCCAACAATTGTCTACACTATTTCTTTCTTCATTTCCTTCTCCCATCCCTCCAATCCCGCACCACGAACTCCTGAACTGACTCCATTCCCAGGCTTCTGCCCTCATTAGTCCATCAAAAGAACTCCTGCAAAGGTCATCAGTGACCTCCATGTTGCCAAGCCCATGGACATATTTCAGTTCTCTCTTCCTGCCACTGTTTTAGTCCCTAGTGTCCTGGTTATCCTTCGGAAGAACAAGCGCTCTGGCCTCCTTAGCAGGCTCATCTCCTCCACCAGGCATCAACTTCTCTTCTTGCTCTCCTCCTTAGGCCACTGTTGTCTTAAACCGCTGAGTTTCAACACCATCAAACATTCCCACATCTTCAATTACTACTGCATGAAGATTCCTCACAAATTTATACTATTTTTCCTTGTATTTCCAGACCTGGATAGCCAGCTATGTAAGCAGTATTTCCCCCTGAACATCTCAAAGTTACCTAAAAGTACTAAATCCAGAAATCAAAATCATGAGACCCTGCATCTCCAAACACACTTGGCCCTCTTCCACAGCATGGCACCAGCCTGCTGACTGCACCTGGGGCTTCTCTTTCAGACAGTCCGCTTTCTCCAGCACGTGCTACCACTACCACTCTCTGTTCCTTCAACTATGACTCAGCCACCACCTAACCTCTCTCTACACTCCTATCCCTCTCTAGTCTGTGTAGGTAACATTTTAGAAAACACAGCTAATTATAAACTCTACTTCAACCTATTCCCAACCCTATTTAAAATCTTTTAATGACTTTTCACTGCCAAACATCTATTCACAGCATCTGGCCTCCAATGTTAACTGAGCTGAACTATGTCTACATTTTGTGATAACTCAATTTACTAAGTTTAGTTTTCTCAATGTGTAAACCAATTAGAATGGCAAAATAGAGATTAAAAAGTGAGTATTTAAAAATTAGCCTGACTACAACCTGAATTGCTGCTGCTATTATCATCATTATCTTGTATATGCTTAGTACAAAATAGCTTCCAAAAATAGATTTCAATAATCTTTTAGGTATTAGTCGTCCCATTTTAAAGATTGGAAAGCCAGTGCTGGAAAGGCTGCACGCTGACAGATAGTGCCACTATCGCTCTGCTGTATGGCAGAGCGTTCACTTACCGACTGGTCTGTCTCTAAAATGGCTACACGTGCTTTTCTAAGATCACTCAATTAACCTTCTCAAGATCTATCGCACCTCTCACAGCCTGGGAAATCAAGACACATACAGTTAATAACTTGTCTCAAGTAGTTAATGGAAATGGAAACAGAATTCAGGCTACCTTATTTTCATTTCCCTACTCCAGCCTATAGCAGGCTGACAAACTGGACACTACTGAACAAATAGTGTCAGACTTTTTTTGAAACAGTGTCAGACTTTCTTTTCTTGGGCTCCAAAATCACTGCAGATGGTGACTGCAGCCATGAAATTAAAAGACACTTGCTCCTTGGAAGAAAAGCTATGACTGACCTAGACAACATATTAAAAAACATTACTTTGCCGAAAAGGTCCGTCTAGTCAAAGCTATGGTTTTTCCAGTAGTCAAGTATGGATGTGTGAGTAGGACTATAAAGAAAGCACCGAAGAATTGATGCTTTTGAACTGTGGTGTTGAAGAAGACTCTTGAGAGCTCCATGGACTGCAAGGAGATCAAACCGGTCCATCCTAAAGGAAATCAGTCCTGAATATTCATTGGAAGGACTGGTGCTGAAGCTGAAGCTCCAATACTTTGGCCACCTGATGCAAAGAACTAACTCAGTGGAAAAGACCCTGATGCTGGAAAAGATTGAAGGCAGGAGGAGAAGGGGATGAGAGAGGATAAGATGGTTGGATGGCATCACCAACTTGATGGATGCGAATTTGAGCAAGCTCCGGGAGTTGGTGATGGACAGTGAAGCCTGGTGTGCTGCAGTCCATGGGGTTGCAAAGAGTCGGATAAGACTGAGTGACTGAACTGAACTGACTGAACAAATAAAAGAAGATGGTACTTACGGTGTAGGGAGCTCTGAGGCCAGACAGACCATTGTTCAAGTCCTACCTCTGCCAATTCTAAACTGTGTGACTTATGCAAGTTACTGAAGTTTCTACTTCCTCCTTTGTAAAATGAAGGTAACAGCTAATTCTCACGTGAGTGGAGGACTAAGTGAGGTATATGGCTACTATATATGTTATTACTTAAAAAAAAAAGGTTTAAACAAGAAAAAAGTTAGCTTCTCAAAAAACAAAAACAAAAAAAATGTTAGCTTCTCCCTTCCAAAAAAATAAGAATCATAGAGTTAAAAAAAAAAATCATGAAACTGAGTTTCCAGCCTTGCCACTTACTGTCATGTGCGCGCGCGCGCACACACACACACACACACACACAATCCTTTCAGAATAAGCTCCATCACCATAAACCTAGTTAAAATTCTGCCGTCTGATATTTTTAATTTAGTCTGCCTGAGCCAAGTAGGTTTCTGCAATTCCAGACATCTAGGCTGAAGGGCAAAGGGCAAAAGGAAACTCAAAAGCTGGCCAGTAGCCAAGGGCATCACATCTAGGAGGCTCCCTTAGCAACACACAACTGTCTCCTCAAGAGAAGACACCGCCATCTTTGCAAGGGATTATGGAGGTTCTTGTTTTCCCAACTAACAGCAGGACTTTCCCCCCTGTATTATTTTCCCGGTCATTCTCCTAAAAGTTATCACATTTCATAATTTAAAAGTCTCTCTAATCCCAGGGTGGTATCCTCCATCCCAAAGTACAACACAGGAGTTAACAAATTAAAACATGACAGTTAGTCATGACATGGTCTCTTTCCTCTTCTGTACAACAGAGATACTGATTCTGGGCCCTGAGTACTGCTGTGATGATGAAATAAGATGACATATAAACGTACTTTCTTAATTGAACAGCACCATGCAAAAATTATTATTATCTGTGTACACACACTGACTACCAACCACTGTGTTATAAATTCTTTAAGGGCATGAGACTCTTTAATCATCTTTGTATTTGTAACAGCCAATGACATAGTCCTCTGCCCCCCAAGAGCATAAAAATTATATGCTGGCTGAACTGATTTACTGAGAAGACAGGATTGAAGTACGACAAACCAATAGTTCAAAATGAAATCCAGAAGTTCATCCACATAGAATGTGAGTAAAAGAGAGTCTGAGACCAGTCTAGCTAAGATCATCTCAGACAGAGAGACTATATCCTGACTTCTGGGAATTTAAGTAAAAGGTCAGTTTTCATCCCATTCCAAAGAAAGGCAATGCCAAAGAATGCTCCAACTACCGCACAATTGCACTCATCTCACATGCTAGTAAAGTAATGCTCAAAATTCTCCAAGCCAGACTTCAGCAATATGTGAACCGTGAACTCCCTGATGTTCAAGCTGGTTTTAGAAAAGGCAGAGGAACCAGAGATCAAATTGCCAACATCCGCTGGATCATGGAAAAAGCAAGAGAGTTCCAGAAAAACATCTATTTCTGCTTTATTGATTATGCCAAAGCCTTTGACTGTGTGGATCACAGTAAACTGTGGAAAATTCTGAAAGAGATGGGAATACCAGACCACTTGACCTGCCTCTTGAGAAATCTGTATGCAGGTCAGGAAGCAACAGTTAGAACTGGACATGGAACAACAGACTGGTTCCAAATAGGAAAAGGAGTACGTCAAGGCTGTATATTGTCACCCTGCTTATTTAACTTATATGCAAAGTACATCATGAGAAATGCTGGACTGGAAGAAACACAAGCTGGAATCAAGATTGCTGGGAGAAATATCAATAATCTCAGATATGCAGATGACACCACCCTTATGGCAGAAAGTGAGGAGGAGCTAAAAAGCCTCTTGTTGAAAGTGAAAGAGGAGAGTGGAAAAGTTGGCTTGAAGCTCAACATTCAGAAAACGAAGATCATGGCATCTGGCCCCATCACTTCATGGGAAATAGATGGGGAAACAGTAGAAACAGTGTCAGACTTTGTTTTTTTGGGCTCCAAAATCACTGCAGATGGTGACTGCAGCCATGAAATTAAAAGGCGCTTACTCCTTGGAAGAAAAGTTATGACCAACCTAGATAGTATATTCAAAAGCAGAGACATTACTTTGCCGACTAAGGTCCGTCTAGTCAAGGCTATGGTTTTTCCTGTGGTCATGTATGGATGTGAGAGTTGGACTGTGAAGAAGGCTGAGCGCCGAAGAATTGATGCTTCTGAACTGTGGTGTTGGAGAAGACTCTTGAGAGTCCCTTGGACTGCAAGGAGATCCAACCAGTCATTCTGAAGGAGATCAACCCTGGGATTTCTTTGGAAGGAATGATGCTGAAACTGAAGCTCCAGTACTTTGGGCACCTTATGCGAAGAGTTGACTCATTGGAAAAGACCCTGATGCTGGGAGGGATTGGGGGCAGGAGGAGAAAGGGACGACCGAGGATGAGATGGCTGGATGGCATCACGGACTCAATGGACGTGAGTCTGAGTGAACTCCGGGAGTTGGTGATGGACAGGGAGGCCTGGCGTGCTGCGATTCATGGGGTCGCAAAGAGTCGGACACGACTGCGCGACTGAACTGAACTGGTCTATAATTTTGTTTCCTGGACTTAAATTGTATAATTATTAAACAAGTAAGCTCCCTCAGCACAGGAATCATGTGTCTCCTCCCTCCCTCTCCCCTGCTTCTGCCCCCTACTCTCTCTGCTGCCCTCTCTGTTTTGGACACTGAAGAGGAGATGGGGAGAATAAATGACACAGTAAGTGCCCAGCAGTACTGCATCCTTTCAAACACAAGTTTGCAAAAAGTAATAGGAACGTTCTCCATCTGGAGGCAACTTTGAGGAAAGTTTTCTAGTCTCAAGTACTTAAAAAAACTGATTAATGGGATACATTAACATAAAACTAATTTGTATTTATCAAAGTTCTCCCTGCATGCATTCAAAGGCATCCTTTACATGCTAGAGAAAATGCTCTGGCGTAATGAGTGGTCTGCTGAATGTTCAAAGCAAAAAACCTGGCTCACACTGGCTATTTACTGAGCATCTACTCTGTGCCATACATCATGTGAAGCATGTTTCATGGCTTATCTCAAATCTTTACAGTAATCCTGTACAACGGGCATTATTTTCCCTATGGGACAAATGAAGAAACTGAGGTTCAGAGATCTTAAGTACTTGTTCATGGTCATATAGTTAGGAGTAAGAGGTGGAATTTAGACCTAGCAAAGTCTTTGAAAGCTATATTCTTTGTGCCATATCATGTTGCCCTCAATGACAGCAATATCACTGTAAAGAAGGGTGAATGACGGAAGGTGGGGAGGAGAGCTGACAAAAATACATGTATAGAGCAGAAGACAGAGTTCTATCTCAGAGTTTTAGATGCACAGGAGCAAATTAATGACCAATGTCCAATTGCACAACCCAAAATGCTAGGATGAGCTTTCCCCATTACTCTTCAGCTCTACCTGTCTAAGAATGTCCACACCATGCAGAGGTACTGACAGCCAAACACAGTTTGGCAATTTTTCTAGAATGCTTAGAACAGTGCCTTTAAGCCATTGCTGGTACCAAACCAGGCAGGTGATGAGGGTGACATGTTTCATATCTCTCTCATGCCTTCCAGACACTAAACTTTCTTGCACAACAGAGTGTCTTCTTAGAACATCTATAAAATATCTAATTCTTTAGAATTAGAAGGGCTATCTTATAGATGTGGAAACTGAGGTCAGAAGACTTCAATGACTGTCCAGTATCTGTAGCTGGATGCTGACCTGGACAAAATTTTGATCCCCCTTCCTCGTCCAGTAAGTTTTCTCTGTGGGAGGCCCTGAAGCAGCCCCTCAGGGCCTCCCGCTAATCGCTTGACCACCTGGGGTTCCTTTTCTAAGGAAACAACTTGGATGTCATGCAGCTATGGCTCCTCCTGGACATTTTCCTGGAATCTGACAAGTGTGTGAGGCACTGGGCAAGAAGATGTGATCATAAAGAGAGTTGACACGCTCTGCCCTCTACACAGCACCATCCCATCTTTCAGGCGTCATGGCACACACAGAAAATGGTAGTATTTTTATGGCACGAAGTGGCAAACTGGAGTGCACACAGACCAAGTGATAAGGGGATCCCGAGTCCCTCCTGGCTGCTCCTGGGGTAGACAGGAACAGTTATCTTGGTGTACATGTACCTCAACCCTGCATGTGGTACTCCGGATGAAAAGTCCTGTTCTGGGGCTAAATAAAGGGTATTGAGACAAATTTACAAATAAGTGTAATATAAGCACAGAGGTCACTGTTTTCAATCAAACATGAATTGAGTGGAAATGAGACTAATTCACTTGCTTCCTTTCGTAATTTCTCTTCCAAACAAATCGAAAGACAGAATAACCAATCCTCTGGCCTACAGATAGCCACCAGTCCCACTAACAAGTCTGCAAAGACCCTGGACACAGACTCCTTGTTCACAGAGATAAGAACTACTTCAAGGACATAAGTATGTCAGAAAAGTTTTTTTACTTCCTCGAAATATCACAAAAATAAATCAACAGAGAGGAGGAAATTAGATTTTAAGGTCATATTCAAATATGAAGGGGAAAGCAGGAAAAGCAATCCTTAGACACATGCGCGCGTGCGCGCGCGCGCACACACACACACACACACACACACACAATCCTTTCAGATCAAGCTCCATCACCATAAACCTAGTTAAAATTCTGCCGTCTGATATTTTTAATTTAGTCTGCCTGAGCCAAGTAGGTTTCTGCAATTCCAGACATCTAGGCTGAAGGGCAAAGGGCAAAAGGAAACTCAAAAGCTGGCCAGTAGCCAAGGGCATCACATCTAGGAGGCTCCCTTAGCAACACACAACTGTCTCCTCAAGAGAAGACACCGCCATCTTTGCAAGGGATTATGGAGGTTCTTGTTTTCCCAACTAACAGCAGGACTTTCCCCCCTGTATTATTTTCCCGGTCATTCTCCTAAAAGTTATCACATTTCATAATTTAAAAGTCTCTCTAATCCCAGGGTGGTATCCTCCATCCCAAAGTACAACACAGGAGTTAACAAATTAAAATAATGTGTGGTACTAAGTTCCTGGCAAATAGAAACTGTTTTGTAACATTTGGTTATGAATTACTATTCAAGCCACTACAGACTTGGTTCCTGACTATGGGCAAGTCACTCTTTTTGACTTAATTACTTCCCTTATAAAATTTTAATAACAACAGTGACCTACTTCACATTTCTATTGTGAAGGACAATAAAAATTATTAAATAAAAACTTTCAAAGGCTTATTCCTAATTAAGAATCATGCCACCTACTGGCTCTCAATATCTGAAGAGATGCTTTGGCTATCAAGTCAGTGTCCCCCAAACAGAACACAGGCAGGCTGTGGCCCGCCAGGAAACCTGGAGCTCCTGGGGTGACCGGCTCACTTTCCTGCCCCATGTGTCTTCTCCAAACCTCTCAAGCCCTGGGGATGGTGCTGCACTGGGAGCTCAGCCCTAGTGCCTAAGTCAAACAAGGTAAACAACATTCCAAAAAAAAAAAAAAAAAAAAGCGCAGGCCAATGTCACAATCCCTGCGAGGTTTTAAAACCTTCACACCTGTGAGGAGAAGGGGCTGTGGCAGCCCGTGCTCCGTGGGGAAGGCCATTTGTGCGGGAGCAGAATCTCACAGCTTTCCACTCCTTATATGTGCAAGTGCAAGCCCTCACCCGCAGCACTCTGTACTCACCCAGAGGTACATCATGTCAGACCCGGCTGCTCCAACTCAGCGGCCAGTTGATCTTGGACTGCAGTGGACTGGAGGAAAGGAGGTGCCAGAATGGGGGGCCGAAGTGCAGGGTGGGGAGAACCCCCACCCCCAGTCACTTGAGTTTCAAAATCTAAAACGACCGGTCTCCTCCCCCCTCCTCCCTCCTCTCCAGCTGACTGTTCTGTTGTTCTCTCCTCCCTCTCACCCTCCCTCCCTCTCCCTCTCTCTCTCTCTGGGAGTTCCCAGCCCCGTGTGTCTGAACCCGAGCGTACAGCACACTCTGTGTATCTGCCTTCAGGGACTCTGTGTCATTCTACTTCGAGAAACACAATCATCGCTCACCAAGATTATTGCAAAAGGCAGGAATGGGTGGGGTTCCTAATAAACTACCGGCACTGGTTTCTAGTAGCTGGACAACTAGAATAAGACGGCTTCTTTAAATGTGAATGGAGCAATGAGAAAACCTCTGCCCTCCAAGATCAAGGGGAGTGAGCCCAGGCTGCCCTCTGCCTCAGTTCTTCTGGAGGCCCATGCAGAAGCCGAGCCTGCTCAGAGCCTACGTTCCCTCCCTGCTAGGTCAGCCTTACGCCACAATCCTATAATAACTATCAGTCTACCAGTCATATTCTGAATCTTAGAAGATTTTAAAATAGGGAAATTTTCAAATAAGCTTCACAAGGTTTTCATCTTTTTTATTACTACTGCCCTAGTTCAAATCAAGAGAGCCTCTCCTGTTGCAGATTCTTTACCAGGCATGGGGATGGGGCAGGGCACAAAACCTGGGCTTGAAATCTGGTCTATAATTACTGTCACCATGCCCTGGGGCAAGTTATCTAACTTGTCGAGGCCTCTGTTTCCTGAAGCAAAAACAGGTATAAAACTCCTTTTGGAGTTGCTTAGATCCAGTGATAACACTATGTAAACTGTCTGCCATGTCCCTGCTGGCCATGATTTCTAACTGAGTTCAGTTCAGACATTTACTGAGTTTCTCCTGTATGCCAGGCATATTTTTGTTTACTAAGTCTCTCCTATATGCCAGGCATATTTTTGGCCATTATGTTCAGTGGTGAACGACAAGTATTATCCAGTCACCTGTCCTGGTGGTTTCTCTACAGTAGGCCAATGATCTTTCCTTACTTCCCTCCCCATTTTTCCATGTTCAAATCCAAAACCCACCCCAGCTGGAAGTGACATCTCCTCCTTTGAAAGCTTGGTGTTTGTAAAGTGGCATTCACCAACCCTGCCAGTTACTATCACAGGTACTTACCTGTACCTACCAATCTTACTCCCTTTATTCACATTTTTCAGGGTACAGTTCATCTCTTTTGAGCCATGGCATCTTTGCACAGTACCTTGCACACAGTAGGTGCACAATACATTCTCGGAGGGTTGTGTGTCTTGAGGAATATTTTACTCCTTTAACTCCTTAAAGGAGAAACAAAATAAAACAAAAACAAGAGGTCTTCCGCCTTTCAGCTGCCTCAGGGCTCTGTTCCCCTCAAACATGTTGCAACAGCTCTCTCCTGCTCATAAAATCTCCAAGTACGGTCTGCAAGTCTCACAGTCAAGGCAGGCCCGGCACAGGTACTAAGCACCTTCCCCTTCCTGTATAATGCTTCCGGCTGCAGAGAGAGCTCTGTCTTAGTTGCTGTGGTGGAGTGTCTTTTTTCCCCCAGTAGTGAAGTCGCCTGTTCTCTTCCACGCTAAACATGTGCCTTTCTCAAGAGAGCTTATACCTTGCCCCTCCTCCCATCTCAGACTCCCACTCATTTAAACCTGGAGAGGCAGGGCAAGCATTCCTCTTAGCCTCACCCAAATCTTTTCTTTTTCTTTATGCAGAACTTCTTTGCATCTTCTGAAGTCAGGAATACCTCCGTTCCAGTACAGAACAGAAGAAAGAGCTTCCAAGTCTACAACAGAGACAACCTTCTCTCTAAAATGGAAAAACAAATCTCGGCTTTCTATAAACTGCTGCTTGGCATCTGTTATATAATCAATGTTCATAGGCAACTCTTCGCTCTAGTCTCACAACACATGCCCTAAATCATAAGTCACCAGACTCTCCTATACTCCATTCTAAACAACTACATTAAAATCACGCTGTGAAGAGATTATAGTTGTTTCAAATTCTTTGAAGACACAAAATTGCAGGGGGCTTCCCTGGTGGCTCAGATGGTAAAGAAGCTGCCTGCAACACAGGAGACTTGGGTTTGATCCCTGGGTCAGGAAGATCCCCTGGAGGAGGGTACGGCAGCCCACTCCAGTATTCTTGCCTGAAGAATCTCATAGACAGGAGATTAGCAGGCTACCCACAGGAGCCTAGAGGGCTACAGTCCGTGGGGTCACAAAGAATTGGACATGACTGAGCCACTTTCACTTTCCCTGATGGTCCAGTGGTTAGGACTCTGTGGTTTTACTGCTGTGGGCCTGGGTTTGATCCCTGGTCAGGGAACTAAGATTCCACAAGCTATGCAGTGCACCCAGGGGAAAAGAATTTAAAAAAAAAAAGTTAATACTCATTCTTAAGCATCAAAAATAAATACAGTAAAATATTACTGTCATTTTATGGTTTTATCTTTTAATCAAATTTGGGATGGTATAATGGTACCCCTGTTCTCCTGGA
The DNA here is from genome assembly GCA_006408695.1 of Aepyceros melampus. Classification (NCBI taxonomy): domain Eukaryota; kingdom Metazoa; phylum Chordata; class Mammalia; order Artiodactyla; family Bovidae; genus Aepyceros; species Aepyceros melampus. The sequence continues at coordinate 636,364 of SJXQ01000395.1, forward strand.
GCAAAGAAGGAGAAAAACAGAGAAATAAGATCCCTGAAATAAGAAAGATTAAATGCTTCATAAAAACCTACGAACTACCTCCAAAACCTCCATGAGTGGAATCACTGTAAACTTCTTTGGAACCTCAGGAAATTCATAAACTTCTACTCTCAATGCACGTCTTCCTTTTTTGATCATAATCTTAATAATCAGGTGAACAATCTGTTCTATGTGTTTTCTTCAAATTAAAAACAAACAAAAACCCTTCAAAAACCCACAGGCAAAAGAAGTGGATCATGCTCCTGCACGTCCACATTTCCCTAATTTTTAAAAAAAAAAAAAAAAGGAAGAAAAGGAAACAAAGAGGTAGGAGAAAACAAAATTCTTTCCAATCAAGTCAAATAAGCTCTGCTTTACCGCTATGCAGGATTCAGATTAACAGACACAAACGTCTAACAACTGCACATGACGAAGACCCTCTCAAAAGGATCCCAGTCTTACACACAGGATGAGGACGCACGTGTGCCTCCTTCTATCAGGAGAACACTTTATCAGGCTACATAACGGTTCTCTGAAGCTTATCAGCCTCTATATTAGTTTGGAGGAAAGAACGTGTGAATTAAAGCATCAGAGAAGGCACTCTTCTTGGGAGGGCCCACAGAGGAAGTCTGGCATGACTGCTTCTGGGAAAGAAAAATCAGATTATCTGGGATAGCAATATGGGTGCTGCCAGTAATTCTAACCTGATAATGCGTCTTGAATTCCTGCTTCTGAAAGCACTGGATGTTGTAATGTGAAGAGTCTGGTGGTAGAAACGGTTTAAAGTCACATTTCTGACGCTGCCTAAAAGTCTAACAATTAAAGAGCCTGCATTTTTTTTTTTCGTTTTTTAAAAAAATTTTATTTTATACTGGAGTACAGCCGATTAACAATGTTGTGGTAGTTTCAGGTGGACAGCAAAGGCACTCAACCATACTTATACATGTATCCATTCTCTTCCATCCAAGCTGCCAAATAACACTGAGCAGAGTTCCCTGTGCTACACAGTAGGACCCTATTGATTATTCATTTTTAAATATGAGACTGCAGTTTTATGCCAGTATTTCTGTTGGTGTAAAAGGCTGATGTGGCAAAGTGCGTACAGCTGGAGAACCGACACAATTTTGCAAAAATAGTCCTGAGAAGTCAGACACTGAAAATTTTTCTAAAGAAATATGAAGCAACCCTCTCTACATTATTTCTACTCCTTTCACTTCCAGGATCTGCAGAGATAACACAGACTCACCACAGCAATGAGCTATAGAAATGGGCCATATGAAGTCCAACTGAATTTGACTCAAAAAAAAAGTTTAAAGAATGGGGCTCTTTTAACCTCATTTCCTCTCAGCTTAAAATAGCAAGGATTCCCACAGGGCAGTTCTCTAATAGAATCTTGCTACTCAAAATGTGACCCACGGACCAGCATCAGCAGCATCAGTGTCAACTGGGAGCTTCCCAGATAAGGAAGAATCTCCAGCACCATCCAAGACTTACAGAGTTAACATCAACATCATGACAAAAGCCACAGCTGGGTCACAAGCACACTGAAGCCTGAGGTGCTAGTCCTCATGCAGTAGCACAGACTTACACAGGACAGGATGGCCGGGGCTGTCGCTTTCCAGTGACAGCATCTAAACCACTCTGGAGCACTAACTGGAGAGAGAGTGTTCCATCGCCGCCTGCTGATTTCTGCGTAATACCACCTGTGCTTTGCTCAGTTGTGTCCCCCTCTTTATGACCCCAAGGACTGCAGCCAGGCTCCTCTGTCCATGGATTTCCCAGGCTAGAATACTGGAGTGGGTTGCCGTTTCCTTCTCCAGGGGATCTTTCTGACCTGGCATAGAACCCTTGCCTCTTCCATCTCTTGTACTGGCAGGCAGATTCTTTACCACTGCACCACCCGGGAAGCCCCCATAATGCCACCAACAGCTACTGTTTGCTGAGAACATGCTATGTGCCAGAACTCTCCTTGCAGCATCTCACTGCATCTTCATGCCATCTCTGTAAGGAAGGCTCTACTTTATCTTTTTCACACATGGAAGAAAATTGGGGCTTAAAGTAGCTAAACACTTGCCCATGGTCTCACAACCAGTGAGTAAAGGTGCCACAAGTTAAACATAAATTTGTAAGACTCCAAGATCAGTCCTACACTACACTTTTTCACTGATTAAATCAAATCTGCCAAGACTGCCAACATCACAGGAAAATTTCCCCTGGATAATACCCTTGCCCTCTTATCTCTGCTCAATACCAAGACTTCAGACAATAAAGGAAGGGATGAGGCTTGGAACCCACTGAACACACACTGTGAGTGAATTTCCGAAGGCTGTGACTCTGGTTGAGTGCTGCGGCTACGACAGGTGTCATTACAAGAACGGTTCAGGAAACCTCCTCTGATCCTGTGGTTACCTTCTATAATGTCTAGGGAACTCTAGATGCATACACAGAGAAAAGGGGACATCCCTTTTGCACCTCTCGGAAAAGTTTCCAGCAAACAGATGTGTCAGAGCTCTGACTGCCAGGTTTAGGGAACCCCCAGTGCTGCTGCTGCTAAGTCACTTTAGTCGTGTCTGACTCTGTGCAACCCCAGAGACGGCAGCCCACCAGGCACCCCCTTCCCTGGGATTCTCCAGGCAAGAACACTGGAGTGGGTTGCCATTTCCTTCTCCAATGCATGAAAGTGAAAAGCGAAAGTCGTGTCTGACTCTCAGCGACCCCATGGACTGCAGCCTACCAGGCTCCTCCGCCCATGGGATTTTCCAGGCAAGAGTACTGGAGTGGGGTGCCATTGCTTCTCTGAGGGAACCCAGAGTGATCGTCCCTAAAAGATAAAAAATGAACAATATCGAAAGAGCTGTGTTTTTCCTCATTGTGTTTCAATCATATTCTCAAATAACCTCCCATCCTTCCAACCAACTTGCTCTGGTATCCCCTCCACTACAAGCCCCGACCTCCTCAATGACCTGTTCATTTATCCACCTCAGGCCTTTTTTTTTTTTTTACATAGACTATTTTTAAAGTCTTTATTGAATTTGTTATAATGTTGTTGCTGTTTTTCTGTTTTGGTTTTTTTGGCCACAAGGCATATGGCATTTACCTGCCTGACCAGGGATTGAACTGGCACCTCTTGTGTTGGAAAGCAAAGTCTTATCCACTGGACCACTAGGGAAATCTCTCCATTCCTGTCTTCCACTCCTTCATATGTCCAGCGCTAACTCTACGGTCCATGATTATAGTCCTTCCTTTGCAAATATCCTCAGTCATTTGCCCGCTCCACCACTGGCATATAGCAAAACTCAAACCCTGGTTAAATACAAGTATCTGCCTTCTCTGTGCCTGTTCCCAACCAGCTAAATGTTGCCAGAGAAGTCACATGACCAAGCTGACTGACTTCGCTATATACTCATGATCACAAACCTCAACTGGGCCCTTGGCAATGCTGAACAGTCCTCCCAAAGCTGCCCCAGAAGCTTTCTCACTCTCCAAAATGACTGTTTCTTACCTTCTTCTGAAACCTACTTCATTCTTTCCCCACAAATCAGCTGTTGATCTACTGAAGTACTTCACTTTGAAAGAGAAGCATTCAGTCTCATCTGTCCACCAAATCCACAATGCTACCTAGAAACACGTGCATCTCCTCCTCCTTACATCCTGTTACAATGATGGAAGCGTGCCTCGCCCCAAAGGCCTGTTTCACTACTTGGGCTCACATCCCATCTGCCAGCACCCATGTAAGAACTAGGCTGCTCTGTTGATCACCTCCTCTCTCCTGCCTCATAACTCTCTCCCCTTTCCACTCACTGTCAGGCCAGCAATAAACATATGTCCATCTTCAGAAAACCTCCCCTCTGCCCTTACACACTGACAGGGAAAGTGTCCGTTGGCAGCATCACTCTGGGAGTCTGTTTGGCCAGAATCTGTTTCAGATTCTGAAACTTTCATGGCCTGTAGCTCAGCAATTCTACCTCCGAATAACCTATCTTGGAAAATCCTCACAAGCGTAGAAGGAAGTTTGCTGTAGCAATCTAAGAGCAAAAACCTTAAAAAAAAAAAAAAAAGTCTGATAGTAGGCAAGTGACTAACTGAATCAAGGTGCAAAAGTCCTCTGTGGGCCCTCACCTCCCTACAGCCACTCTCTCCCTTTCCCTGCTCACTATTTCACAGTGAGTGAAAGTCTCTCAGTCATGTCTGACTCCTTGCGACCCCATGGACTGTCCATGGAATTCTTCAGGCCATAATGCTGGAGTGGGTAGTCTTTCCCTTCTCCAGGTGATCTTCCCAACCCAGGGATCGAACCCAGGTCTCCTGCATTTCAGGCAGATTCTTTACCAGCTGAGCCACAAGGGAAGCCCAGGAATACTAGAGTGGGTAGCCTATCCCTTCGCCAGCAGATCTTCCTGACCCAGGAATCGAACCGGGGTCTCCTACATTGCAGGCGGATTCTTTACCAACTGAGCTATCAGAGAAGTCCAACTTCACAGTAAGTTTTCTCATAAAAAGTATCTATACCTGCTTCCACTTCTTCACCTCTTATTTCTTCTTCAGTCTACTCAAAATAAAGTTTCCAAGCCCTCTACTCCATTAAACCAATTGGTCAATGGCAACTAGTGGGTTGGCCAAAGAGTTCATTCAAGTTTCTGCACCATCTTGCAGACAAACCCAAATGAACTTTGTGGCCAATCCAATACATTCATGCTACTCAACCTAATGGGACATTTTGCTGTCTTCAACTTAAGTGACCTCTTCAACAGAGTTGGCAACCTTCTTAAAACATTCTCTTCTGCTACTTTCTGACATGCTACAGTCCTGCTTTTTTCCCCACATCAATGATTACTTCTGCTCAGCCTCTTTTTCAGCTTTTCCATTAATAGACCTTTCAAAAGGAAGTGTTTCCTGGGGCTCAATCCTGAGTCACCCTTTTCTTTTTGAGTTCTCTCAACCTATCCCATTGCTTCAAATACCATCACACTAATAATTACCAAGTTAGAGCCCTATACTAGAACTCTTCTCATGCTGCAATATGACTACTTAGCTGCTTCACAAGCATGTGAAACAAAACTCTCCCCAAACTGGGCTCTTAAACACCACCACTTAACACCACCCTTGAAACTGGTAAGTCTTTGGTGTTTCCTACCTCCATAGGCGGTACTACCTGGCAATTACGGAAGTGAGAGGCCCTCCCTTTATCCCTCACCCCTCATATCAAACCCCTCAGCATATTGTGTGTGTGTGTGACTCGTCTTGATCTCCACTCTACCACTGGAACCCAAGTTCCAATCACCTCTTTCTGGAACATCAGAGGAGTTCCACCACTTTCACTGCTGCTCTCCTTCAAAACACTCATCACACAGTAGCCAGAGGGACTTTCTAATCCAATCATATCACGCCTTTGATTCTGCAGCTTCACGTTATGCTTAACTTTTTTCTATTTGAAGTCCTTATAATGGCTCTGAAGGTGCTAACTTAAACACCACCACTTAACACCACCTTGAAACTGGTATGTCTTTGGTGTTTCCTACCTCCATAGGCGGTACTACCTGGCAATTACGGAAGTGAGAGGCCCTCCCTTTATCCCTCACCCCTCATATCAAACCCCTCAGCATACTGTGTGTGTGTGTGACTCGTCTTGATCTCCACTCTACCACTGGAACCCAAGTTCCAATCACCTCTTTCTGGAACATCAGAGGAGTTCCACCACTTTCACTGCTGCTCTCCTTCAAAACACTCATCACACAGTAGCCAGAGGGACTTTCTAATCCAATCATATCACGCCTTTGATTCTGCAGCTTCACGTTATGCTTAACTTTTTTCTATTTGAAGTCCTTATAATGGCTCTGAAGGTGCTACATGATTTATTTGCTAACTGCCCACCTCTCCAACCTCATTTCATATCATTACATCCACTTCAGTCACTATGCTCTAAATACACTGATCCTGTGCCAGTTCCTCAGAGAGAAAGTCCATCCCTCTCCTGGGCACCCTTTTAGTCACTTTATCCTGTTCTTGAAATCCCTTCTCAGGCTGCCTTCATTCTCCATAAGGCTGGCTACTTCTTATCGTTCAGATCTCAGCTTAAATAACCCCCCCTCAGCTAGTTCTCCAGACCACTCTCTCTAGCTGGAAGGCCTTCCCCACAGCCCTTATTCTCTATACCACTGTACTCTGTTTATTTTCTTCCTACTGCTGCTACTGCTGCTAAGTCACTTCAGTCGTGTCCGACTCTGTACGACCCCATAGACAGCAGCCCACTAGGCTCCCCTATCCCTGGGATTCTCTAGGCAAGAATACTGGAGTGGGTTGCCATTTCCTTGTCCAATGCATGAAAGTGAAAAGTGAAAGTGAAGTTGCTCAGTCGTGTCTGACTCTTCGCGACCCCATGGACTGCAGCCCACCAGGCTCCTCCGCCCATGGGATTTTCCAGGCAAGAGTACTGGAGTGGGGTGCCACTGCTTTCCCTGATTTTCTTCCTAATAGTTACCAAAATCCATAATTAGTTAATATACTCATTTTTTTCTTATTTGCTACAGATTTCTCCATTAGAAAGTAATATTTTTTGTATACAGCATACAACTGAGATCTTCTGCTGTGGGTCATTTTATTCTTTGACTTTTTGCTAGGGAAGGTCAAAGTTATTTGTAGGAGTTTCTGGCACTCTGGTTAGGCAAGTGTCTAACCAAGTCCTATAAATAAAGTTAGAGCGCAACTAATATCACCCTAGTTACCAAGAGGACTCAAAGTCTTATCACAGCTGCAAACCATAAACACAGGCCAGCACCAATGGCTTTAGAATGTTACAGCTTGAAATAACCATAACATTAACATGAAAAGCAATTTCAATTTAATTATTTACCTTAAGCTAATTTGAGTTGTTGTTGTTCGGTCACTCAGTCATGTACAACTCTTTACAACCCCATGGACTGCAGCACGCCAGGATTCTCTGTCCTTTACCATCTCCTGAGCTTGTTCAAACTCATGTCCATTGAGTCAGTGATGCCATCCAACCATCTCGTCCTCTGTCGTTCTCTTTTCTTCTTGCCTTCAATCTTTCCCAGCATCAGACTCTTTTCTAATGAGTCGGCTCTTTGCATCAGGTGGTCAAAGTATTGGAGTTTCAGCTTCAGCATCAGTCCTTCTAATGAATATTCAGGAATGATTTCCTTTAGGATTGACTGGTTTGATCTCCTTGCAGTCCAAGGGACTCTCAAGAGTCTTCTTCAACACCACAGCTCAAAAGCACCAATTCTTCGGTGTTCAGCATTCTTTACGGTCCAACTCTCACACCCATACATGACTACTGGAAAAACCATAGCTTTGACAGTACAGACCTTTGTGAGCAAAATATTGTCTCTGCTTTTTAATATGCTGTCTAGGTTTGTCACAGCTTTTCTTCAAAGGAGCAAGTGTCTTTAGTTTTGTAGCTGCAGTCACCATCTGCAGTGATTTTAGATCCCAAGAAAATAAAGTCTGTCACTGTTTCCACTGTTTCCCCATCTACTTGCCATCAAGTGATGGGACTGGAATGCCATGATCTTGTTTTTTCAATGTTGAGTTTTAAGTCAGCTTTTTCACTCTCTGCTTTCATTTTCATCAAGAGGCTCTTTAACTCCTCTTTGCTTTCTGCCATAAAGGTGGTGTCATCTGCATATCTGAGTATTACATTCTAAATCGCCTTCTTTCCAATGCTATAAGTATGCATTTTGCTCAGTACAATGAAACAACAGCATCCCAACCCAAGATTTCCTATAATCAAGCTCATCGTTAATTATTTAGTCTAGAACCATACATCCAACACAGTAGCCACTAGTCATATGTGGCTATTTGATTTTAATGAAGATTAAAATTTCTGTTCTCCAGTCTCACTTGCTTCAAGTCTCAAGTGCTCAAGAGCCACAAGAGCCTAGTGGCTACTAATAATGGACAGGGCAGATATAAAACATCTCCATCATTCACAGAAGATCCACTGGACAGAGCTATTCTACAACATAGTAATAATTAGGAAACAAAGTCAAAGTTGCTTAGTTGGACTCTTTGCGACCCCATGGACTGTAGCTCACTCAGCTCCTCATTCCATGGGATTCTCCAGGCCAGAATACTGGAATGGGTTGCCATTTCCTTCTCCAGGGAATCTTCCCAACCCAGGGATCGAACCCAGGTCCCCTGCATTGCAGGCAGATTCTTTACCATCTGAGCCACCAAAGGTCCTCTAAATATCCTGAATATCGAAATGTTCATGCACTTTCATCAGCAGGAAAGCTCTGCCAGGCCTTCTTTTAATCTTTTTTTTTTTAATTTTAGAAATATTTCTGTCCTGATTATCTGGCTACTTACCCACTGAACATTTAAAAAGCAAATTAGGAAAGGGAGCTAAGAAATAGTAGGGAATAAGCACCAGAGGAAAGAGAAATATTATGTGAGAGGCAGCCACATCAGGTGCGAGAGACCAAGAGAAAAAAATCTAAAAAGCAGATAAGTTATCAAAAAGCAGACACATTAAAATAAGGTCATTTAGCAAGGCAAAAACCAAGAAAAGCTCTTAGATATCACTCTTTTTTATCATAAGCAATAACTGATATTGATAACTGTGTTAAAACCATTAAGAAAAGTATAACTGTTAGAAAAACTGTAGTTAAGTAATAAATTTTAGGACTAAACTGTATAGCTAAGTAATACATTTAAGAGGACTTACTTCCAAAATAAGTAATTCTTAAACATCCTGATGCTTAAAGAAGGGAAAATCCTCTCAGCTAGTTGGAATACTCAACCACTAAAAATAACTCATTTCAAAATATTCTGCATAGTCAAATTGAATCAAAGAGTTTGGTTTAACCAATATGAATGAACGTTGCTTACAGAGCAGGTACAGACATAAGAACAAGACAAGGTTCTTCTGTTAATGAATTATGGTTCACCCAGACAATGGGGCACTATATAGCCTTTCGGGGTGGAGAAGGGACATGGCATCTCTTCGGGTGATAAAAGAAAGGTTCAGAACAATGTATAGTACAGTGCCACTGAATTTCTTTTTTTTTTTAAGTAGGTGCTATATACAAAAGGGAAGACATCCATTGCTTCTAGGGGAAAGACATTGGGTAATCAAGGTAGGAAATGGGGAGCAACCATTCACTATATGGCCATTTGGTACTTTTTGGTACCATTCACTATATGGCCATTTGGTACCTATTATTTGTCCAAAAAACATAAAATTTTAAATTAAAATAAGTTCTCTATCCCCAAGAAACGTATAATTTAATAGCTGATCCAGGCTTCAAAAAACTGAAGGAAAATTTACACTTTTTCCTTTACTAATGACTAGACACCTAAATATTTAACACTTCATTTTATGCTTACTAAAAAGCTCACTTTATACTATTTGTAGTCCCAAAAAACTGGTTTCAAAAAACTCAAAGTTGAACTTAAATGGAAATTTCAATGATCCTTACTATCTTCCACTAACTTAAGAAAAAAAAGTATTTACATAAAGGTATATACATCTCAAGGGGAAAATTATTTTATTGGACAACACAGCAAAGAGTGACTGAAGAGGTCCCCAGGAAGCTACAGAATGGTCTTCTGCACACATGGGAGGTAAAGTCATGCCATTCTGATGGTCCCCGAGGTTGAGAATGCTAGTGGTTTCCCAATATCCTTTCTTCCTCAGTAACAAACTGAGTTTTCATCCAAGGATTAATACCCTCCAAGAAAGAGCTGTATCTCCCAACCTCCGCTGCTGCTAGGTGTGGCCATAGGCTAAGTTCTGGCCAATGAGATATGAGTAGCAATGTTATATGGGGACTTTTGGGAAGGTTTCTTAAGTAGGGGAGGGGAGCTCTATTCCTTCTCTAAACTGCTCCGTGGAAATACAGGAATGATGGCTGGAGCTGTAGAAACCATCTGGGTCACATCCTACAAGCAGAGAAGCAAAGAGCAGTGAAGATCCTGGATCCTTGATAACCACTGAGCACTACATCAGCCCTGAGCTGCCTACTTCCAGACTCTGTTTTCATCAAAGACAAAGTCTTGTTTAAGCCACTTTGGGGTAAGGGCAAAGGAGGAGGCGGATCCTGTTGCATGTAGCTGAACTTAATCCTAAGTGATACCTTTAACAATTATTTTACTATAAAGCTCTATACATATTAATAGTGTATACGCCTCATGACAAAGACAGAGACTGCAAAGAATCCTGAAATGTCTAGGCTGAAAGTCTCAGCCAAAAGTCAACTTGTCTATCCCCACAATCTGCTGCTCCTAACCATTCTACACCAGTATGACAGAAAAGAAAATTCAACTTAACAATTTCTGAATTTTAGTAATAAAAATGTCAAATATATATACTTTCATTTTTGTCATCTGTAAAATGATAGTAATGACACAGGGTTTTCTTCAGACCCAGATACAATAAAGTATGCTAGCTATTCTGTAAACAGAGCATGATTCACTATCATTTCCATTACCACTATAACAGCTGGCTGATAAATGTGAGACACAAGAAAAATTAGATGAAAGCAGACAGAATCTTGGGTTTGGGATGCAAGGAATTCCATGAACTTGTCGAACCTCTTTCACCAACTTTCTTATCTCTTTATCTATCAAACAATACAAAGAGAAAGAAAGGAATTTCTCCCCGTTATACGGGGAGAAAGAGACCAATAGAAAAGGGTTTAAAGCAGTTAGTGAATATGACATTTAAAATATATTACCATGTTTTTAGCATTTCACGAGCTGTCATTAGGTAGTTCAACAATTTATAAATTGATCCTAGTAATATTTCTTCTATTTGATTTATTTATTCTAAAGAAAAATACTAAACACATATATACAGTTTCTAATGAGTATGCAACAACCTATCATTTAAGAGTGAGATGCCATCTTTGAGAAATAAGGATAAAATGTGGAGTACTACAAGCAGGAAAAAGATGTTTAACATGTGCATAGGCAGTATATTAAAACAAAAACAGCTTAATTACATTCATTTTTTAAATTGCTTTTATTTTTGCACTTAATGATTTAACTTCTCCAAAGCTAGTTTTGAAGTCTGAAAAAAAGTAAATGATTTCACTTTTTGAAGGCATTAACTCAACTTTGAGACCATGTCTGGTGACTAATCCACAAACAGACTGTACATGAGTCACACTGCGCTCTGTTGTTCATGTCATTAGATTTCTAAAAGAATCCCACGGTCACATAACTTTGAGAAATGTGCTTTAAGCAGTTTTACTATTTAATGAATGTCAGCTTTTCCTAGTCTTCTCATAGGATACTAAAACTAATAGATGCTTCTTACTAATTTCAAATATACTCACAGGAAGAGAACAAACTATCCAGAGGCGTCAGAGACTGGCTGACAGGCAGCTAGATGCCAAGTATTTGCTGCACAATTTAAAGGACTACAATCAGGATAAGGAGAGTGTGAGAAACAAACTCAGACAGCTTGAAGGATTTTTTTGTTCCCCAGAAGGGATACCAAAGGTATGGCTGATTCATATGTTCTTCTGCTCTGAATGGCCATAGCCAAGCAGCTTTAACTAAGCAGTAAGATTTCTGAAGAATCAGAACTACTCTGTCTTTCTTAGATGATACACGTATCATCTACTTATGCCCATTTATGGGTCTGAATGAGTCGAATATATAGCTGGGTTTGAGGGACTTCTGGACTAGCAGAAATGAAATAACACTATCTTCCGAGAAGACAATCTACCTAATACTCCACACTAAACTGGACCAGACCATTTGACCTCAGATCTAACTGATGGATGGCTTCAATATCCAAGTTCTCTCAACAGTTAGTATGCATCAACCTCTATAAATTTATTTTCAGGCTATGACTACATTTTTAATAACATAAATGAGTTCAGTGGGACTTACTTTAATCGCTTCTGAAACACAGTTTATTTTTAGTAAATATAATAGTCCCCCACAAGGGAAGCTACAACCACGCCAAAAATGTCCTAAGAGGAGATAAAATCCTATTTATAGGCCTATCAGTTGCTCCTTGCTTAGGTTGTAACATAGTTTCCACTTTAAGCCTGATATGACCTCCCCTGACCTCTCTGGTCTCTAATGTTCTTTTCATCCTGAAGTTTCTCACATTTATCTTTATCTCCACAGGGTACTTAAATTAAGCTACTATGGAGTAGGGGGAGGGAGAAGGAAGAAACTTCATTCCCTACACCTTCTCCCACCTCAGAGTTTTAGGTAAGTTTTAGGAACCTAAAAAAAGAAAAAGAAAAGCTCTTCCCTGGGTGGGCTTTGTGGAGTGACCCTCATAAATATGCAGCAGTCATCAAGGACAAGGCCACCGGGAGCCATGCACACGGCAAACAGGCCTACTGATGTCTCTGTCTGTGTGGACTCAGCTTCAAGTCTTCCAACTTTAAAAAATCCAACAAGAGTAAATGGCAAGGCATTTCTAATATAGAGAATACTGAGTTTAAAAGCTAAGGGGCAGGGGGCAGGGGGATGCTAACTTGGGAACCAAAATATGAGACTTAAATTTTTTTCCCTGAAAATGCAGTTTCCGCAGGGATTAAACTTGTTGCTGTGTGCATTGGCTATTGTCACCTTTAGAATGCTCGCTGTGGAGTCTTCCTTCCCCAGTCTCTGGCCACAGTTCCATCAACAATGTTGGGATACTTACCTTAATTAGTGAACCATTTCCATTGCCTTGTCACTGAAAGTGACCAAAAAACCTCAAAAAACCAAAAAACCTCATCTCACCCCAGCTCTGCCCCGTTGCATACCCTGGATGAAATTTTAAAGGAACTCTGTCTTTACTACTCTGGCAAACCCTACCCCTTTCATCTCAGAACCCCAGTAAAATCTGCTGTCCCTAGTTCATTTATTTTTTAAATATTCTTAAGCATATACTGCCTTTCATTATTAATTCTATGTTTATATGTCTTGTTTCCTAAATGAGACTGTAAATTCCACTCCACTATGAAATCCTAAAGGGATGTCTTATTCATCTCAGAATCATCAGTGTTATGCCAAGCAACTGGCATATAGCAGACCCACAGTAAATGCGACTGAAACATTTGTTAGGCTGATATGGATGGCAGAGACTGTGTAGTGAATATACTTCTTTTGTGTGACTCTCTCATTGCACACAACTGGCAAAGCCCAACATCATTGTGGCAGAACAAAATCATAAGCAATTCTTGAAAAGAGTTAGGGTGAAGCAAATGGCCATTAAGTAATACAAACCCATCTTCCACTGGATCCTCAACATGGTCTTAAGGTGCTCAAAGAGATGGTAGACACAGGCTGTACCAAATGATGGAGCAAATGACAAATTCCTTACTCCAAGAAAATTCTGCTTTTCTCCATCTACTCATATATAATTCATCCTCTAAGGTCCTCTTCCTGTGCACCCCAAACCACAGTGGAAACCCCTAACTCTCTGCAATCTGAGGACGAACAGCCACCAATTTAGCATTTTCAGTTACAATTAGATGCGATGGATTTAAATTTTAGTAAAAATAATTCAAACATCTATTTCTGCTTTATTGACTATGCCAAAGCCTTTGACTGTGTGGATCACAGTAAACTGTGGAAAATTCTGAAAGAGATGGGAATACCAGACCACCTGACCTGCCTCTTGAGAAATCTGTATGCAGGTCAGGAAGCAACAGTTAGAACTGGACATGGAACAACAGACTGGTTCCAAATAGGAAAAGGAGTACGTCAAGGCTGTATATTGTCACCCTGCTTATTTAACTTATATGCAGAGTACATCATGAGAAATGCTGGACTGGAAGAAACACAAGCTGGAATCAAGATTGCTGGGAGAAATATCAATAATCTCAGATATGCAGATGACACCACCCTTATGGCAGAAAGTGAGGAGGAGCTAAAAAGCCTCTTGTTGAAAGTGAAAGAGGAGAGTGGAAAAGTTGGCTTGAAGCTCAACATTCAGAAAACGAAGATCATGGCATCTGGCCCCATCACTTCATGGGAAATAGATGGGGAAACAGTAGAAACAGTGTCAGACTTTGTTTTTTTGGGCTCCAAAATCACTGCAGATGGTGACTGCAGCCATGAAATTAAAAGGCGCTTACTCCTTGGAAGAAAAGTTATGACCAACCTAGATAGTATATTCAAAAGCAGAGACATTACTTTGCCGACTAAGGTCCGTCTAGTCAAGGCTATGGTTTTTCCTGTGGTCATGTATGGATGTGAGAGTTGGACTGTGAAGAAGGCTGAGCGCCGAAGAATTGATGCTTTTGAACTGTGGTGTTGGAGAAGACTCTTGAGAGTCCCTTGGACTGCAAGGAGATCCAACCAGTCCATTCTGAAGGAGATCAATCCTGGGATTTCTTTGGAAGGAATGATGCTAAAACTGAAGCTCCAGTACTTTGGCCACCTTATGCGAAGAGTTGACTCATTGGAAAAGACCCTGATGCTGGGAGGGATTGGGGGCAGGAGGAGAAAAGGACGACTGAGGATGAGATGGCTGGATGGCATCACAGACTCAATGGACGTGGGTCTGAGTGAACTCCGGGAGTTGGTGATGGACAGGGAGGCCTGGCGTGCTGCGATTCATGGGGTCGCAAAGAGTCGGACACGACTGCGCGACTGAACTGAACTGAACTGAAACATTAATAAAAGTTATCTGATTATAAAAGTTGGCAAAGACCAGAAAATACTTCCCTTAATTTTTTTTCCCAACTGTGAAGTTTATCATCTAAAACGGTACATCTCTTTTAAAAAGAAAGCATATGGATTTTCTGGGGTGATCAAAGCTGAAGAATGAGCATGGATAATTAAATCAACTCTCAAGATCATCTTCCAGAAGTAGCATGGTACTGAAGAGAGAGCTTAGGTTTGGAGATGAAACAGATCTGGAATCAAAGTACCAAACCAGTCATTAGCTGTGACCTGAGCAAGTATTATAACCACTCTTAACTGTTTCTTCATCTATAAGTACACATTTATCACGAAAATTAGAAATTATGTGCATAAAACACCTGGGTCAGTGCCTGGCTTCATAATTTACAACTGTTAACAGACTTGCTTATGGTCATTTTTCTTAACCCACAACAAAAATAAAAAATGACTCCTTAAATCTGACATTTTAGGGTTACTACTATCATTTATTTTAAATCAGCAGCAATAATCAATAGAAACACACCTAAAGAAAGCTATTTTCTCCGTGGATTTAAAAGTATTCAGTTAAACTGCAGGAAGAGAAACACAGCATGTTTCATGGGGCAAGATGTCCACCAGCCAGACAGCTAGAATAATTTATAAGAAACTACACTGAAAACCAAGCTCTCGTATAGAGGGAACTCCTGACAGGGCTATATATATCACATGATTCCAGGGGTAAATGCAATAGTGTGTCTCTAGCTCACAGAAAAGCTTGAATAAAGGGGATTTTAAAAAATCTCCTCAAAATTTCACCCTTCCCTTAAATCAGAGATCCTTATCCGACTATCAAAACACAAGGCAAAGAGAAAAAGGAAGTATTAATACCTATATCTGCCTGAGGAAAAGGAATGCTGAGGAAGCAGGAGATGCTGGCCCTAATCAGGAGTCCCCAAACTCTGGGATCTAATGCCTGATGATCTGAGGTGGAGCTGATGTAATAATAATCAAGTGTACAATAAATACAATGCATTTGAATCATCCTGAAACCATCCCCCCACCCTCATCCATAGAAAAACTGTCTTCCATGAAACCAGTCCCTGGTGTCAAAAACATTGGGGACCACTGCTCTAAAGGATGAGGACTTCCCTCAGAGCCATCAGAGAAAACTGATGGCTGTACCATTTTCTTTTGCTGCTTTCAGGAGATGGCAGAAATGTCATCATTTCTGAAAAAGTTATTCACCAGCTCTACTAACAGGGCTGTGGAAAGGGAGACGGTAGTCCCTCTATAGGGCAGAACAAGAAGCTATTAAGGAGTTAAAACTATCAGAGTATTTGAAAATGCTAGGACTCTGAGGGCCTTTCGAGCTAACCCAGTGGCATGGAAGAAAGAGTGGGCTTTAGAGCCAGATGAGCCTTCCTAGCTATTTGACCTTGGGCAAGCTGGACAGACTCTAGCCTTCACTCTTCTCATCTATGAAGCTGGGTGAACAGCACTTGCCCTGCAGAGGGCAAACTATAAAAAACAAACTGCTTCAAAATAGGCACTCAACACAGGTTAAATGCTTTTCCCCAGACCTCAGGCTAGCTGTACATAAAACTGAGAATCTGGCTGGTGACTTGTATATACAGCTCTGTCATACATGTTCATCCTGTCCTCCTTTCCCTCTAACTTAGCAGAAAGGGGATCAAGTCCAAGTAGGTAAAGTTACTTGCCCAAGGTCATGCTGCTGGTTTTTGGCAGAACTAGGGCTTCAAAAACCAGCTTCTTCAAGCTCAAAGCACTGCACTGTGCTCACTAGGAGCCTTCCCCTGGGGACTGGGTAAGCTTACTTAACATTAGATGGGCTCAGAGAGGCATGGCGAATGACAGAACGAGCTAACTGCAATGGCAGGAGCTCACTGCAAGTCAGACACCCAGGAGTTAAACATCCTGCCCGCGAAGGCTCCAGAGAACTGCTGTTGGGCACACTCTTCTGGGAGGAGGCCTGAGAGGCCCTGAAATCCACTCCTTGGCGTGATTGGTTGGTTCCCAGAGGGGTGGGGAAGAGGGAAGGGGAGAAGAATGTCACCCGATCCCCACGGATAAACAACAGCAGGAGCATCTGCTCAGGTTTTCAACTAAAACTGTGAAATATTTCTGAACAGTTGACCACCAAACTTGGAGACTGGGACCTCTGACCTTCATGAACAATCCCGTTCTTGTTCTCTAATGACCAGATCCTTAGTGATACAGTCTGGATGAACAAATGCAAAGACAGCTGACCATTTCTCTAGCACAATCTTAGCGCCCGGTGCTCACACTACATGCTGGAAATCACCGGCCACCCTCCCCACTGCCCGCCCGCCCTTACAGAGAGAACAGAGCCTGCTCCGTGCCACTCAAACTCTCGAGTGCTACGTTCCCTCCTCTAAATTCCTCTCCTTCTTCTTTAAGAGGATCCCCCTCCTTTGTAAAAAGGCTATCTTATTGCAAGATGCAACCTCTCTCTAATTGTGTTAGCACACATGTGCAGAGCAAAGAGAAGGGAGGGTCTGGGGAGAGAGAAACCTAACACTGTGCCAAATCCACTGGGAAGTCTGCCCAAGTTATTAAGCCAGGACGGGGCCACTTAACTGAATTGGTTGAGGCGATGCCCTTCAATCCTGGCTGCACTATTCCCCCCAGGGAGAATGTAGGAAGGGCTGTCTCCTCCAAACCTTATTATCCCAACAACTCTCTGCCCCTCAGAAGTTTCTCTCTCCCATTTTAGGATATACACAGAATGTTTACATTATGAGCAGAGAAAGAGAGAAAGCCCCTCAACCCTAGAGTCCTATGGGGAGTCCACAGGACTGACACTAAGAGCTGCTGAAAACTGAATTCCCTTTGTTCTTAGGTGAACCACAACTAAATCCTCAGGTCCCAACGACTAACAGGGCGTGGGGGCAGGACTCAAGAACTGAAGAGAAAGCCTCCTGTTGAATGCCTAAAGTAGGAGGACCTTTAAGAAGCCAAGTCAGCCCAGGGAACAACCGGTGCCCATCCGAGTGGCCCAGGGAACCACGACTAGGCCCCCCTAAGCAATCTGGAGCTGCTGGGCAGGCCCATGTCTCAGGAACGACCTGAAACCACTGTGGACTTAAAGAGAAGGATTCCTCCACATTGGGCCAAAGTAAGCCAGCTTCAGGAAGTGGCCGAGGATCCTGAAGTCTCCTCTTTGTTCCTATCCTGTAATCCCAAAGCCAAATCTAATCTAAACTGTGTTCCGAATGCCCTTTGCGAACACAGACATCTCATTTATAAGTCCCAGGGAGCACAAATGACTCAGCTCTTTCTTGCAAGAATGTTCAGCAAATTAACTACTCAGGAAGGTTCCACATGGTTACTAAAAACATAGGCTTTGGTGTCAGACAGGTCTAGGTCTCGATACCGTTTCCCCATTTTCTAGCTAAACCTCAGTTTCTGTAGCTGTCAACATGGCTTCTGCCATCTCCTGACAGGGAGAGCTGTTGAGAACAATGAGGAATTCAGGGTGTGTGTACGTGAACACTGAGCGCAGTAAGCATTCAATAAATAGTAGCTGTCACTATAGCTTATTACTGAGACCAGGAAACACCTTCTATAGAGAAGCTATGCTGCCAGCTGTCAGCTGTATTAGCCTTCCTGCACCTCACCAGTCATCAGAGGGTGGTCAGCAGCATGAGGATGCCAGAGATTATTTCTGACTATCTGTGGAGCACTGCACAGGGGAAGCAGGGGAGACGGTGAAGGGCATAACCTCTCCTATGGAGCAGCTCCTGGCGCTGAGGGTGGACGTGACAGAGAGGACGGGGTGGGGAGGAAGGGAAAGTTCAGAGGGTCTCACCATGGGCCTTCTACTCAGCTTCAGTGTGCCACTATGAAGGGGCTGCTTTTACTTCCAGTCCCAGAAGTTAGGGTCCAGCTGACTGCTGGCTCTATCAGGGTCCCAGGCAGGGGGCCCTGGGAAGCGAGGCCCCTCCTACAGTTCCACACCAAGAAGGAGATGAGAGGGATGGGGACGATGGGACAGCGGAGAAGGGTTTCAGTCTTTTCACGTGACACCAGGTAAACGTCACCCCAAGCATGGAGGCGGCAATCATGAGTCAACTACAAGACGACTGCTTGATGGGTTAGTGCAGCAGCACAGATATTTTTGGGTGAACAGACATGGGGTCTCAGAAATTACAACCATGTGATCAGAAACACGTACACTCACTGGAGAGAGTACACAGCGAGGGCCCGAAGAGCTGTGTTCTTTGGGTCAGTGGCCCCCAAACTCATTATCCAGTGCTCTTGCACAGATTTCTACTATCCCAGTCCCCACCTGCCAAACTCTTGCACACACTTTAAAGCCTGAGCCACAGATGCGTGGAGCAAGAAAGCACTTGCCCTTCAGTTAACAGCATGACGCTGAGGAAGAGCACTGAGCTGAAAGTGAGGGCTCACACCACCACCGCAGCTCCGCCCTGGCAAGAGCTCTGAGAATGCAAGCCCTGGGATGGCTGTTTGGCTTCTCTCAGACTCAGCTTCCCCATCTGCAAGGCCAGGGCAACATGATGAAATCCTGCTCTGACATCCGAAGGACCTGAGCACCACACTGGTGATCCTGCCCCTGGGTTCCTGTATCCGTGTTAGGGCAGATGGGCCTTGGAAGAGCCAGGGTATTAAGACAAGGGAGTACAAGTCACTCTAAACTTTCTGAAAGCTCAGACACAGTAGAAAGTCGGCTACAATTCGTCTGGAATTCAAACAGAGACGTTTTAGAACTTACATTTCTGGCCCCAACCATTCACTTTATGAGGTCAGGACACTCTGTCCTTGAATAGCAAGTCAGGAAACAAAGCACAGAACAGCACCGGACCACAGTAGAGTTACCTGGCGCCTGGAAGGGCCCTCCAGAGATGACACTGAGAAGGGCGCAGAGGGGGCCTCTGGGTAAGTGTTCATTCTAATAATACCGGCACGACAGTGGCTATTTCTGGCCAACGGATCAGGACCTGAAAGATGGGTGTGATCTCCACTGCACAAAATGCACAGTCAGAAATAACCTTGCAACTGCCAGCATTCAACACACTGGCGGCTCTTTAGAGAGGACTCTCTGGGGACCCAGAGCTGTAGTAACCAAGGGAAATGGATTGAGATTAGATCAGCAAAGGCCTCTCCGTTTCCTCACAGGGTATTGTAGGGGGCAATGACACCGCCCAATACACAAGATTTACACAATGAGCTCCCTGAATGCTGCACATGTCCAGGTCAGGAGAGCTGCTGCCGAGCAGCAAATGGCTCCTGGAGCAGCCAATGCCAAGTGTACTATTTACCTCTGCCTTTGGTTACAATTCCTCAAGAGGGCCTGAGAGGTTTGCTTTTCACAGTATTGCCTGCTTCATCCATTTTAAATTAGGAAGGAGAATTTCTGGCTGTTTCATTCCCTTTACTTGTCTCTTCCCAACATAAAAACATAAATAACAGGTGGTATACCTATACAGTAGAAGTGAGAAATAGATTAAAGGAACTAGATCTGATAGATAGAGTGCCTGATTAACTATGGAATGAGGTTCGTGACATTGTACAGGAGACAGGGATCAAGACCACCCCACGGAAAAGAAATGCAAAAAAGCAAAATGGCTGTCTGGGAGGCCTTAGAAACAGCTGTGGAAAGAAGAGAAGCAAAAAGCAAAGGAGAAAAGGACAGATATAAGCATCTGAATGCAGAGTTCCAAAGAATAGCAAGGAGAGATAAGAAAGCCTTCCTCAGCGACCAATGCAAAGAAATTGAGGAAAACAACAGAATGGGAAAGACTAGAGATCTCTTCAAGAAAATCAGAGATACCAAGGGAACATTTCATGCAAAGATGGGCTTGATAAAGGACTGAAATGGTATGGACTTAACAAAAGCAGAAGATATTAAGAAGAGGTGGCAAGAATACACAGAACTGTACAAAAAAGATCTTCACAACCCAGATAATCATGATGGTGTGATCACTCACCCAGAGCCAGACATCCTGGAATGTGAAGTCAAGTGGGCCTTAGAAAGCATCACTATGAACAAAGCTAGTGGAGGTAGGTGATGGAATTCCAGTTGAGCTATTTCAAATCCTGAAAGATAATGCTGTGAAAGTGCTGCACTCAATATGCCAGCAAATTTGGAAAACTCAGCAGTGGCCACAGGACTGGAAAAGGTCAATTTTCATTCCAATCCCAAAGAAAGGCAATGCCAAAGAATGCTCAAACTACCACACAATTATACTCATCTCATATGCTAGTAAAGTAATGCTCAAAATGCTCCAAGCCAGGCTTCAGCAGTATATGTGAACTGTGAACTCCCTGATGTTCAAGCTGGTTTTAGAAAAGGCAGAGGAACCAGAGATCAAATTGCCAACATCCGCTGGATCATCGAAAAAGCAAGAGAGTTCCAGAAAAACATCTATTTCTGTCTTATTGACTTTGCTAAAGCCTTTGACCAGGTGGATCACAAGAAACTGTGGAAAATTCTGAAAGAGATGGGAATACCAGACCACCTGACCTGCCTCTTGAGAAACCTATATGCAGGTCAGGAAGCAACAGTTAGAACTGGACATGGAACAACAGACTGGTTCCAAATAGGAAAAGGAGTACATCAAGGCTGTATATTGTCACTCTGCTTATTTAACTTATACACAGAGTACATCATGAGAAACGCTGGGCTGGAAGAAGCACAAGCTGGAATTAAGATTGCCGGGAGAAGTATCAATAACCTCAGATATGCAGATGACACCACCCTTATGCCAGAAAGTGAAGAGGAACTAAAGAGCCTCTTGATGAAAGTGAAAGAGGAGAGTGAAAACGGTGGCTTAAAGCTCAACATTCAGAAAACGAAGATCATGGCATCTGGTCCCATCACTTCATGGCAGATAGATGGGGAAACAGTGGAAACAGTGTCAGACTTTATTTTTCTGGGCTCCAAAATCACTGCAGATGGTGACTGCAGCCATGAAATTAAAAGATGCTTACTCCTTGGAAGGAGAGTTATGACCAACCTAGACTGCATATTCAAAAGCAGAGACGTTACTTTGCCAACAAAGGTCGTCTCTGATCAAGGCTATGGTTTTTCCCATGGTCATGTATGAATGTGAGAGTTGGACTGTGAAGAAAGCTGAGCCCCGAAGAATTGATGCTTTTGAACTGTGGTGTTGGGAGAAGACTCTTGAGAGTCCCTTGGACTGCAAGGAAATCCAACCAGTCCGTCCTAAAGGAGATCAGTCCTAGGTATTCATTGGAAGGACTGATGCTAAAGCTGAAAGTCCAATACTTTGGCCACCTCATATGAAGAGTTGACTCGTTGGAAAAGACTCTGATGCTGGGAGGGATTGGGGACAGGAGGAGAAGGGAACGACAGAGGATGAGATGGCTGGATGGCATCACTGACTTGATGGACATGAGTTTGAGTGAAGCCCGGGAGTTGGTGATGGACAGGGAGGTCTGGCATGCTGCAGTTCATGGAGTTACAAAGAGTTGGACACGACTGAATGACTGAACTGAACTGATACCCATACGATAGGATATTATTTAGTAACAAAAAAGAATGAAGTACTGATGCTTGCTATGACAAGGAGGAACTGGGAAACATCATGCTAAGTGAAAGGAGCCAAAAACACAGGACTGCGTACTATACTGAGTCTGTTTATAGGTAACATCCAGAACAGGAAATCTGTAGAGACTGAAAGTAGACGAGTTGTTGCCTAGAGTTTGGGGGCAAAGGAGACAGAGAGATGACATAATGATGACTAAGAGGTATATGGTTTCCTTTTGGAGTGATGAAAACTCTGTGAATACACCAAAAAAGACTCTGAATCGTATACTTTGAATAAGTGAATGGTAGAGCATCAAATTATATCTCAACAAAGTTGATTTTTAAAGGTGCCTCAAAGGAATTACAACCTCCTTCAGGAAGGGCCACTTCATGAGTGAGCTCTGACTCTCCCAACCATCGCTGACTCTCCCGACCATCGCTGCTCTTTTCTGTCAGTGGTTCACTTCACTAGTCCACTCCGCAGTACATGGCAGTATATGACACAGCTTACACCTTCCCTGAGACAACTGG
The DNA here is from genome assembly GCA_006408695.1 of Aepyceros melampus. Classification (NCBI taxonomy): domain Eukaryota; kingdom Metazoa; phylum Chordata; class Mammalia; order Artiodactyla; family Bovidae; genus Aepyceros; species Aepyceros melampus. The sequence goes on from SJXQ01000395.1 coordinate 659,051, forward strand.
GCGGGTGGTAGCTTTGCTGGATCTTCAAGTCTAATCCTGCTCTGTTATGACTTTAGTGTCCTTCCTCCCCCATCTACATTCCCTCTGTCCCTGAAGAGATAGTGAAACTACCCCCCACCTCCCAGCAGTGGGTGATGACCTGCCACGTCATGAAAAATGAATGAAGATAAATGATACTATAAAAGCACAAGTTTGGGAGTTTGATCAAATCTGGGTTCCAATGGAAGCATCTGAACAAGTTACCTTAAGTCTCAATCTCAGGCTCCTCTTCTATAAAATGTGGGAAACACTGCTTAATGTACTGAATGCATATGATTATTATAAAAATTAAATGGTAAAGTCTATATAAATGATTAACATGGTGCCTGGCACACAGATGGTATGCAATAACTAATATCTGTTATTTATGAAAGCTTTATGCCAAGACTTCCCTTGAGGTCCAGTGGCTAAGACTCTGCACTTCCAATGCAGAGAGCAAGGGTTTGATCCCTGACTGCAGAAATAACAGCCTATATGCCACGCAATGCAGCCAATAAATAAATAAATAAATAAAAGCCTTATGCTCAGTTTTGTCACGCTGTCACCTGGCAGATCAGCTTCTATATCAAAAAGGCAGTAATAAATGTAGGCCACTGACACCCTCAAAAAGCTTATAATAATTTTCCTGACTATTGTTTAATCCACCCCACTCGACAGATCCCTCGTCCATTCCTACTAATTCTGTGTTTTTTACTTTAATTTTGTTTTCCTGTTTCTGGGCTCAATTTAACCCATACATTAAGCTTATTATTGCTTCTCTAGTTCCATTTTCCCTCTTCAACTTTAGTCTGTATTTATCACTTTAATAACAATACTTTAAGGCACTCCAGGTAAACTATTTACCCAGAGTAGCACAGTACTCGGCATCCATGTTGTTACTGTTCAGTCGCGCAGTCAGTTCTGACTCTTAATTTAAGACTCCACACACTATAGCACTCCAAGCTTCCCTGTCCTTCATTATGTCCTGGACTTTGCTCTGATTCATGTCCATCAATGACTCAATGGACTCAGTATCCTAGTCCTCTTAAAAACCTATAACACTATCAAAACAACCTAAGACAGGCTTGAGAGAGAATTATGATAGAACCATAAAATGGAATACTAGGCAGTTATGTAAAACAATGCTGTAGAAATATTTAATGACATGAAAAGATATTTACAATGGAGTAGGAAGACACTAGAAGCATATTACAAAGTTTGTACCAATGATGAGATTATTTAATTGTATAACGCATGTATATGCAAAAAGAGCTGCATAGAAATAAAAATAAAATAAAGAATAGAAAGTTGAGATAAAATTAATATATTTAGGCAATTTTATTTTATTCTTTTGCCCTACTGTATTTTCTAAATTTTCTTTGGTAATGTATATTTTTTTCCTGAGAAAAAGACTGACAAAAATATGAATTTAAACAATACAGAACTTCACATTTTCTTAGCAGACGCTGTGGCATAGCTCTGGAGTCAGAAAGACCAGGACCCAAATCCCACCTCTACCACTGGTTGAAAGTCTCACTTCGGCAGTCCCTGAGCCTTTAGGTGGCGTGGTTACCCGGAAAATGAAGATGCGCGTCCTAGCAAAGTGCCAGTACCTGGTCTTCAGCAGGCTCCGTGTCCTTATTCTTTGGCAGTGGTCCTCAGCTTGAATGTGTATAGAATCACCTGAAGAGCATGCGGAGCCACATGGCTGGGCCCTGACTCCAGAGTTTCTGATGCAATGGGTCTGGTGGGAGGAGGATATCACGAGTTTGCATAAGCTCCCAGGTGACACTGATGCTGCTGGTCTGGAACAATGTTTTGAGGACCACTGCTCTAGGCAACAATATACTACACAGATATTACACGCTCTTTCAGAGAAACATTTCCAGAATATGTGCTCACCGGAAACTGAATAATACAAGAGCCTAATACCACAGATTCACCCAAAAGCCCAGACTTGATAACATAGGATCATTCACCGAGACAGTGAGGAAACTGGGTTTCCACTACAGGTGAAAGCAAGTAACAATTCCTAGGGCTGCCTTTAGGTGGGAGTCAATGCCTGCAAACGTGGACAGGATCAAGCAACACGCAAGAAGCAGACACCGTGGGGGTCCCCTGCTCGCTGACCTGTGCCTGTGTGGGGAGGAGGGTGCCTGTGTGGGGAGGGGGGCCGTGGACAGGAGGGCCGTGGACAGTGTGGCACAGAGCACTTGCTTTGCTCTGGGCGCCCTCTGTTGACAAAAATCGACATAGCCACTAAGTCCACTGGCCCCTCCCTTTTCTCCTCCCACCCCAGGAGAGCCAAGAGTCCTAAGTGTGACTCAGACTTGAGGCAAGGTTTCCACTTAGGAAACTGTCCTAAACCCACATGAAATCAGGACAGGCCTTTTCTTCTTCCAGTTTTCCTAGTCCCTTTCTCTCTGTGTCTGCACCTTATCTCCAGATGGGTTCACAACTATGGCAGCTTGGCAGTCATCTTAATGGCATGTGGAATTTATTTCACAATTGTTAGGCTGGCATTAGCAGTGGGAATAAAGTCCTGTTGTAAACAGTCTTTAATACTCTGTGAGGCCCAGTTGGTAATTTTGAAAATACACTAACTGGTGAAGTCCTTAACAGTTTCTATAGATGAAAATTGTTCAACAGCACCCAGACAACTAAAAGTAAAATGAGAGAATTTTAGAGCTGGCAAAGTCTCTAATACTATGATCTCCAATCTCCTCACTTTTATGAGGAAAATGAAGGGCCCAAAAGGTAAAGTGACATATAAAGTCACAAAACTAGTGACAGAACCAAGTTTCCAGACTCTTCATGACTCATCATCTTTCCACTATACTATTTCGGTTTTATTCAGAAACCTTATCATTAGTCATTACCAAGACAAGTATGACTGCATTTTAATCACTTCACGGAGGGTAAAGAAACTAATGAACATGTAGTGATTCCTCTTCTACCCTTTTACAAAAGTAAGCCTTTCCTAGTATCAATATTTTTTTTTGGCTGTACCACGTGGCTTGTAGGATTTTAGTTCCTCAACTAGGGATTGGACTTAGGTCCTTGATAGTGAAATTGCAGAGTCCTAACTACTGACTGCCAGGGAATTCCCTATTGAATACTTCTTTAATAGCAATCACTTTAATTCACAGTATCAAACGCTGCGCTGATTACCAACAAGCAATGTCTAAACTGGGCATCGCCAAATTTTGGGCCACAGATCAAATCTAGCCTGTGCAACCCACATATAGTCCATAAGCTAAGATGGTTTTTAAATTCTTAATGATTGAAAAAAAAATCAAGAACATAATATTTCGTGATGTATGAAAATCATATGAAATTGAAATGCTCGTGCCCACAAAAAAAGTTCTATTAAAACACAGCCATGCTTAGTGGTTTCCATACTGTCTGTGGCTGCTTCTGTGCTACAGCAGCAAAGGTGATTAGCTGCAACAGAGACTGTGTGACCTAAAGCCTAGAATATTTACTCTCTGATCCTTCACAGAAAATGTTTGCCTATCCCTGTTCCCTCATAGCTCAGTTGGTAAAGAATTCGCCTGCAATGCAGGAGACCCTGGTTCAATCCCTGGGTCAGGAAGATACACTGGAGAAGGGATAGGCTATCCACTCCAGCATTCTTGGGCTTCCCTTGTGGCTCAGCTGGTAAAGAATCTGCCTGCAGTGTGGGAGACCTGGGTTCAATCCCTGGGTTGGAAAAATCCCTGGAGAAGGGAAAGGCTACCCACTCCAGTATTCTGGCCTGGAGAATTCCATGGACTGTATAGTCCATGGAGTCACAAAGAGTTGGACACGACTGAGTGACTTTCACTTTCATTCCTGTTCCCAGCTGGTGCTAGTGTTAAAGAACCCAGCTGCCAATGCAGGAGACAGAGGAGATGCAGGTTTGATCCCTGGGTTGGGAAGATCCCCTAGAGAAGGGCATGGCAGCCTACTCCAGTATTCTTGCCTGGAGAGTCCCATGGACAGAGGAGCCAGGCAGGCTATAGTGCACAGGGTCTCAAAGAGTCAGAAAGGACTGAAGCAACATAGCACATATCCTCATTCCGTGTGATGTGTCAGTCTTTGGTCAAGTACAAAGTTCTGGGTAGTAAGTCCTATGGAGGCCCAGGCCCTCCTGGGAACCTCCCAGGTTTAGCAGGAGGCCCTCACAGGGCAAGTGGCTGACCTATGCTGCCCTTCGACCTGATCTGTCCTCCATAGAAGTCGAGGCCACTGTGCTAGGCTTGGCCTGTTTTTTAATTGATATTTATCAGCAATCTTATGAAAAGAGCACTGAACATGAGAAGTGTACCCATTTTATAGATGAAGAACCAAACCTAAGCAAGGTTAACTATCAGACCCAAGCTATAATTTGATCCAGATCTATCTGGCACCAAAGTTCTTCGCTCCTTCCCCAGGGGCTTTCAACTGTGTTCTGGTCAGCTGAGGGGCCTCGCGGGCAGAGGAAGTCCAGAGGTCAGGCCCCAGGCCTTTCTCATCTTTTCTACTAGGACCGATCCACTTACATTTTTTATATTGTATCCATATAATTTGTTTGAAAAAGAAAATTTTCTGCTACAAAATTTAGCCTGAAGATCAGTGTTCCTCTTCAAAACAAAAGCCAATTTAGGTATCACTTATTATTACCACCTTCAACAAATCTCTCACAAAACTGGAAATCTCAATTTCCTCATCTGTCGGTCATGATTAGAGCCCTGGCCCCCTGCATGCAGACCAAACTGGTGAGTGGGGTCTCACCACTCCCAAGATCAAACGAGACCAGATATGAAGCCATGTGTAAATGAGAGGACCACAGAAACTTAACACAGAATTTTTCATCCCCTCCCTAAAGGACTAGGAGGGAAGCAAGTTGGGAAATAACATTTGCTGCTGACCAAAGAAAAACCAAACATGCAAGTAAAATGTACACAAAATAAATGTTCACAAAATAAATGTTCAAATAAGAGTAAATAAAAGACATGTGCATGGTGGAAATATCATCAACTCTGAAATCTAACACATTTAAAGCCCAGCTTCCCTAGTTAACAGCTTCATAGCCATGGGCAATGGCTTAAACCTCTTTGACTCAGGGTTTTCTCACCTGCAAATGAAATGAAATAAAATTATACTTGTTCAGTGCTTTATACAGGAACTGGCAGTGTTTGGTACAGGTTAGCTCTCTTTTCATGGGGACGTGCCATTTATTACTAAGACCCACCTGCCAGAATTCAACGAGTGAGTTCCCTGTAAAAAAGTAATGGAATTAAAGCGCTAGGAGTATCTTTAGCTGAGATGATTCTATAAGCCATGTGACAGTACAAAGCTTGTGTGAGCACAGGCTGAAGGCACTCTAAAGGAACAATGAAAGGTACTAATAACAGGAGATACACAGACCATTCCCTGTTGAAAAGTTCTACTAACTCAATAAGGGTATTTATTGAGTGTTTTAAGAGCCTTCTATGGCTCCATAAAATGACAGATTTACATTGAACATCCACTTCACCAAACCCATTAAACTTGTAAGAGGCACTCTCTTGCTGAAGATTAGATATCTAGCTTCTTAAGTATTAATTTTTCATACTGCTTTGGCAAAGAAAAGGCAACAAACCTAGTTAAAAGTCTGAACAAATTTTTTTTTGCTTTGTCCACAGGAAAAATATCACAAGAGTAGTCTCTGTATTTCAAGAAGGCTGAGATGACTTTACTTTTTAATTTGTCCATTTACCAAATTCTTACTGAGCACTTACTTTGTAAAAGGATTCAGGATATCAAGAAGTACTGAGAAGATAGGGTCCTTTGTCCTCACAGGACTGTGTGAGTCATCCAACTTGTTTACCATCATACAACAGGCAGAGTAAAGTGCTGTTACAAAGTAGGCAAAATGTGCCTCGGGGGTTCAGCGGGCATTTATTAAGAGTCTGTACGGAAATAAGTGCACTAGGCAAGACTTCATGCAGCGGGGAACATCTGAAGTGGAATTTAAAGAATGAAGTGTAAACAGAGAAATACAATAAAGAAAAAACTTAGAATTAAAACCCATATTTTATTTCAAAGCTACATTATCCTACCCCATTATGTGCCTAAAACACAAAATACTTTACATGAAACAAAAGGAAAAAGACTAAGGCCAGATCATGGAAGGCCTAGAGTAACCACTAAAGTGTCTCCAGCAGATAAAAGCTAAGCAGATGAGCCCCAGTGAAATCAGAGTTGTGCCTTTAAATGCATGATTACACAGAACTTGCTGAAATTATTTTTTGGTTGTACCAAATTTTGTAACACAAGACCTTAAGTCATCTGTTGCATTTCCCTTCTTCTCTAAGTCAACCTTAAATCAGCTCAGTATAATGGTATACAGCTAATGCTACTAAGAAAATAAAAATATTTGGCCTATAACTGAAACGCACAACTATATTTGTCCAACTACACCACCTTTGGCCTTCTTATATTTGACTAGTTGGTTTCATTCTAAATCATTGGTCACAGTTGTCTGTTGAAGAACAACAGGTTGAGGACATATACCAAGCTTCTTAAAAGTAACTTACCAAACATAACCAGGGCTGGTTGAAGGAAGACCACCTGCTGCTCAGTGGTACTAACCACCAGAGCAAGACACTCTAAGCAATCCTAGACTGGTGAATCTCCTCATATTGAAAATTGCTAATAAAGGAAATTCTATAATTTTCCTTTTATAAATAGTCCCAGTGATTAATAATCTTTAGCCATATAATTCTTTTTGATGGCCATGTTAGATCTTTCATCATAAAACACATCAACTGTATACACAGATTAGGTCAGTCTACTACAAAGTCAAGCAGTGAAATTATGATCAATCTGTTTGTAAAATACATACTAAGCATTTGGGTCAAGAATGCATACAAATTGTTCTAACAGCCTGAAATCACAGCAACCCCAAACCTTTCATTCAGAAAGGAGGCAAAGTAGGGGAAGAAGTCAAACTCTGGCATAAAAGACAGGATATGCCAAGAAACCAGGTACAGAAGAGAGGTGAGGAGGAAAGACAACCACATGTTTCATTCTTTGGACTCAAGTCACTCCCTCATCTATCCACAGAGCCACAGCAACCCTGTAGATTCAGAGAGGAGAAGTTAAGGGACAAAAACTGCCACTGTTTCCACAATAAAGTGGGATACTCCCAAGTACCACAAATGCAAACCCATCACAGCCAAAACAGCCCTGAAAGGAAGAGAGGGAAGCTGAGCCCAGAGATGAGAAGGGGTTTTCCAGAGTCCAAGGAAAGCTAAAGGTAGAGGTTAGTAAATAACATCAACCAGTAAGACACTTTTTATCTAAGAAGTTTAAAAAAATTTAACCTTTACAATCACCTAACAGACATAGACACTTACCGTCACTTTCACAGATGAGAAAACTGAGCCTTAGAGAAGTTAAATAATTTGCTCACAATCTTCATAGTATTTCCCAAACTTCCTTGATTTGAACCTCATGGAAATGTTCATATAGACATGTTAAAATGAGTTCAAATGATTAGCGGAAATTAGGAAAGATTGCATAAAGCAGGTTAAATTGTGGCCAGAGATCCTAAAGGATATAGAGGACCCTGCTGGGAAAAGGAGAACATTTCAAGCAAGGGGCACTAGGAAGAAATCAATGTTCAAGAGAGAGAACTGAAGGACTGAAAGAAGACACACAGATCAAAAGAAATATGTGGGTAGGATAACAAGGAGCAAGGTGGTTGCAGAGAGGCTTCAGTGTCTGCTCAATTTGAACCATTTTCTGTTCAAGACATAAAAGTCTCAAAAATGACTCCCTCTTTCTATTTATGTTGCCAGACCCATAATGAGTGAGGTAAATAAACTTACACAGATTTCATTTCCCTCATATTGACATATTTTTTCTTGGAAATAAGGTAAAGCTATGTTCCTGCACTAGAAATTTCAAATCGATATATGTAATTCATTTCACATGGTGAATAACTAAGACTCAAAAAGAAAATGAAAAATAGACTTAAGTCAGAGACTGTGAGAACTAATCATTTCCTTATAAAGCTTCCTTAAGGCCTCTTTCCCATAAAACAGACAAGAAAAATGATTTACTGACCCTATTACATGTCAAGAAACTTACATACGTTATCTCAAATCCTACAACAACCTTTCACAGTAGATACTATTCCTATTTTACAGAGACTCGGAGAAAGCTCAAGAAAAAACTTGCCCAAGGTCATCTAGCCTGAAATGGCAGAGCTGATATTTAAACCAAAAGTCAGGGATATGGGTGTGTGGGTGTGTGTGGGGAGTGTGTGTGTGGGGGGGGGGGAGTGTGGGGGTGTGTATGGGTGTGTGTCTACAGAGGAATTCCCATGAAATAACTTCACACAGAAGCTACAGTGTCTTGGTTGGGGGTAGGGAGGAGCCAATGAACCTGGCTGATCCCTTACCATATCATATCCCTTCAGACATGCAAAAAGTAGCATAATTTCTCTTGACTACATTAAGGGCTTTCTTGCCCAAACATGCCTGCCACTAAGGATCTGGAGAAGGCTGTCTCAGCCAAACACAAAGCCACTATAAACCTGCCAATCTTTTTGGAGTAATTACCAGGCCTGAAAAGAGGTAATCAAATGCCTGTTTTCATAGGATGGTTATGCAGAGTTTATTCAAACTTAGTACATAAGAATCAGTTTTATTTTATTAGGGGAAGAAGATTTGTCTTGCAAAATCATATAACTGGGAAAAAATACTTCCAAATTGTAAATATGACAAAGAACTTGTATCCAGAGTATATAAAGAACTCATACAATTCAATAGTAGGAGGACAAACAAACCAAATATTTGTATAACCAAATAAAACTAATAAATGGGCAAAAGACTTGAACAGACAGCTCAACAAAGAAGATACATGAATAGCTAATAAGCACATGAAAATGTACTCTACATTGTTAATCATCAGGGAAATGCAAATTAAAACCACAACGAAATACCAATATATACTCAGTATAATCAAAGACATGGATAAAACCACGCCACTTTGGAAAACAGTTTGGCAGTCTCTTAAAGCTAAGCATAATACTTTTTATAATTTCTTTGATCATATTACTGCATTGAAATTTTTATAAGGTTCAGTCAAATATTAAGAAATATTTTATTTTCCTTTCAAATTGGATTTAACCCTTTAATTGTCTAGATATTATTTTGATTTGTAATAGAAATATAATGAGTTACTTGAGTAGTTTTTAAAAATAACTTTCATTAGAATCGTTTGGTGACCCCCACCCCCCGCAAAAAAGCTAAGCATAACTTTACCATAAAACCCAGCTATTCTGCTCCTAGAAATCTGCCCAAGAGAAATGAAAACTTACCCCCATACAAAGACTCGTGAGTATTCATAACAGCATTGTGTACTCACAAAAACCAAACTGGAAATAAGCTAAGTATCTATCAACTGGTAAATGGATTAACAAAATATGTACACCCACTCAATAGAATACTATTCAGCAATGAAAAGTAATGGTATGGCAATACATACGATGACAGGGATGAATCTCAAAAACACTATGATAAATGAAAGAAGTCATACAAAAAACATTACATACATATTATATGATTGTATATATATGAAATGTCCAGAAAAGGCAATTTTAGAGTCAGAAAACAAGTAGATGGTTGTCCAGGGCTTGGGTGGGAGTAGGGATTGACTGCAAACAAATTTAGGGGGATAATGGAAATGTTCTAAAACTGGACTGTGGTGATGGTAATATAAATCTATAAATTTGTCTATAAATTTAATAAAAATCCTTGAATAAGTACACTTACATTGAGCAAACTTCATATATTATATCTCAATAGTGCTTTTCTGACCTGGAGAATTCCATGGAC
>SJXQ01000396.1:0-93330 GCA_006408695.1 Aepyceros melampus
ACAAAGAGTCGGACACGACTGAGCGACTGAACTGAACTGAACTGAATATATATTCAGAGAAATATATATATATTTAAGAGTAATTCAAGATACCATGAATGGGAGCATCTGACACTCAAGTGACAGGTAACCATGGCCTCAATTGATGTATAGCCCAAGGGAATAGATAGGAAAATTGGTTTTAGAAATACAGCTAGGGGCTGGTGACTTGTGGAGATTTCTCTACCCTGTTCTCTACTCATCACACTTCCTTTCCCAGAGAAAAGAAATTCTTCATATGTTTGGCTCCTGTTCCAAGATTGTTCTGGTCATGTTTCTGGTTTCTGGTCTCTAATCTCTCACAATCATGAAGACAGGCTGCTCTTCCATTTCCTCTTTTCCTGTGACTAGGAAAACAGGGTTGGCAATCACTTGCACTTCTTGTTAGTCTTTGGCAATGTATACACATGCACTGATGTATGTCGTCTCCAGGAGCCGTCCAGAGTTAAAATGGGACTGGGGCTAATGACCTCTCTTAAGCTGATCACATTCTCCATTCCCATATACCAGAGACTTCTGAGTTGCAGTTTTCACTCAGAAGCTCAGCTGAATAACACAGTCGTGATTCTGTTTCCCATTTGCTCCTGGCCTCTTTGCACCTGTTTTTTTTTTTTTAGGAACATCATGCTGAGGGTGCTTATTTTAATGCATCATTAAATATTTCTTGGATCTCCCCAAATGTCATCTTAACAGCACCCAATCCCACTATCTCCACAAACAAGTGGATCCTATGGTCTGTACATACTAGAGGCAATATAATTTATGTTTCAGATTACTATTTCCAGATGTAGATTGCCCGGGTTGTGATACTTGCTGCATCATTACTGAGTACATGACTTTAGGAAAGATGTTTAACCTCTGTGCCTCAGTTTCCTCATGTATAAAATGACAATAATATTAACTTAATCATAGAATTGTTGTGAAGACTAAATTGGTGTTTGGCATAGAGTTTGCCACATAATCAACATTAAACAATAGTTACTGTGATTAGTAAAGATTCAGTAACTAACTAGGTTTGTGTGTTTGGGGGCACTTATCAGTGATTTCTACAAAATTTGGGGTAGTGAAGTTGACAATAATTTCATAAGACTTTGTGAAAGCAGAAGTGATTCACGGATGAATGAGGGTTATGTACTGATTTAGGACTTGTACTTGAAGCTCTAACACATCATTGACATAATGAAAATATGGTAAATGGGAATAAGGATCTCAAGCCTGAGAGAAAGATTAGGACTGTAAGATAAAAATTGGGGACATGTCAGCATTGCTGAATCTTGTAGTAAGAACTGTGAAATTTGAGAAGAGATTTAATGAGTGCTAAATACTTTCTGTGGATTAGATACTCTGTCAAATGTTTTGAGAGTTGTTTTTTTTTTTCCTTCTTTGAATTTTTTTCTCAATTTTTATTATTTCTCACAAATGGCTATTTTTTAAGTGAGGAAATTAAGTCTGAAGTAGATTGTTTTCTTAAAGTATCATAGCTGAAATCTACAAGCAAGCTATTAAACTAATCTCTAGCAAGATTACAGAACACAGGGTCATGATGAAAATAAGTTGATTATATCTCTGTATACTAGTGATAAGTAGTTGAAATTTTTGAAAATTAAGTCTTTTAGTACTGTTTGTAACAACATCAAAAATGCTAAATACTTAAGGATAAAATTAACAAAATATGAAACAAGTACATGACACTGAAAATTAGTAAATATTGCTGAGAAAAAGTACAGACCTAAATAAATAGATACATCACATTCCTAGATTGGAATGCTAAGTATTGCTAAAGTGTCAGTTGTCATCAAAGTGATTGATAGATTCAGTGCAATTGTGATGAAAAATTCAGCAGGTATTTTGTTGGAAATGAGAAGCTAACCTAAAATTTACATGGAAATTTATAGGACCCAGAATATCCAAAATAATTTTTTAATATGAAAGTGCCAGTATAATTCAGTAAAGAATTATATAATCTTTTCAGCAACGTGCTAGAATATTTTGATATCCATGTGCAAAAAACTAAACCACAATCCTTACCTCAAAATATAAAAATTAATTTGTATCAGATACGTTTTGGGCAGATGTTTTCTCCAACTCCGTGATTTGTCTGCCTTTTCGTTTTTTAACAGAAGAGCAAAAATTTCCTTTTCCATGAAGTGCAGTTTAAACCACAATCCTTACCTCAAAATATAAAAATTAATTTGTATCAGATACGTTTTGGGCAGATGTTTTCTCCAACTCCGTGATTTGTCTGCCTTTTCGTTTTTTAACAGAAGAGCAAAAATTTCCTTTTCCATGAAGTGCAGTTGTAACAACTGTTTTCTTTATGGTTCAGCAGCATTCATAGATCTAAATATAAGGACAAACAGACACACAAAAAAAAAAAACAGAAAAATCTTATTAACCTTAGGTTGGTCAAAGAACACGTAAATAGGACACAAAGAGTGTGAACCATAAAGAAAACAGTTGTTAAACTGGACTTCATGGAAAAGGAAATTTTTGCTCTTCTAATAAAAAAGGAAAAGGCAGGCAAATCATGGGTTGGAGAAAACATTTGCCCAAAACGTGTCTAATAAAAAACTTGTACCCAGAATACTTAAAACTTATTTAAAACGATAAACTTTCCACTTAAAAAAAAGTGGCCAAGGTTTGAATAGACATTTCATGAAAGGAGAAATGCAAATAACCAATAAGCAAAAGAAAAGATGCTCAATATCATCACTCATCAGGAAAATGAAAACTAAAACCACAATTAGATACCACAACATCCAAAATGCTACAATCTGGAATGGCTAGACTTTAAAACACGAATATTACGAGATGTTGGCAAGATTGTGGATTAGCTGGACTGTCTATACATTGCTAGTGCAAATGTGGAGTGGTACAATAACTTTGGGGAACAGTTTGGCAGTTTCCTATAAAGTTGAGCATTAACTTACTGTATGATTCAGCAGTCCTACTTCTGGTTATTTACCCAAGAGAAATAAAAGCATGTGTCCACAAAGGGCCTGAATGTAAATGTTTATAGCAGCTTTATTCATAATGATCCAAAACTGAAAACAGCCCAAATACACATCAGATAGTGAATGAATGAGCAAATTTTGGTATATTAATATTCTGAAAAACTATCCAGCAAGAAAAGGAACCAACTACTCAACATACAACTCCGTTGGTAAATCTTTTTAAAACATAGTATGTTGAATGAAAGAAGGCCGTTAGAAAAGGCTGCATACTATTTGACTTCATATACAGAACATTCTGGAAAAGGCAGAACTAATGACTGGTGATCAGTCACCAATAGCCAGTGGTAGGCTGAAGGAACCAACTTCAAAGTAACACAGGGAATTTAGGGGTTTGATGATAATGTGGTTTGATTATGGTCATGGTTGCATGACTGTAAACATTTGTCAAAACTCATAGACTTTTATACTTAAAATTGATTTGGCTGCTCTAGGTCTTAGTTGTGACACGTGTGGGATCTATTAATAGTTACCTGACCAGGGATTGAACCCAGGGCCCCTGCATTGGGATCATGGAGTATTAGCCACTAGACCACCTGGAAGTCCCAAGCTAATTTTTTTTTTTTAGGTGATTAAAAAAGGTATAACCAATGGGTGGTATGCCAATATTCAAATTTATTTCTTTACTTTTATGGCAGGAGTGGGAGAATCAGACAAAAAATAATAGAAATTTTAAGATCTATTTTCAGATGACATGTCGGAGTGAAAACTAGTAAGAAGCTAAATTGTGACGATGCAAAACCAGCACTATAAACAAATAGGAAAGAAGGGTCATTAGTTTGAAGAGCTGACAGAGTTAAGAAAAAAGTTGAGCTTTGTAAAATTTTTTAGGACACAAGAGAGCTTAGCAGATTTATAAGCAGAGGAGACTCACTATGACAGAGAAAGTTTGAAAATGTAATCAAGTGATAATTGAGGAAGTCAAAGTGTTTTGGTATCAAGAGGTCAGTTGGACAACTGTGATCCTTCGAACCTGAAAAGGAACATTTTCAGAGATAGAAGCATTAGAAAAGAAAGAGAATTAGGGTATAAAGAGGTTTAAGGTAGAAAGGAGAGAATTGAAAGAAACCTTTGCTGGATAGGTAACTGATCTTAGCAAAGAAGGAGTCATCAACGGAGAGTGCAGAAGGCTCTAAAAGACCCAGGGTCCTAATAAAGACAGCATTTTTGGGGACACTCAGTATAGAAAATAGAATCGTCTAATAGATATGGATGCGTTTATTTCAAGCATCAGTAAGAGTTAGGTCATAAACCTGGTTAGCATGTTGTCACTAGTGTTCCAGAGCTACTCTTAATTCAAATCAGAGCCAAAGCAAATCTAGCTTGCCATCTGTTTTAGTACAGCCTGCAAGCTAAACATAGATTTTTATATTCTTTAATTATTAGAAAAAAATCAGAAGAATATATCATGACATATGAAATTCAAATGTTAGTGTCCATAAATAAAATGTTATTGGAACACAGCTACAGTCATTTCCGTATGGATCACCTATGTCTTCTTTTAAGCTACAGCTGCACAGAGCCCAAGTTTTTTGCTTCTAGACCTTTACAGAAGAAATTTGCTATTCCTCATCTAAAGCATTTATGGCTAGCTTTTCAGTAGCTCCCACAAGTAGCAGTGGTCATTATTCATCTTCTCTACAGCCATTCCCAGTTCTGAGTAGGCGGATTACCATTTGTAGATTTCTTCATGGTTATCAGGGTGCTCTTCCCAATGCATCTCTTTAGCTGGGCAAATGAAAAATTATTTGACTTTGAAGACATAGTTCTGTGTCTTGACATGGATAAGATATTCACATTCTACTAATTAGAAACAAACAAAAAAACAAGTTCTATGCTTGCAAAATTTCTGTATTTCAAGTAATTAGAATATTTTATGGTTCATGTGAAACATAGTACAACATGTAGGCCAGATTGAAAATTGCAATTTGTTGGCCAGGAAAACATGTAAGGTCACCTATCATTTTATCCATGAGAGGCCTTTTTTTGTTTGTTTTTAGAAAAAGGGTTGGCGATCTTGAGTATTTAATTTCATTCAACAAATACTTAGTGTTTACTATACCACGACAATTTTAAGCATTTTACTGGTATGAGCTCACTTAATCCTCATAACATGATGAAATAACTATAATTATTCACATTTTATAACTGTGGAAACTGAGACACAGGTAGTAAGGGGCAGTTGTGGATCCATTGCAGTCTAGCTTTAGAATGCTTGCTTAATTTAATTATATGTAAGTGGCCACAGGACTGGAAAAGGTCAGTTTTCATTCCAATCTCAAAGAAAGGCAATGCCAAAGAATGCTCAAACTACCGCACTCATCTCACATGCTAGTAAAGTAATGCTCAAAATTCTTCAAGCCAGGCTTCAGCAATACACGAACCGTGAACTTCCAGACGTTCAAGCCGGTTTTAGAAAAAGCAGAAGAACTAGAGATCAAATTGCCAACATCCGCTGGATCATGGAAAAAGCAAGAGTGTTCCAGAAAAACATCTATTTCTGCTTTCTTGACTATGCCAAAGCCTTTGACTGTGTGGATCACAAGAAACTGTGGAAAATTCTGAAAGAGATGGGAATACCAGACCACCTGACCTGCCTCTTGAGAAATCTGTANTGATGTTCAAGCTGGTTTTAGAAAAGGCAGAGGAACCAGAGATCAAATTGCCAACATCTGCTGGATCATGGAAAAAGCAAGAGAGTTTCAGAAAAACATCTATTTCTGCTTTATTGACTATGCCAAAGCCTTTGACTGTGTGGATCACAATCAACTGTGGAAAATTCTGAAAGAGATGGGAATACCAGACCACCTGACCTGCCTCTTGAGAAATCTGTATGCAGGTCAGGAAGCAACAGTTAGAACTGGACATGGAACAACAGACTGGTTCCAAATAGGAAAAGGAGTACGTCAAGGCTGTATATTGTCACCCTGCTTATTGAACTTCTATGCAGAGTACATCATGAGAAACGCTGGACTGGAAGAAACACAAGCTGGAATCAAGATTGGCAGGAGAAATATCAATAACCTCAGATATGCAGATGACACCACCCTTATGGCAGAAAGTGAAGAGGAGCTAAAAAGCCTCTTGTTGAAAGTGAGAGAGGAGAGTGAAAAAGTTGGCTTAAAGCTCAACATTCAGAAAATGAAGATCATGGCATCCAGTCCCATCACTTCGTGGGAAATAGATGGGAAAACAGTGGAAACAGTGTCAGATTTTATTTTTGGGGCTCCAAAATGACTGCAGATGGTGACTGCAGCCATGAAATTAAAAGACGCTTACTCCTTGGAAAAAAAGTTATGACCAACCTGGATAGCATATTCAAAAGCAGAGCTATTACTTTGCCGACTAAGGTCCATCTAGTCAAGGCTATGGTATTTCCAGTGGTCATGTATGGATGTGAGAGTTGGGCTGTAAAGAAGGCTGAAGGCTTTTATAAAAGAGTACTTTAGTCTCATCACATGAACCTTCACTATACTTGAGATCCTTTTTGAATCAATTAAAATGGTTTTCCAAAACATCATCTGTACTGCTTTTTGTATTTTTTCATTTTTGGAATCCTTAGATGGTACTGTTGCCAAATTTTCATCTTTTGCCACAATACCCTTTCCAAAAGGTTATTTTTTTTTCCTTTTGTTCTTTTGGTGTATTTGTGATCTTCACCACGTGATTGATTGTTTCATTTTTAAGATAATCTTTGACATCTGCTTTGGTTGTAAGGCAGCATCCCAGAAATAATTATTAAATGTGTTAAATGTCTTTGCCTCTATATTTACTGATTCCTTCAAGAAGACAGTATCAGCATCAAAATTTGCATTGATTATGGCAGAAAGTGAAGAGGAACTAAAAAGTCTCTTGATGAAAATAAAAGAGGAGAGTGAAAAGATCGCTTAAAGCTCAACATTCAGAAAACAAAGATCATGGCATCTGGTCCAGCACTTCATGGGAAATAGATGGGGAAACAGTGGGAAGTGTCAGGCTTTTTTTTTTTGGGCTCCAAAATCACTGCAGATGGTGATTGCAGCCATGAAATTAAAAGACGCTTACTCCTTGGAAGAAAAGTTATGACCAATCTAAACAGCATATTCAAAAGCAGAGACATTATTTTGCTGACTAAGGTCTGTCTAGTCAAGGCTATGGTTTTTCCAGTAGTCATGTATGGATGTGAGAGTTGGATTGTGAAGAAGGCTGAACGCCGAAGAATTGATGGGTTTGAATTGTGGTGTTGGAGAAGACTCTTGAGAGTCCCTTGGACTGCAAGGAGATCCAACCAGTCCATTCTGAAGGAGATCAGCCCTGGGATTTCTTTGGAAGGAATGATGCTAAAGGTGAAGCTCCAGTACTTTGGCCACCTCATGTGAAGAGTTGACTCATTGGAAAAGACTTTGATGCTGGGAGGGATTGGGGGCAGGAGAAGAAGGGGACGACTGAGGATGAGATGGCTGGATGGCATCACTGACTCGATGGACTCAAGTCTGAGTGAACTCTGGGAGTTGGTTTGGACAGGGAGGCCTGGCGTGCTACGATTCATGGGATCACAAAGAGTTGGACATGACTGAGCGGATGAACTGAACTGCACTGAACTGATGGTCTTTACAAGCCAGTGTGTCCTCCCTACACAGTGTTAAAGTTATTGAGAGAATTCTCAATGGAAAGGATATTATAAAAACTTAAAGAAAAAGTCACCCTTTGCCTTCAGGATGGTTTATGAGGCAAAGGCCTCATCTTACATTCACACTATAGGTGTTGGTGGGCAAAGAGCCAACTTTGTCCAAAGCAAGAGAAGTAACTTTTCTCTCTAGACTTCCTTCTAAAAAGAAAGTGAAAGTGAAGTTGCTCAGTCGTGTCCGACTCTTTGTGACGGTAGCCTACCAGGCTCTTCCGTCCATGGGATTCTCCAGGCAAGAGTACTGGAGTGGGTTGCCATTGCCTTCTCCACAGAATCTTCTCAACCCAGGGATTGAACCTGGGTCTCCCGCATTGTAGGCAGACGTTTTACCGTCTGAGCCACCAGGGAAGCGTTCCTTCTAGGACATCCATAATACCTTTAATGACCTGAGCCTTCTTAAACTCCATACCTAAACCCAGGTTTACTCTGTCCATGGGGAACCATTGTGTATTTGATTCTTTTCACGAACAGCCCTAGCCTGTTTTATCTTCTCTTTCAACTTTGTCTCTGCAGTCTTCCTTCTATAGTCGTGTCTGTCCACACTTACCTGCCAACAGTATGTTGCTAGAGATTGAATATGTCTTTTCGGTACATACTTACTTTCATTTGAATTTTTTTCTCTCTTGAACACAGGATATTCTAGGAGAAGAGCCCAGAAATTTGAGGCAGATGTGGGTGCAGTTTCCAGCTTTGTTACTTACTTGGGCAAGTTATTAGCTTTTTCAAGTCTCAGTTTCTTTATCTCTAACAAGAGAGTAATCCACAACTCTGTGTTAGTTTTAGAGATGATTAAATGAAAAAAAAAATGTATACCCGGATAGCAAATGCAAACATAAGGCCCTTAATTATTGGCTTTGTTCCTTTGTTGTGGTCTGTACATATGCTGACAGGAGTAATGCCAGTTCAAGCTTTCTTACAGTGAAATCCTTTAGGGGTCATCTCTTGACTGGTTTGTTAAGTCTATATTTATTTGGCTGTGTCAGGTCTTAGTTGTGACATGTGGGCTCTTTTTAGTTGTGGCATGCAAGCTCAATAATGGCATGTGAATTCTTAGTTGTGGTGTGTGGGGTCTAGTTCCCTGATCAAGGATTGAACCCGGGCCCCTTGCATTGAGAGTGCAGAGTCTTAGGCACTGGACCACCAGGGGAGTCCCTCATCTCTGACTTTTGATCACAAGCCTCCCTCTAGCCTAATATTAGAAAGTGGAGGCTTTGGGTCTTGGTTAGAATAACAAGTAAGAAAAAAGAAAGAGGCAACGGACCCTAGTAAAAGTGCCAACCTTCTTCCTGCCTGGGGCCTTCCTGGTGGCTCAGACAGTGAAGAATCTGCCTGCAATGTAGGAGACCTAGGTTCAATCCCTGGATTGGGAAGATCCTCTGGAGAAGGAAATGGTTACCCACTCCAGTATTCCTGCCTGGAGAATCCATGGACAGAGGAGCCTGGCGGGCTATAGTCCATGGGATCACGAAGAGTTTCATAAGACCGGGAGCTGACTGTGGCTCAGATCATGAACTCCTTATTGCCAAATTCAGACTTAAAGTGAAGAAAGTAGGGAAAACCGATAGACCATTCAGGTATAACCTAAATCAAATCTCTTATGATTATACAATGGAAGTGAGAAATAGATTTAAGGGTCTGGATCTGATAGATAGAGTGCCTGAGGAACTATGGAATGAGGTTCAGGACACTGTACAGGAGACAAGGATCAAGACCATCCCCATGGCAAAGAAATGCAAAAAAGCAAAGTGGCTGTCTGGGGAGGCCTTATAAATAGCTATGAAAAGAAGAGAGGTGGAAAAGCAAAGGATAAAAGGAAAGATATAAGCATCTGAATGCAGAGTTCCAAAGAATAGCAAGAAGAGATAAGAAAGCCTTCTTCAGTGATCAACGCAAAGAAATAGAGGAAAAGAACAGAATGGGAAAGACTAGAGATCTCTTCCGGAGAAGGCAATGGCACCCCACTCCAGTACTCTTGCCTGGAAAATCCCATGGGCGGAGGAGCCTGGTAGGCTGCAGTCCATGGGGTCGCTAAGAGTCGGACACGACTGAGCGACTTCACTTTCACTTTTCACTTTCATGCATTGGAGAAGGAAATGGCAACCCACTCCAGTGTTCTTGCCTGGAGAATCCCAGGGACGGGGGAGCCTGGTGGGCTACCGTCTATNTTCCCCACAACTGGGAAGGGGACAGGTCTGACCAAGGATAGCCAGAGGCTGAATGTCTCCTGGCCAGGTAAATAAAGGTGCAAGTGCCATCCAACAGGTATATCCCAGAAGCCATTTGAGTTTTAAAAATGTATCTTGAGCCTCTGTCTCCTCTGGTATCGGTTTTCAAAGGACCCCAGATTCTCTGTAGTTTGTTGCCCACTACCTCCTCTCTAATGACTCCCTCACCCCACCAACTTCGTAGAGGTACTGTCTGGGGCTGGAAAGAGGTGGACCTGCATGCATGGACCATACTTTAGCTTGTGGTTTAAAAAAAAAAGTATGAAGAACAGCAAAAAAGATGAGACTTTCCCCGGGTGATCCAGTGGGTAAGATTCCATGCTCTCAATGCAGGGGGCTTGGGTTCCATCGTTGTCAAGGATCTAGATCCCACATACTGCAACTAAAGGTCCCACATACCTCAAATAAAATTTTTAAGAAATCCCACAATTAAGACCCAGTGCAGCTAAAATAAAAAACAAAACAAAACAAAAAACCAACAACAAAGAGCAGTTAACAGATTAAACAGTTAACTGCAGTAAACAGATTTTGCTGAAGCCTTTTTTTTTCCCTTACAAGCTCTTCTTTGTGGGTCTAACACTTGACCAATCATTGCACTTGAATTACATGTCTGCTGGAGAAGTAGAACTCTGGGCTGGCTACAAATGCAGTGAAATTCCCTTTAGAATTATGTGAGAGCTTCCAGCACAGATTTCCTTTTCCTTTCATCACTGACTCCAAGCAGTCGGACGTGTACTTGGCAAGGGCTGCGATTGTGATCACATGGAATATTTGGATGTCCCTCTTTCTTGCCTCTAGGGCATCTCTGGGAGAGAGGAGTCCCTGCCAGACAGCCAGATTCTCACTGCACTGTCCAAGTTTTAAGATGATAAAATTACACTGAAGTGCTGATGAGATGTTATCATTGTTTATCCAAAGTCTAAGTCTAAACAGTGACTGAATAGCGAAATTTCTCAGAATTAGGAATGAGGATTTAAAGTAGTTCTTTAGCTTGTGTTTTTTTTTTTTTTAATGTTAAATTCATCAAAGGAGCCAGTTTAGAAATGATGTGACTGCTCACTTATTGTATTGTCACAAGATGACAAGACACAAGGCATTTGTCTGAATTGCAACATAGGCATTTTCCCTATTTTTTCCCTCAGTTCAGTTCAGTTCAGTAGCTCAGTAGTGTCCAACTCTTTGCAACCCCCTGGACTGCAGCACGCCAGGCCTCCCTGCCCATCACCAGCTCCTGGAGCTTACTCATATTCATGCCATTGAGTCAGTGATGCCGTGCAACCATCTCATCCTCTGTTGTCCCCTTCTCCTCCTGCCTTCAATCTTTCCCAGCATCAGGGCCTTTTCCAGTGAGTTGCTTCTTCACAGCAGGTGGCCAAAGTTTTGGAGTTTCAGCTTCAGCATCAGTCCTTCCATTGAATATTCAGTACTGATTTCCTTTAGGATTGACTGGTTGGATCTCCTTGCAGTCCAAGGGACAGCAAACTAAGGTGAAGTGCTCTGTAAAACTTCCGATTTGGGCACGTCCCTGCTGGTCCAGTGATTAAAACTTGGTGCTTCCAATGCAGAGGATGAGGGTTATATCGTTGATTAACCTTGATCAACTAAGATTCCACTACTGCAGGGCAACTAAGTCTGCCCACTGCAACTTCTGAGTCCATGCACTCCCTCCGGAACCCCTTGTGCCACAGTTAGGGAGAAGGCCCCTTGCTCACAGTGAAGTGTCCTGCATGACATAACAAAGATCCAGAATGCCCAGTGCTGAACAAAGACCCAATTCAGTCAAAAATAAAAAAATTAATTAATTATTAAAAAAATAACCTTCCAGTTTGGGGTTGTTGATGTCCCCAAATTACAGTTTGGTGAATTTTGCAGAATTTATCTTTCATAGCAGAGCTCATTACAGCTGGCCACTTCTGAACTAGAAATAGGTCAAGACCTTGGAAGATGATGGAAAGCAGGTTTTCTCACAGGTGGTCTATGGCTCATCTGAATCATTACATTGCTTGTTAGATAAAAATGATGGATGCCTGAACTCCACCCCAGATTTAACAAAGGCAAATCTTTGGGGCCTGGTCTGGGAAATTTCTCTCAATCCAAAGGCTCTGGTGATTACTATGCTCACTGAAGTTTGAAGAACTTTGCTTTACATTCCTCAGGCACTGTATAATAATTAGAACTGTGGAGAATTATAGTGGTAAAGAACCTGCCTGCTAATGCAGGAGACACAAGAGAGACTTGGGTTCGATCCCTGGGCTGGGAAGATATCTTGGAGGAGGCCATAACAACCCACACCAGTATTCTTGCCTGGAGAATCCCATGGACAGAGGAGCCTGTCAGGCTACAGTCTGTGGGGTCTATTCTAGGTAGTAGTTTCTTATCAGATATATAAGTTCCAAACATTTTTTTCCCATTCTGTTGTTATCTTTCACTTCTTAATAATATCATTTGAAACAAAAATGTTCTAAGTTTAGACAAAGTGCAAATTCTTTGGTTGCTAATCTTTTAATATTGTATTTAAGAAACCATTGCTAGGAATTCTCTGGCAGTCTAGTGATTAGGACTCCACACTTCCATTTCTGGGGACCCAGGTTCAATCCCTTGTCAGGGAATTAAGGTCCTGTAAGCCGCATGGCATGTCCAGGAAAAAAAAGAAGCCATTGCTCATGAAGGTTTACTCCCATGTTTTCTTCTAAGAGTTTTATAGTTTAGGTCTTTGACTGATATTGAGTTAACTTTTGTATATGATGTGATGGTGAATTTTATGTGTCAACTCGACTGGGCTAAGGGATGCCTAGATGGCTGGTACAACCTATCTGGGTGGATATGTCAGGGTTTATCTTTTTTTTTTTTTTAATGTTAAATTCATCAAAGGAGCCAGTTTAGAAATGATGTGACTGCTCACTTATTGTATTGTCACAAGATGACAAGACACAAGGCATTTGTCTGAATTGCAACATAGGCATTTTCCCTATTTTTTCCCTCAGTTCAGTTCAGTTCAGTAGCTCAGTAGTGTCCAACTCTTTGCAACCCCCTGGACTGCAGCACGCCAGGCCTCCCTGCCCATCACCAGCTCCCGGAGCTTACTCATATTCATGTCCATTGAGTCAGTGATGCCGTGCAACCATCTCATCCTCTGTTGTCCCCTTCTCCTCCTGCCTTCAATCTTTCCCAGCATCAGGGCCTTTTCCAGTGAGTTGCTTCTTCACAGCAGGTGGCCAAAGTTTTGGAGTTTCAGCTTCAGCATCAGTCCTTCCATTGAATATTCAGTACTGATTTCCTTTAGGATTGACTGGTTGGATCTCCTTGCAGTCCAAGGGACAGCAAACTAAGGTGAAGTGCTCTGTAAAACTTCCGATTTGGGCACGTCCCTGCTGGTCCAGTGATTAAAACTTGGTGCTTCCAATGCAGAGGATGAGGGTTATATCGTTGATTAACCTTGATCAACTAAGATTCCACTACTGCAGGGCAACTAAGTCTGCCCACTGCAACTTCTGAGTCCATGCACTCCCTCCGGAACCCCTTGTGCCACAGTTAGGGAGAAGGCCCCTTGCTCACAGTGAAGTGTCCTGCATGACATAACAAAGATCCAGAATGCCCAGTGCTGAACAAAGACCCAATTCAGTCAAAAATAAAAAATTAATTAATTATTAAAAAAATAACCTTCCAGTTTGGGGTTGTTGATGTCCCCAAATTACAGTTTGGTGAATTTTGCAGAATTTATCTTTCATAGCAGAGCTCATTACAGCTGGCCACTTCTGAACTAGAAATAGGTCAAGACCTTGGAAGATGATGGAAAGCAGGTTTTCTCACAGGTGGTCTATGGCTCATCTGAATCATTACATTGCTTGTTAGATAAAAATGATGGATGCCTGAACTCCACCCCAGATTTAACAAAGGCAAATCTTTGGGGCCTGGTCTGGGAAATTTCTCTCAATCCAAAGGCTCTGGTGATTACTATGCTCACTGAAGTTTGAAGAACTTTGCTTTACATTCCTCAGGCACTGTATAATAATTAGAACTGTGGAGAATTATAGTGGTAAAGAACCTGCCTGCTAATGCAGGAGACACAAGAGAGACTTGGGTTCGATCCCTGGGCTGGGAAGATATCTTGGAGGAGGCCATAACAACCCACACCAGTATTCTTGCCTGGAGAATCCCATGGACAGAGGAGCCTGTCAGGCTACAGTCTGTGGGGTCTATTCTAGGTAGTAGTTTCTTATCAGATATATAAGTTCCAAACATTTTTTTCCCATTCTGTTGTTATCTTTCACTTCTTAATAATATCATTTGAAACAAAAATGTTCTAAGTTTAGACAAAGTGCAAATTCTTTGGTTGCTAATCTTTTAATATTGTATTTAAGAAACCATTGCTAGGAATTCTCTGGCAGTCTAGTGATTAGGACTCCACACTTCCATTTCTGGGGACCCAGGTTCAATCCCTTGTCAGGGAATTAAGGTCCTGTAAGCCGCATGGCATGTCCAGGAAAAAAAAGAAGCCATTGCTCATGAAGGTTTACTCCCATGTTTTCTTCTAAGAGTTTTATAGTTTAGGTCTTTGACTGATATTGAGTTAACTTTTGTATATGATGTGATGGTGAATTTTATGTGTCAACTCGACTGGGCTAAGGGATGCCTAGATGGCTGGTACAACCTATTGGGTGGATATGTCAGGGTTTATCCAGAAGAGATTAGCATTTCAATCGATATACTGAGGAAAGAAGGTCTCCCTCACCAAAGCAGGTGAGCATCTTTCAATCCACTGAGGCCCTGAATAGAACAACAAAAAAAGGGAAGGGCAAATTTACTCTTCTGTTCAAGCAGGCACATCCATATTTTCATGCCCTTGGACACTGGCACTCCTAGTTCTTGGACCTTTGAAGTCAGATTGGACTTATACTATCAGCCCTGCAGCTCTCAGACCTTTGGATTCTTACAACATTAACTTTCCTGGTTCTTAGTCCTTTAGGTTTGGACTAAAACTGCAGCCCTTGCTTCCCTAGCCCTCCAGCTGTCCTCCAGCTTGGCCGCTTAATCTTGTGAGCCAGTCCTTCATAATGAATCTCTTTCTATACATCTGTGTGTATCCTATTGGTTCTTTTTCTCTGGAGAATCCTGACTAACGTAAATAGGGTTTCAACTTCATTCTTTTGCACATGAATATTCAGTTGTTGCAGTATGGTTTGTATAAAAGACTATTCTTTTCTCCATTGAATTGTCTTGACACCCTTGTGGAAATCAGCTGGCCAGAAATGTAATAATTGATTTCTAGATTTGAGATTCAGTTCCATTGATCTATACATCTATCTTTACACTAAAACCTCACTGAATAGATACCTAGAGCTTTATAAAAACTTTCAAAATCAGAAAGTGTAATTCTAACATTGTTCTTTTGCAAGAATGTTTTGGCTATTCTGGGTCCCTGGAATTTCCATATGAATTTTACAAAGTTTGTAAATTTCTGCAAAGAAAAAAAAAGGCTCTTGGGATGGGGAGGATTTCCCTGGTGGTCCAGTGGTTAAGAATTCACCTGCCAGTGCAGGAGACAGGGGTTCAGTCCATGCTCTGGGAAGATCCTACAATCAGCAAGACAACTAAGCCTGTGCTCCACAACTACTGAGCCTGTGCTCCGGAGTCCATGAGCCGCAACTGCTGAAGCCCTTGCACCTTACAGCCTAGTCTCCCCAACAAAGAGAAGCCACCCTAACGAGAAGCCCAAGCACCGGAACTGGAGAGTAGCTCCCACTTGCTGTGACTAGAGGAAGCCCACACTCAGCAATAAAGACTCTTCAAAGCCAAAAATAAAATAAAAGCAAATAAATAAAACCTTAAAAATAAAAAAGGCATGTGGGATGTCAATAGGCATTATCTATTGATCCATTTGGAAAGTATTGCCATCTTAACAATGGCACCCCACTCCAGTACTCTTGCCTGGAAAATCCCATGGACAGAGGAGTCTGGTGGGGTGCAGTCCATGGGGTTGCAAAGAGTCAGACACGACTGAGCAACTTCACTTTCACTTTCCACTTTCATGCATTGGAGAAGGAAATGGCAACCCACTCCAGTGTTCTTGCCTGGAGAATCCCAGGGACAGGGGAGCCTGGTGGGCTGCTGTCTATGGGGTCGCACAGAGTTGGACATGACTGAAGCGACTTAGCAGCAGCAGCAGCCATCTTAACAATATTAAAATTTCCAATCTATGAACATAAGGTGTCTTTCAATTTATTTAGGTCTTTCCTGAAGCTCGAGCCCAACCCTATCCATTTGAATCCTTTTAGGTTTCTAGAAATATGTTGAACCTTTTCAAAGTTTCCCATGGATATCTTATTCCCTAGATTTTCCTTCTAATTTTTTGGTCAATTTCTTGTTTGTCTCAACTGTTATCACTACCTTAGGCAGCTGTGATGTTAAATAACTGCTGTCGATTGTTTTTGACAAGTTTTCCTGTGGAAAAAGCTGTTCTGAGTCAGATCAAATAAAGACAAGCCCTTAGAACAGAGTTTTCCAGGGTACTGCCTGACATGTCAAATAATGGCAATTCCCTGAGAAAGGTTTTCTAGGGAGTTCCAGCCCCCTTCTTCCCCTTCCAGTGGCTGCCAAGATGCTGGTTTTCACTGTGAATGTGGCGCCATTTGTTTTCAAGGCTATTGTGGAGCTGGGGAAAGGGGAAGGAATGAGGCAAGTTAAAATTCCACAAAGTTCCTGTGTTTACTGACATTCAGCCATTTTTTATGAATAAATCCTCCCCTTTGGTCAGTTGCCAGAGTTCTGTAAAACTTGTCTTTGACAGTTGTTGCCAGTGTTCATGCTCTTTTTATGGGAGAGCAACTTTTCATAGGTCCTTCCCCCGACCATCCCCGCTATTGTCACTGCCTCTCCACTTCTAACTTGCCATTTATTTTTGAGGAAATCACTTAATTTCTCTGAGCCTCTATTTCTCCATTTGGGAAGAGATGAAGATAATAATTCCCCCAGAATATCATAAAGATCAAATTACACACACACACACATATCAGTCCACTGAGGAAGCTACAGAAACCCACAAACGCATGAGGGTAATTGCTGTGTCCCTTGTTAGCGAGGATTCAGGTTCTTTACATTCGATAGAATGTAAATCCCACTTCTATAATCTT
This sequence comes from Aepyceros melampus, assembly GCA_006408695.1. Taxonomy (NCBI): domain Eukaryota; kingdom Metazoa; phylum Chordata; class Mammalia; order Artiodactyla; family Bovidae; genus Aepyceros; species Aepyceros melampus. Next base: position 17,072 of record SJXQ01000396.1, read on the forward strand.
TCCTGATGTGTGAGTTCGTATCATTATTTTTGATTGTTCAATCAATGTAGCACTTTGCTGCTGCTGCTAAGTCACTTCAGTTGTGTCCAACTCTGTGCAATCCCTTTAGATAGTATTGATTATTGAGAATTGTCTCTCTCACCCCAGAGTCTAGACTATGAGGAATCAGGAAAGCTCCTTTATCTCCCTTTGCAGCAGAATGAGGAATGTGTGTGTGCATGTGCAGTAAGTAGCCTACCCAGCTCCTCTGGCCATAGGATTTCCCAGGCAAGAATATTGGATTGGGTTGCCATTTCCTTCTCCAGGGGATCTTCCCGACCCAGGGATTGAACCAGCATCTCTTGTGTCTCATGCACTGGCAGGCAGATTCTTTACCACTAGTGCCACCTGGGAAGAATGAAGAATAAGTCAAAAATTGCTGAAGCAAAGAGAAGTAAAGTGATTTGTCTAAGGAATCCATCCACTCCAGTATTCCTGCCTAGAGAATTCCATGGACAGAAGAGCCTGACAGGTTACAGTCCATAGGGTTGAAGAGATGGACAAGACTAAAACAACTTAACGTGCACACAGCTAACAATGTGTAGACTCAGTCTGATTACCTGGCCTGAATGACTTGCTATTTCCATTATGTCATTTGGTATCCTCAAAGGTTAGGGAGTGGGAATGACAGAGTTCTTCTGATACAATTTATTCTCCATCATATGTGTTATTTTTAGAGACAGTGGGGAAAGATGGGTAATCTGACCCAAAGCCATTAAGATAGAAGTAACATTTTATTTACAACTGATGGACTTTTAGTTCCAGCTTAGTAAATATAAGTAAGAAACTGATTTGACTTCTTTAAATTCTTGATTACTGGGACTTCCCTGGTGGTCCAATTGTTAAGACTCCGTACTTCCAATGAAGGTGATGTGGGTTCCATCCCTGATCAGAAACTAAGATCCCACATACCACGTGGCACAGCCAAAAACAAACAATTCTTGACTACTTAGTTTATTGTCAGTTGCAGATGAGGTTTATAAAGTGGACTAGGACGTTTTCCTGGAAGTCTATAGCTACTAAGTTGTTATGGATCACTATTACTTTCTTCCTTTCAATCCATAAAGTGTGCATCATTGCCCAAATAGCACAGATAATCATTGCACACTTTTTGAGCTAGTGTGTCACTGTTTGGCCTTAATTCACTGGTCCCAGTGTTCATCACTGGTGCTTTTTGTGTCACAATTTTTTCTTTATTGAGTTTACTTTATTCCTCAGTTTGCTGAGTGTGCCTTAGAGTAGTTTTTACAGAAATGATATAAAGATGGTAGATCTTCTGGGCCCTTGAATAACTGAGAAAGCATTTCTGTTGGCTTCTGGTGTGAACACCTCAGCTGGACACTGAGACTTGGATCACTGGCCCTTCCCTTTCGAGGTATGGATAAAGGTATATAGACATTCTGTTTATTAATATAGAGCTGCAGCATTTCACAAGTCCTAGAGGGAAAATCTGTGTAGATTATAAGAGGGACAGTGCAGAAAGCCTCAGGTCCTGATTTAAGACTTTTAAATGCTTCTGAGGGTATTTACTGATGTCTTTAAAAGTCTATTAGGTGACTCAGACTGGAGGATGTGACAGAAGGTTGGAACAGTGCTCAATTTCCATGGCAACAGGAGTAAAACATCCCCAAATAAACTGCCTCCCTTTGTTGTAGTTTCAGGTTCAAAGGTTTTCAAATACAAAGATCTGAGGTCTAGTCTCCTCCCACCAATGGAAAGGTAGGGAGGCTGAGGCCTCAGATCCAGTGGAAGACAGAGCTCAAAGTTCATTAACTCTTGCAGTGGATCCTCCAAGCAAGGCCAATAAATGCCAGGATAACAATCCATGTTCATTTCTATGACATAAGCAATGCATATGGCTTAGCATACCACACTAATAATAATAATAAATAATAGCTAGCATGTTCTATGGAGAAGGCAATGGCAACCCACTCCAGTACTCTTGCCTGGAAAATCCCATGGACGGAGGAGCCTGGTGGGCTGCCGTCTATGGGGTCACACAGAGTCGGACACGACTGAAGCGACTTAGTAGCAGTAACAGCATGTTCTAAATGTTTACACATCTTCATTCATTTAATTCTCATGACAACTTTAGGAGGCTATCAATCACTCTTATATCATTCCCGTTTTATGGATGAAGACATTAAGGCAAAGAAAGGACAAATTGTTAGCTCATAGTTATACCCTTAGCAAGCAGCAGGGCTGGCAATAAAATTGGTTGAGTCTGCTAATGAAGAATCTGATTCTCTCCACCACACTATATTAATATAAGGACATAATAAAACTTTATCAATGGAAATATATTTTTGAACAATTTTTTAAAAAGAATCTTTGGCTTCATGCACAGCATGTGGGATCTTAGTTTCCAGATGAGGGATTAAACCTGCACCCTTGTGTTGGAAAAATGGAGAATTATCCACTGGAATCTCAAGGAAGTCCCAACATAACTGAAATCCTTTTTACCTGAGTTGACCTGCTTTTTTTCCCTGCTGTTAAATCACCCTTTCCTTTTTTGTGACAACTTCTGTTACTTATAAACACATTTCTTAAAATTGTACATACTGTGAAGGGGTTTAGATGAGATAATCAAGTTTCTCTAACTAAAATCCTGTGATCCTGTGAGATTTGTTGTAAAGAAAGATGTTATGCCTATTATAGTCATCCAAATAAACTGAAGTGATAAAATATATTAGAAAAGCTGAGGGGAAACAGGTGCACTCACACATATGACATAATTCATTCATTAAATTTCCATTAAGAGCAGTCTGAATGTGTCTGTGTGTGCATGCATGCGTAGGTATAAAAATCGGGTATTTCCACTTTTAGGGGATTATGTCACTTAGGAATGTTGTAACATAAATAACAAAAATCTTGACGGGGCTTCAGTTCAGTTCGGTTCAGTCGCTCAGTCGTGTCCGACTCTGCGACCCCATGAATCACAGCACGCCAGGCCTCCCTGTCCATCACCAACTCCCGGAGTTCACTCAGACTCGTGTCCATCGAGTTGGTGATGCCATCCAGCCATCTCATCCTCTGTCATCCCCTTCTCCTCCTGCCCCCAGTGCCTCCCAGCATCAGAATCTTTTCCAATGAGTCAACTCTTCGCATGAGGTGGCCAAAGTACTGGAGTTTCAGCTTTAGCGTCACTCCTTCCAAAGAAATCCCAGGGTTGACCTCCTTCAGAATGGACTGGTTGGATCTCCTTGCACTCCAAGGGACTCTCAAGAGTCTTCTCCAACACCACAGTTCAAAAGCATCAATTCTTGGGCGCTCAGCCTTCTTCACAGTCCAACTCTCACATCCATACATGACTACTGGAAAAACCATAGCCTTGACTAGACGGACCTTCGTTGGCAAAGTAATGTCTCTGCTTCTGAATATGTTATCTAGGTTGGTCATAACTTTTCTTCCAAGGAGTAAGCGTTTTTTAATTTCATGGCTGCAATCACCATCTGCAGTGATTTTGGAGCCCCAAAAAATAAAGTCTGACACTGTTTCCACTGTTTCCCCATGGCTTAAATGTGAAGGGGTTTATGTTGCTGGCCCAGCATGAGGTCTAGAGGTAGGGTTACTGACAAAGTGGTCCACAGTCCAGCCTTGTTCAGGTTCGACCTCTGGACACTCTTCTTTCTTGTCTGGTCACAGGAAGACTACCTTTGGCAGCCACAGATGTCTACCATCCAGACCCCTTGGTGAGAAAGGAGAACTCACTGCCAAACTGTCTTTCTGGATTCCTGGATGGTGTTTGTGTTGAGCAGGCCCATTTCTGCAAGATGCTTGTCAAAAGGACATTAGGGGATGGGCATCAATTGAATAAGGTCTGTAGATTATAGTAATGTCCTTTGGCCACTGGATTCAAAGAACTGACTCATTGGAAAAGACTGTGATGCTAGAAAAGACTGAAGGCAAAAGGAGAAGGGAGTGGCAGAGGATGAGACGATTAGATAGCATCACCCACTCAATGGACATGAATCTGAGCAAACTCTGGGAGACAGTGAAGGACAGGGGAGCCTGATGTGCTGTAGTCCATGGCGAGACAAGGAGCTGGACATGAGACTAAACAATAACAACAACAACAATGAATCAAAGTTAATTACTTGATTTTGATCACTGTACTGTGGTTATGGGGAAAAAAAAGTCCTTGTTTTTATTTTTAATTTTTGGCTGCACCGCACAGCTTGTGGGACTTTAGTTCTCTAGACAGAGTCTGAACCCACGTACCCTGCATGGGAATATGGATTCTTAACACCTGAATGACCAAGGAAGTCCCCAAATATCCTTGTTTTTAGGAAATACATACAGAAATCTTTAGAGCCAAAGGGACATTAAATCTACAACTCCATCACAAATGGTTAAGGAACAAGTATAGGAAAGAGCGGTAAGCAAACATGGTAAATGTTAACATTTGGGGAATCTGATATACAGAAATTCTTTTTTACTTGCAACTTCTCTATAAGTTTGGAATTGTTTCAAAATAAAAAGTGAAATATATTTAGAATATACTCAGATTCAAACTCAGTCTCACAATACTTGTGAATTTGTCAGGGATAGTTAGTGGAAACATATGATACATTGTTAACAGTTTACCCTTACTTAAAAGTTTCGCTACTGATTGATCTAATGCCTATAATAATTTTCGCACTGATTGATCTAATGCCTATAATAAATTGCTACTCCTCAACATAAATTAAAAACAAAAATCCTGGGGCTTCCCTGGTGGTGCAGTGGTTTAGAATCTGCTTTGCAATGCAAGGAACACCAGTTTGCTCCCTAGTCTGGGAAGATCCCACAGGCCTCGGGGCAACTAAGCCCTGTGTGCCACAATTACTGAGACTTCGAACCTAGAGCCTGTCTTCTGTAACAAGACAAAGCACTGTAGCGAGAAGCTCGAACCCTGCAACTAGAGTGTAGTCCTCACTCACCACAACCAGAGAAAGCCCACGTGCAGCGTCAAAGACCCACCACAGCCAAAATTAAAAATTAAAAAATTAAAAAAGAACCCAAATTCCATTTTTAAAGTCCTAATCTTACAAGGGGCTTCCTTGGTGTCTCAGACGGTAAAGAATCCACCAGCAATTTGGGAGACCTGGGTTCGAACCCTGGGTTGGGAAGATCCCCTGGAGGAGGAAATGGCAGCCCACTCCAGAATTCTTGCCTGGAGAATCCCATGGACAGAGGAGCCTGGTGGACTACAGCCCATGGGGTCACAGAGAGTCGGATCATGACTGATCAACTTTCACTTACAAGGGGAAGTCAGCAGGAAGCAGAACTTGTTCAGATGTACCCCTGCTGATGCACCTGCCTCCGTTACCCTCTGCTCACCCATGGACCTTACGTCCAACCTCTGGGCTCTGTAGTCCCATCCTTAGTTCCTTTCTGCCAGCCCCTTTGGTCTTAGTGCTTTGTGTTTGCCCAGGCAGAGGACCTTGAATCTCCTCTATATTAAACTCTCATTCTGATTGTGTCTTTGCCAGATAGCTCTTAAATAAATTCCTTGCCTAACCCTGGACCCTAGAAGCCACCACTCCCTCCTGTCCATTGGCTCAGCAAAGCTTCAGCCATCCTATCCTCCCATCCCCAACGTGGAGAGAAACAAAACCCTTGTATTCATCCCTTCAACAAATACTTACTAAAAGTCTACTGAGAACCAGGCACTGTTTTAGCCAGAACAAAACAGACCAAAACTATGCCCTCATATAGAACCTAAATTCTCATGAAGGAAAGCAGAAAACAATATAAATAAGCCAATATATAAGGAAATGGCAACCCACTTCAGTATTCTTGCCTGGGAAATCCCACAGAGAGAGGAGCCTGGGGTTATGCAAAGAGTCAGACATGACTTAGTGACTAAAGAGCAACAATAGTTTGATAGATGGGGATAGACTCCTACCGAGAAAAATAAAGCTTGCCTTTTGGAGCCTGAGGTAGACAGAGGTTCATTGTGAACCTTGGGGGTGACCAGAGAACACTTTTCTAGTAGGAGAAACAGAATACCTATGACACCAAATCAAGCTGGTACAAGTGATTCAGTTCTTTCCAGAAAGGAGAAGTGTAATTGGACCTTCTTGGAAAATAATTGATAGGATTGTCTGATAGTAAAGATAAGTACCTCTCTGAAACTGACATCTTGATTTCCCTCTGGGTGGCCTGTGTGCAGCTACTATTGAGATTCCAGGGATGGGAAGATCCAGGATGTAATTTGCTGTCTTCACCAAGGTAGTATGTGCTGCAGTTTACAAAGGCATTTACAACATTGCATAACTGTTCCAACCGGTTCTAATTGTCAGGCGCATGATCAGTGCCAGGGTCGGCGCTGGTGTTTGGTGGAGTTTGGACAGAGCAATTGTCAGGAGGACTGGAAGGAATGGAACTTCTCTGTCGAGGCCCCTCCTGCCTCGCCCCTACTCCAGCCTCAGGCCCTAAATATTGCAGAGCCATCCTTAGGTTTCCCAGTACCCCTCATCCTGCTCAACCTTCCCCCATAGCAGAGATAGTGGTCTGTTCCAAAACTGTATCCACTCCAATATGACCTTTCATTAAAAAAAAAAAAAAAATGCAGGGCTTCCCAGGTGGCTCAATGGTTTAAAAAAAAAAAACCCACTCACTGAGGACTGGAAGGAATGGAACTTCTCTGTCGAGGCCCCTCCTGCCTCGCCCCTACTCCAGCCTCAGGCCCTAAATATTGCAGAGCCATCCTTAGGTTTCCCAGTACCCCTCATCCTGCTCAACCTTCCCCCATAGCAGAGATAGTGGTCTGTTCCAAAACTGTATCCACTCCAATATGACCTTTCATTAAAAAAAAAAAAAAAAATGCAGGGCTTCCCAGGTGGCTCAATGGTTTAAAAAAAGAAAACCCACTCACCAATGGAAGAGACAGAGTTTGATTCCCGGTCAGGGAAGGTCCTGTATGTGATAGAGCAACTAAGCTTGTGCACCACAACTTCCAAAGCTGTGCTCTAGAGCCAGGGAGCCACAGCAAGAGAAGCCACCGCGGTGAGGAGCCCCAAGCACCACAAATAGAGAGTAGCCCCTGCTTGCTGCAACAAGAGAAGGCCCTCAAAGCAATGAAGACCTAGCACAGCCAGAAATAAATAATTAAAATAAAATTTAAAAATTCGGTCTTTCATGGTAGGGAATTGCAGAAGCAAAATAATCTGCTGAAACTATCTCATTCTTGGCTGTTCTCAAAGTTGAGTGTTCACATCAGACACCTAGGGGCATAAAATGGTGATTCCTGGGCCCCAGCCTAGATCTACTTAGAATCTCTGCAGTGGACCCAAGGAGCTGGTATGGTCATGAAGATGGAAAATCTCTGTGCTTTTCCATACCTTGGCTATTCCAATGGCTTTGTAAAACAGGCATCACTTTCTACACTGCTCTGGTGGCTCAGGTGGTAAAGAATATGCCTGCAATACTGGAGAGCCGGTTTCATTCCCTGGGTGGGGAAGGGGATGGCAACTCACTCCATGTTCTTGCCTGGAGAACTGCATGGACAGAGGATCCTGGTGGGCTACCGTCCATAGCGTTGCAGAGTCAGATGTGACTGAGTGATTAACACTTTCACTTTTCACTGAGAAGACACACCTAGAAACTTATTAGACAAACTAATTCACAAGCCCCATCCAAATCTCTGAATCAGAGTCTCCAACACAGAGAGGCCTGGAAATCAGTCTTTTAAATCAGCCCCTTGTGTGTGTGTGTGTATATATATATATATATATATATTTTTTTTTTTAATCATCAGAAAAGTATGAGCATGTCCTAGATGATTGGGAAAAAAAAAGGACAGGGAAGCCATCATCAGTCTAGCAGAAAATACACATTACAGATAAGCCATGAATGGCTACCTTTGAATTAAGTATCCAATTCCAGTTCAGTCTGCTGTGGCCAGTTAGGTTGGGGTCACATGGTGTAAAATATGACCATTTATATCTTGGAAAGAAATGCCAGGAGTTCTGGAACATAACAAGGACAACAAAAAGCAAAAGTAGGACTTCCCTGGGGTCCAGTGGCTAAGACACCAATGCAGGGGGCAAGGTTCAATCCCTGGTCAGGGAATTTGATCCCACATGCCTCAGCTAAAGATCTCGCATGTTGCAACTAAGACCTGCCACAGTCAAGTAAATATAGAAATATTTTAAAAAAGCAAAAAGCAAAGGTGTAATCTAACTTCTAAGTAAAGGTTTGAGTGGTTTTCAGTTTATTGCAAATGAAATTGGCAATTCCAAGATGAATGACGTAAGAAAGGATGTGAAATAAGGGGAGTTTGTGCTGGAAACTGAGTACAAGTGGAGGTCACAGTCTGAGTTCTCAGTGGTGGACTTTATGTTCCCCTTTGCTTGCGCTGTCCTGGGGGGTTTGATGACTTTTACAACTAATGGAGCTCTGCCCTCATCGGGAGAGTTGCTCAGAAGCCAAGGAAATGATACATTATGGAAACTTTGATTCCAGGATCCCTATAAAACTCCTAAAAGTCTTGCCAATGATGAAATAAGCTCTGAATATAAAAGTAGAGCCCACTTCAATCCAGTGATTACCTGCTACAATGCCAAACTGTTTGGCCCCATGGCCTGTCATGTGCTCCTCTAGGCCAACTTTTTGATTTTAAGACCCTTTCCACTATTGAAAAATGAGAATTTACAAGCTTTTTTCAGGGTTATATTTATTGATATTTACTGTACCTGAAATTAAAGGAGAAATCTTTAAAATTTTATTTATTCATTTGAAATTAACAATAATTAATGTGTATGTTGAGTGCTGAAGAATTGATGCTTTCAAACTGTGGGACTGGAGAAGACTNAGCTTTTTTCAGGGTTATATTTATTGATATTTACTGTACCTGAAATTAAAGGAGAAATCTTTAAAATTTTATTTATTCATTTGAAATTAACAATAATTAATGTGTATGTTGAGTGCTGAAGAATTGATGCTTTCAAACTGTGGGACTGGAGAAGACTCTTGAGAGTCCCTTGGACTGCAAGGAGAACAAACCAGTCTATCCTAAAGGAAATGAACCCTGAATATTCATTGCAAGGACTGATGCTGAAGCTGATCCAAAACTTTGGCAAAGAGCTGACTCATTGGAAAAGACTCTGACAATGGCAAAGATTGAAGGCAACAGGACAAAAGGGCGGCAGAGGGTGAGCTAGTTAAATAGCATCATCCACTCAATGGAAAAGAGTTTGAGCAAACTCCTGGACAGAGTGAAGGACAGAGAAGCCTGGTGTGCTTCAGTCCGTGGGGTCTCAAAGAGTCGGACATGACTTAACGACTTAACAACAGTGTTAACATAAATATTTTTCAAAAAAATCAATCGATAGAACTGTCATTTTTTTACATTTTTGACAAGCATTGTTAATGCCTAGCTTAATAAAAGACAGCTGGATTTCTCATATCTGCTTCTGTGTTCATCAGGTATGACATCATATGTGCATAGTTCAGTTCAGTTCAGTTGCTCAGTCGTGTCCAACTCTTTGCGACCCCATGAATCGCAGCACACCAGGCCTCCCTGTCCATCACCAACTCCCGGAGTTCATTCAGACTCATGTCCATCAAGTCAGTGATGCCATCCAGCCATCTCATCCTCTGTCGTTCCCTTCTCCTCCTGCCCCCAATCCCTCCCAGCATCAGAGTCTTTCCCAATGAGTCAACTCTTCGCATGACGTGGCCAAAGTACTGGAGTTTCCGCTTTAGCATCATTCCTTCCGAAGAAATCCCAGAGCTGATCTCCTTCAGAATGGACTAGTTGGATCTCCTTGCAGTCTAAGGCTCTAGGAAATGCCAGGGAATGCAGGTGAAAAAATGAGAGTGAAAAAAGGCCTCAGTGACTCCCTCAAAAGTTTTGGGGGATTCTCAGATGTCCCCAGACTACATTCTGTGAATTGCTGCTGTAGCTATTGCAGTGAATAGGAATATAGGCCAGGCTTTGGAAAACATAAATTATTTTTCTTTCTTAAACGTAAAGTTTCTTGCTTGATTCTTAACCTCTTAGTCTTTAGCTTCATAACTCTTTCCATCCCCTCACCAGATTCATTCTCCACTGCTAACAGCATCTTAAAATAATGAGTTGACATTTATAGGCAGTTTTTACATGCCAGAAAGAAAGAAAGATAGTTATGTCAGACTCTTGCCAATCCATGCTGTAGCCTGCCAGGCTCCTCTGTCCATGGAATTCTCCAGGTGGGAATACTGAAGTGAGTTGCCATTTCCTTCTCCAGGGGAACTTCCTGACCCAGGAACTGAACTCAAGTCTCCCGCATTGCAGGCAGATGCTTTACCGACTAAGCTATGAGGAAGTTTCAAAGTGGAGGTTGCTCAGTAGTGTCCAACTCTTTGCCACCCCATGGACTGTGGAATATTCCAGGCCAGAAAACTGGAGTGGGTAGACTTTCTCTTCTCCAGGGGATCTTTCCAGCCCAGGGATTGAACCCAGCTATCCCTCATTGCAGGCAGATTCTTTACCAGCTGAGTCACTAGGGAAGCCCCAAAAATGTGGAGATGCCAGGGATTGAACCCGGGGCCTCATACATGCAAAGCATGTGCTCTACCACTGAGCTACATCCCCTACCCTCCATATGCCAGGTCCTAGACAAAGCATTCTACATGCATTATCTTTTTTCTTCTTTCATCTTTGGTCTCTGTCTGTGGTTCCTGGCACAGAGCTTCTAAAACCACTGACATTTGCTAAGTAATAAGAGCACTGGGAGGAGCATCTTTTATTTAATCCCTGGTTCCTAAATCCCTTGGAATGTCCTGGGTAACAGCAGTGTCTTTTGTTCTAGTCAAGTGGCCCTGGGTGGGCTCCTGGTCACCAGAAAGATCAAGCCACAATCAGAAGCTTGAAATTTTCAGCCACACTCCTTCATTCTCTAGAGAAGGAAGAGGGCTGGAAATGGGTTGATGATCAATCATGCCTACGTGATGAAACCTCCACAAAAATCCCCAAAGGACCAGGTTCTGAGAAACTTCTACACTGGTGAATGCATGGTGGTGTCGGGGGAAGGCACACCCAAAGAGGGCAGGGAAGCCCCCATATATCTGGCCCTGCACATTCCTTCCTTCTGGATGTTCATCTGTAGCCTTTATCATATCTTTTTACAATCCCCTGGTCAACAGTAAGTGAACTGTTTTCTTGAATTCTCTGAGCTGCCGTAGCAAATTAATTGATTCTGATGGGGGAGGGAGTCGGGTATAGTTCATCAGTCAGAAGCACAGGGAACAACCTGGACTTGTGATTATCATCTGAAGTGGGGTTGGGACAGTCTTGTAGGACTGAGCCCTTCACCTGTAGGAGTTGATAGTACTGTTAGGGGAAGCACACTGATTGAAACTGCCCACCCTGGCCAGGCACTATAGTAACCATTTGCATGAGTTGTTTTATAACAGGAGATCCTGGTAAGGAATACGGAACTAATAAGCCACCACCAACCAGAAGAGTTTGGGAAAGGTTGCAAGGAGACACCGTGAGTCCGTCCACTTCCCAGAATCCCTCTCGCTAGCATCCATCTTGGCTGAGCGATGTGTGCGCCACCAGGAAAGACTCTAAATTAGAACGATTGGCCAAAGACCACCCGGAAACTAATCCCATCACCATAAAACCAGAGACTGCAAGCCACGCGGCAGAGCAGTTCTCCTGGTTTCCCTTACCCTACTGCTCTCCACCCAGGTGCCCTTTCCCAATAAAATCTCTTGCTTTGGCAGCACGTGTGTCTCCTCGGACAATTCATTTCCGAATGTTAGACAAGAGCACAGTTTCGGCCTCTGGAAGGGGTCCCCCTCCTGCGACAGTTATCTCCAGGCAGAGTATCAGAACTGAGTTAGGTTGAAGACACAGAGCTGGTGTCACAGAGCATTATTTGGTGTGGGAAAAACAGCCACTCATCTGGTATCAGAAGTTTTGAGGGACTTCCCCATTGGTACAGTGGATAAGAATCTGCCTTCCAATGCAGAGGACACAGGTTCAATCCCTGGTTCAGGAAGATTCCACATCCCAGGGCCAGTGGGGGTGGGGTGGGGGCAGCAACTAAAATCTGTGCAGAAGTCGTGAAGCCCGTGAGTCTAGAGCCTGTGTTCCACAAAAAGAGAAGCCACTGCAATGAGAAGCCCAAGCACTTCAGTGAAGAATAGCCTGCTCAACAGCAAGACCCAGCGCAACCAAAGATTAATCGATTAAAAGCAAAATAGATTATTGCGAATTAAAGGAAAAACATACTTTTAAAAAAATGTTCTGAGTGTGGCAATAGTGTGAGACTAAGGGAGACACAAAGGAGGAAAACTGAGGGTGTTGGGTTTCTTTTTTTTGCACAATCCTTAAAGACAGTTTTATCCTGGGAATAATTATTATCCCTAATTGACTGATGGGGAAAACAGGTCTGGAGAAAGGCAGCAACAGGCTCTTATGTGGAGGAGCTGGAAGGCTTTGAGCAAATACATTTTGTATTTGCTCCACTCATGACGAAGGTTGGAAGCTAGGACGAGCATAACAAAGGGTTAAGAGCGGTCACCGAGTGCCCAAGACTGGGAATGCATGAGGAAGGGTCATGCGCCCGGCCTTGAGGCATTCGGAGGCTTCCTTCTGACCACCTGTTTTTGAGAGCAAGGACTGTTGTTTCATGATAAGACTCCCTTTAGAGTTTCACCAAAGCTATGTTATGTCTTGGGCGATGGGAACTGTATTTTATCCTTAAATGCTTTAATGTTTATCTGAAATGGCTACGTGCAAGTCTGCCTTGTGCTCTATTCCCTGAGAATTATAAAACTGCACAGTTAGATAATAAACTTTGTCAGTCCACTAGAGGCTGTCCCTGAGTGTCCTTTTCAGAGTGCGGTTCTCCGAGCCTTACAACTGCGCCCAACGTGGGGCTCGAAGCAGCAGACTGATTTTGAAAAAGGGCCGCACTCCTGCAGAAGCGAGGTAAGCAGGATGGGACATCAGACAAGCAAAGTTCCTTTTATTCATCTCATGCATCATTTCTTGAAACAATATGGGGTTAATCTGCCTGAAGAGCAGTTAACTAGCTGTTACCAGACAGTGGTTGAATATAATCCATGGTTCCCGGAGGAAGGAACCTTAGATTTACAAATTTAGACTAGAGTAAAAAACAATGTTCTAGAAGCTTATAGACAGGGGATAAAAATCCCCCCACAATGGTGGGTAACTTGGTCTCTTTTACGGGCTGTTATGGAACAATTAGATGGCTCATGGACAGATTTAGAGGTTGAAACTGTTCAATCCCTGCATGAATGTGAATTAAAAGAAAAAGATCTATCAGAGGTTCTGAATCAGAAAAACGTCATGCTAGAGCAGATTACAGACAAACAAGAGTCACAGGTGCTAAAAACAGTTAAGCAATCAACTTTGCCAGAGGCCCCTGATCCGCCTTTACCTTGCCTTTCTCGAGCTCATATTAACAAGCCTCCAAACACCTCAAGGCTGGGCATACGACCCTTGTCATGCATTCCCAGCCTTGGGCACTCGGTGAACACTCTTAACCCTTTGTTATGCTCGTCCTAGCCTCCAACCTTCGTCATGAGTGGAGCAAATACATTTTCAGTATTTGCTCAAAGCCTTCCAGCTCCTCCACACTCTGAATTACAGATCAAGTAAGTTAAATCAGGAATCTAACCCAGGGAAGCCCCTGTAGTGAATGGAAGTGAAGCATTTATTGCAGGGCACCAATCAAGGAGTCCTGGCTTCCCTGGTGGCTCAGATAGTAAAGAATCTGCCTGCAATGCAGGAGACTGGCACTCGGTGAACACTCTTAACCCTTTGTTATGCTCGTCCTAGCCTCCAACCTTCGTCATGAGTGGAGCAAATACATTTTCAGTATTTGCTCAAAGCCTTCCAGCTCCTCCACACTCTGAATTACAGATCAAGTAAGTTAAATCAGGAATCTAACCCAGGGAAGCCCCTGTAGTGAATGGAAGTGAAGCATTTATTGCAGGGCACCAATCAAGGAGTCCTGGCTTCCCTGGTGGCTCAGATAGTAAAGAATCTGCCTGCAATGCAGGAGACCTGGGTTTGATCTCTGGGTCGGGAAGATCCCCTGGAACAGGAAATGGCAACCTGCTCTGGTATTCTTGCCTGGAAAATTCCACGGACAGAGGAGCCTACAGGTTACGGTTCATGGGGTCTTGAAGAGATGGACACAGTGGAGTGACTAACACTTTCACTTTGAAGCAAGGAGTCAAGGACAGTTAGTGCTTAAAAGACTCTGAACTCCCCAAGGCTTGCAGGGAAAGGTTTTTAAAAACAAGATAAGGGAGGCGGGTGGTGTCAGCTCAAGTACATGCTTCTGATTGGTGGTGAGGTAATTGTGGGAGTCAACATCATCAACCTTCTGCTTCCAACTGGTCTGCGGTCTTCATTCTTGTGGGCAGCAGACAATTAACTTCTCCCATCTGGTAGGGTTTGAGTATTTGCAAAACAGCTCAAAGGATGTGACTCAGAGTATCATGTATAGCCCTCGAAGAGGAACTAAAGGTCCATGACTTTGTTTAATGGGTGAACTGTTATTATTTTGTCTTGCTTGATTGTTTTCCTTTCTGCGTTTTCTCTTTCCTCTGATTAAACTCACTTTGTGGACCTCAGGGAAGGCCTACAAGGTTACAGTTTTTCTGCAGACTAGGGGCAGGCAGAGGACGAGGAGGTTGGGAGAGTCTGTTCCAGGAAGACCTCATAGAATCTGCTCAATTACTTATGCATTCCATGTGCATTTTAAATTGCTTTAAGTTTTTAGAAGTTCAGCTCAGGAGATTATATGTCTATTGGGAATCCTTCAATTTCAAGTTTTCTGTTTTCCTGTGTATTCATCAGGGTTACTTTATAATCTAACTTCAGAAAGTTTTCAGTCTTTGGCTAAATATTGGTTTTGGGGAAACTTGCTCTTAAACATACTTTGCATTTGGGAGGAGTACTTTTGTCAATACTTTTTTTTCTTCTGGCCACACCATTGTAACAGGAGGGAAAGGGGTAGGGCACAACTTTTGAAAGAATGACATAGCCCAAGGACACAACATAAACCAGTTAGATACAAGTGGGACAAAGATGGCAGACAAGACTAGACCTTGATCCTCAATCAGCAAGTGAAATGACACAGCCAGACGTGCCATGATAGTTCCAAGGGGTCAAAAGATCAAGGAGTGGGTGGTGGCCCAAAATCTGGAAATCACCACCCTTTCTCCCAAATAGTTGGAATAATCCTCCCACTGATGTTGAAGTTGAAACTACAATCTTTTTGAGTGAACTCCAGGAGCTGGTGACGGACAGGGAGGCCTGGCGTGGTGCAGTTCATGGGTTCACAAAGAGTTGGACACGACTGAACCACTGAACTGAACTGAACTGAAAATAAAGTCTCTCACTGTTTCCAATGTTTCTCCATCTATTTGACATGAAGTGATGGGACTAGATGCCATGATCTTAGTTTTTTGAATGTTAAGTTTCAAGCCAGCTTTTCCACTCTCCTTTTTCACTTTCATCAAGAGACTCTTTAGTTCCTCTTCCATTTCTGCCATAAGGGTGGTATCATCTACATAGCTGAGTTTATTGATAATTCTCCCAGCAGTCTTGATTCCAGCTTGTGCTTCATCCAGCCCAGCATTTCTCATATTGTACTCTGCATATAAGTTGAATAAGTAGGGTGACAATATACAGCCTTGACGTACTTTTCCTGATTTGGAACCAGTCTGTGTTTCCATGTTTGGTTCTAACTGTTGCTTCTTGATCTGCATACAGATTTCTCAGGAGGCAGGAAAGGTGGTCTGGTATTCCCATCTCTTGAAGAACTTCCCACAGTTTGTTGTGATCCACACAGTCATCCTTTTTCACTTTCATCAAGAGACTCTTTAGTTCCTCTTCCATTTCTGCCATAAGGGTGGTATCATCTACATAGCTGAGTTTATTGATAATTCTCCCAGCAGTCTTGATTCCAGCTTGTGCTTCATCCAGCCCAGCATTTCTCATATTGTACTCTGCATATAAGTTGAATAAGTAGGGTGACAATATACAGCCTTGACGTACTTTTCCTGATTTGGAACCAGTCTGTGTTTCCATGTTTGGTTCTAACTGTTGCTTCTTGATCTGCATACAGATTTCTCAGGAGGCAGGAAAGGTGGTCTGGTATTCCCATCTCTTGAAGAACTTCCCACAGTTTGTTGTGATCCACACAGTCAAAGGTTTGGCATAGTCAATAAAGCAGAAATAGATGTTTTAAAGGAACTCTCTTGCTTTTTTGACGATCCAATGGATGTTGGCAATTTGATCTCTGGTTCCTCTGCCTTTTCTAAAACCAGCTTGAACATCAGGAAGTTCACGGTCACGTATTGCTGAGGCCTGGCTTGGAGAATTTTGAGCATTATTTACTAGCGTGTGAGATGAGTGCAATTGTGGAGTAGTATGAACATTCCTTGGCATTGCCTTTCTTTGGGATTGGAATGAAAACTGACATTTTCCAGTCCTGTGGCCACTGCTGAGTTTTCCAAATTTGCTGGCATATTGAGTGCAGCACTTTCACAGCATTATCTTTTAGGATTTGGAAGAGCTCCACTGGAATTCCATCACCTCCACTAGCTTTGTTTGTGTTGATGCTTCCTAAGGCCCGCTTGACTTCACATTCCAGGATGTCTGGCTCTAGGTGAGTGGATCACACCGTCGTGATTATCTGGGTCATGAAGATCTTTTTTGTACAGTTCTTCTGTGTATTCTTGCCACCTCTTCTTAATATCTTCTGCTTCTGTTAGGTCCATACCATTTCTGTCCTTTATTGTGCCAATCTTTACATGAAATGTTCCTTGATATGTCTGATTTTCTTGAAGAGATCTCTAGTCTTTTCCATTCTATTGTTTTCCTCTATTTCTTTGCATTGATCACTGAGGATATGAAATCACCAGCCTATAAAAACTAACTGCACCACATTTCATGGCACACTCGCCCTCTGCAATGGCCCACACTCTGTCTGTGGAATGTGCTTCTCTCTGAATCTGAATAAATCTACTTCTTACCTATCACTTTGTCTCTCACTGAATTCTTTTTGTGATGAGACATCAAGAACCTGAGTTTCATTAGGTCCTGAAACCAGGTACCGTGTATTTTGACTGGGTTTTCATCCCAGACACGTGGGTTCAAGTCCTAAGCAGAGTTTTGGCTGGGTTCAAGTCTCAATCTAAGGTAAATGGTTTCACCATGAAGCTTGCAGGAACCTAGTTCCTTGACCAGGGATTGAACCCATACTACCTACATTGGAAGCATAGAGCCTTAATCACTGAACTGCCAGGGAAGTCCTTGTTGTTACTAGTGTTCTACTCATTTTAGTGAGTTGGATAGTGTCACTCAAAATTTAGATTGGGATGTGACCTTATTTAGAAATAGGGTCTTTGGCAGATGTAATTAAGATATGGCTTAAAATGGTATCATACTGGATTAGGGTGGGCCTTAAATCCAAGGAATGTTCTTAGAAAAGACAGAAATAGACACAGTAATGTTGGGAAAGTTCATCTAGTCAAAGCTATGGTTTTTCCAGTAGTCATGTGTGGATGTGAGAGTTAGATCAAAAAGAAAGCTGAGCACTGAAGAATTGATGCTTTTGAACTGTCATATTGGAAAAGGCTCTTGAGAGTTCCTTGGACAGCAGGAGATTAAACCAGTCAATCCTAAAAGAAATCAGTCCTGAATATTGATTGGAAGGACTGATGCTGAAGCTCCAATAATTTCACCACCTGACATGAAGAACTGACTCATTAGAAAAGACCCTGATGCTGGGAAAGATTGAAGGCAGGAGAAGAAGGGGACGATAGAGGATGAGATGGCTGGATGGCATCACTGACTCAATGGACATGAGTTTGAGCAAGCTCAGGGAGTTGGTGATGGACAGGGAAGCCTGGTGTGCTGCAGTCCATGGAGACACAAAGAGTTGGACATGATTGAGCAACTGACCTGAACTAAACATAGGGAAGAGGGCTTTCCCGGTGGCTCTAGTGGTAAAGAACCTGCCTGCCAATGCAGGAGACATAAGAGATGCCAGTTCAGTCCCTAGGTTGGGAAGATCCCTGGAGGAGGGCAGGGCCACCCACTCCAGTCTTCTGGCCTGGAGAACCCCATGGACAGAAGAGCCAGGTGGGCTATGGTCCATGGGGTCACAAAGAGTTGGACACGACTAAATCTACTTAGCACACATCACAGGAGAGAAGGACATGCAGAGATGGGGACAGAGATGCGAGTTGGCTGCCACCGCCAAGGAGCCACCAGCACTAGGCAGGGGCAAGGAAGAATTCTCCTTCAGACGTCTGGACTCCAGAACAGTAAGAGAAACTTCTGTTCTTTCACATCTCCCAGCTTGTGGTACTTTGTTACAGCAGCCCTGAGTACTAATACACTAGCCTTCAAGACCTGGCCCCAAATTGGCCTCCTTTCTATGGCCTTCCCTGGTCATTTGAGATATTTCTCCCTCCTCTGAACCCCAAGCATCCTTGCTGTCTGCACCATTCCTGAGGACTCAGGGTTTTATTGCATATGTGTCAGCTTCTCCGGAGGGAAAGTTTGGTTTTGAACCCTTCCTTGAGTCTCTGATTATCTCCTAACTCGGTGATGTTTTTGCAGGAAATGTGGAGAGCAAGAGAATGGTCATGTCCCAGGTCTCAGGCGAGCTCCTGGGATGGCTGCCAAGTGAGGGTCCTTGGCTTCAAGCAGGAAGGCATTCCAGAGCGAGCCAAAGTAGAGTGAAAGCATGTGTTTATTCGAGAAGATACACACTCCACAGACAGAAGTTGGCACTGTCCCAGAAAGTGAGAGTGGACCTGAAATACGGCCTTGCCATGCTAAGTCACTTCAGTATGTCCAATTCTGTGCGATCCTGTGGACTGTAGCCCCTCAGGCTCCTCTGTCCATGGGATTCTCCTGGCAAGAACACTGGAGTGGATTGCCATTCCCTTCTCTAGGGGATCTTCCCCACCCCAGGGAAAGAACCAGCGTGTCTTATGTTTAACCTGCAGTGGCAGGTGGGTTCTTTACCACTAGCATACCTGGGAAGCCTGAAATATGGGGTGGTTTGTTTTCATGGGCTGGGCAGTTTCACAAGCTAATGAGTAGGAGGTTTATTCCAATTATTTTGGGGCATGAAAGTGAAGTCGCTCAGTTGTGTCTTATTCTTTGCAAACCCATGGACTATCGCCCACCAGGCTCCTCTGTCCATGGGATTTTCCAGGCAAGAGTACTGGAGTGGGGTGCCATTTACTTCTCAGGGGATCTTCCTGATCCAGGGATCAAACCCAGGCCTCCTGCATTGCAGGCAGACGCTTTACCCTGTGAGCCACCAGGGAAGCCCTGATTTTGGGGAAGGGGCAGAGATTTCCTGGAATTGGGTCACTGTCCCTTTTTTGACCTTTAACATCACCCTCTGAACTGTGAAGGCACGGGAGGGTATGATTTAGCGTTACAATGAGCTCATACTGAGGCTCGCCGTCTAGTGGAAGTTGACTTGTCTGCCATCTTGGACCTAGTTAGTTCTAACCAGTTTATGTCATGCCCTCAATGACTGTCATTCTTTGAAAGGTTGTGCCCTGCCTCCTTCCTGTCTCAATATGTATTAAGCACATATATTAAGTCCTTAATATGTGATTGTTGAATATAGTTTCCCCAATATTTTCTTCTCATTTAATGAATCCATTCAACAAATAATTATTGAGTGCCTACATTGTGTCAAACATTTTTTCTTACCTCGAATAAATCTGTGAACCAAAAAGACAACATTTAGTCCTTATGAAGCTTACTTTCTAATGAGAATGTAAGTTTCTGTGTTGAAATTCACATGCTCTAGTTGCAGGTTTTAGACTAGTTTCTGTAGTTTTTCATGTCTCTTTATTGTCCAGAGCCAGTTTCTAGTACTGGGACTATCCTGGCATCCTTTCAGATCTTCTACTTGACTGCCAAGGACAGAGAGGAGGGGGTGAAATGATTTGAAGAGCTCTCAGTTCACGCAGAACGTTTCTCTCTCATAAGCCATCGTTGTGTCCTGAACTTCTCTTTGCCCACTGAAACATGCTTGTAAGCTGTG
Source organism: Aepyceros melampus (assembly GCA_006408695.1). NCBI lineage: Eukaryota > Metazoa > Chordata > Mammalia > Artiodactyla > Bovidae > Aepyceros > Aepyceros melampus. The sequence continues at coordinate 37,156 of SJXQ01000396.1, forward strand.
TTGGAGCCAGCTTGTGGAGACCTTTTTTGTAGTCTGGATACAAGCCGAGAAACAGGAAGGCACATGCAAATCTGGGCACAGTGTTAGCTTTGGTCTAGTACCAGACAGGCGGCTGGTGCCACTTTTGCCAGGATCTGTGGCTCATCAGCTGTCCTCCATTGCTGCCAAAATAAGGGATCCTTGCCTTTCTAAGTGGGTACAAGTAGGCAGCAGGACCACAGGTGTAGGATAAGTAGGGTGTATTTTCCTTAGGAGAAGTATGTAGAACAAAAAATGGTGTTGTTCTCTAGTCTTATTTTGATGTTCAGCTGCAAGTAAATCTGATGAGAGCCAGTCGCTCTAGCTAACTGAAGGGTGGGGATGATGACTGTACAGAGAGAATAACAGTGTGTCAATCAACCTTCCAGTAGGCGAATGCATGTTTTAAGATTCGTGTGTGCATGCTCAGTTGCTCAGTTGTATCCATGGGGCACACAGAATCCATGGGATTCTCCAGCCAAGAATAGTGGAGTGGGTTGCCATTTCCTTTTCCAGGGGGTCTTCCCTGACCAAGGGATCAAACCTGTCTCTCCTGCCTTGGCAAGTGGATTCTTTACTACTGTGCCACCTGGGAACCTCCTTGTATAAAGATTAATGCTTAGTTATTTGAGAATGTGGTGAAATACACTCAGAAACTGTTATTGGGAGGAAGTAAGGTAAATTAACACAGACTTTCTAATATACATTTTGTGAACATGTTTCAAAAGCCGTAAAATATTTATCCTCTTTAATCAAGTAATTTTATTTTCAGGAATTTATCCTGAAGAAATAATCTTATATTTGTGCCAAGACTTATTCAGAAAGATCTTTGCAGTGTTATTTATGATAATGAGAAACAGCACAAAGGTTCAACAATAGAATTGGTTGAGTTAAAAATGCTACATCTATGTGTTAGAATATGAGCCATTAAAAATTATATTCAAAGGTTGAAAAATATCTGTTTTAAAATTAAGTGAGAGTTACATGTACAGGAGGATTAACTATAGTATTCTGTATTCCTTGGGGGTATGATGGAAATTTGTGATAATAGAAACTAAAACATTCTCAAAGAATGTTTACATCTAATTTCCTCCTCCAGGGGATCTGATCTTCCCAATGCAGGGATCAAACCTGCACCTCTTATGTCTCCTGCATTGGCAGACAGATTCTTTACCACTACTGCCACCTGGGAAGCCCTTACATCTAATGGAAAATGCTTATAAGGTATTATTGAGTGGAAAAGACAAATTATTAAGCAGATGTATTGAGATATGGAGTCAGGAACAAAGCTAGTGGAGGTGATGGAATTCCAGTTGAGCTGTTTCAAATCTTGAAAGGTGATGCTGTGAAAGTGCTGCACTCAATATGCCAGCAAATCTGGAAAACTCAGCAGTGGCCACAGGACNTGAAGTCAAGTGGGCCTTAGAAAGCATCACTACGAACAAAGCTAGTGGAGGTGATGGAATTCCAGTTGAGCTGTTTCAAATCCTGAAAGATGATGCTGTGAAAGTGCTGCACTCAATATGCCAGCAAATCTGGAAAACTCAGCAGTGGCCACAGGACTGGAAAAGGTCAGTTTTCATCCCAATCCCAAAGAAAGGCAATGCCAAAGAATGCTCAAACTACCGCACAATTGCACTCATCTCACATGCTAGTAAAGTAATGCTCAAAATTCTCCAAGCCAGGCTTCAGCAATATATGAACCGTGAACTCCCTGATGTTCAAGCAGGATTTAGCAAAGGCAGAGGAATCAGAGATCAAATTGCCAACATCTGCTAGATCATGGAAAAAGCAAGAGAGTTCCAGAAAAACATCTATTTCTGCTTTATTGACTATGCCAAAGCCTTTGACTGTGTGGATCACAAGAAACTGTGGAAAATTCTGAAAGAGATGGGAATACCAGACCACCTAACCTGCCTCTTGAGAAATCTGTATGCAGGTCAGGAAGCAACCGTTAGAAGTGGACATGGAACAACAGACTGGTTCCAAATAGGAAAGGGAGTATGTCAAGGCTGTATATTGTCACCCTGCTTATTTAACTTCTATGCAGAGTACATCATGAGAAACGCTGGACTGGAAGAAACACAAGCTGGAATCAAGATTGCCGGGAGAAGTATCAATAACCTCAGATATGCAGATGACACCACCCTTATGGCAGAAAGTGAAGAGGAACTAAAAAGCCTCTTGATGAAAGTGAGAGAGGAGAGTGAAAAAGTTGCCTTAAAGCTTAAAGCTTCAGAAAACGAAGATCATGGCATCCGGTCCCATCACTTCATGGAAAATAGATGGGGAAACACTGGAAACCATGTCAGACTTTTTTTTGGGGGGGCTCCAAAATCACTGCAGATGGTGATTACAGCCATGAAATTAAAAGACGCTTACTCCTTGGAAGAAAAGTTATGACCAACCTAGATAGTATATTCAAAAGCAGAGACATTACTTTGTCAACAAAGGTTTGTCTAGTCAAGGCTATTGTTTTTCCTGTGGTCATGTATGGATGTGAGAGTTGGACTGTGAAGAAGGCTGAGTGCCGAAGAATTGATGCCTTTGAACTGTGGTGTTGGAGAAGACTCTTGAGAGTCCCATGGACTGCAAGGAGATCCAACCAGTCCATCCTGAAGCAGATTGGCCCTGGGTGTTCTTTGGAAGGAATGATGCTAAGGCTGAAACTCCAGTACTTTGGCCACCTCATGCGAAGAGTTGACTCATTTTGAAAAAGACCCTGATGCTGGGAGGGATTGGGGGCAGGAGGAGAAGGGGACGACAGAGGATGAGATGGCTGGATGGCATGGACTGACTCGATGGACGTGAGTCTGAGTGAACTCCGGGAGATGGTGATGGACAGGGAGGCCTGGTGTGCTGCAATTCATGGGGTCGCAAAGAGTCAGACACGACTGAGTGACTGAACTGAAACAGTTTTCTAGAACTGTTTATTCACCCAGATCAACAATAGTAGCTCTTAGTCCACAAAGCAGAAATAATTGCAAATATCTGAAGACTATAAAGTACCTTGTAGATATATCAGCCTTAGCTTAGAGATTTTATACCAATTCAGTGCTACTGCATTCACATATATGAAAAGTGAAGGACTCTGAATATAGCAGTTCTGAAAATCAACACATACAATCTTTCAGTGATATGTGCAAAGGAACTGATGCTTCTGCTTGCAAGTGCACTAAAATCCCTACCACTATTCATTTACTAACACACTTCTTTTGTAAAAGGAAGGAGAATCTGATGAATAATTTATGCTGGTAGCCTCTTTTAAGTTTACTATTTACAAGGCATAAAATAATGTTCCCTTTCTCTTTTTATTTTAGGAAATATATTCATCTGGTTACTGAGCATCTCCTACAGTTTTAAAATCGGAAAATATGAAATGATGACCACCAGCCCTATTATCTTATTATAAAGGAAAATGACATATTGAACCCTAGTCCCACAAGTTACTGGATGACCATGGGCAAATTACCTTGCCCTTCTTAGTCTGTTTTCTTTTGGATATAACAATGTTAGGAGAAGGTTCTTGTGATAAGTGACTGATAAGCTAAAACATGCAAAGAACTTGATATATTTTATTATTAGTTTTATTGTTACTAGTAGTAATAATGGCAGTATTTTAAAAATAGATGCATGCATACTTACTAGTCATAAATACAATGAAAAATTAACACAACGCAAAATACCATTTCACAAATATTAGACTGATAAAAGGGCTTAAAAATCACTAAGCATGTTAACATAAAACATTGATAAGGATATGAGAAAATGGGACTCCTATCCTTACTAATGAGAAGTGTACTCTTTGCAGAACAATTTGATGTTACTTGATAAAGTTGAACATGGATTTATCACAGGATTCAAAATTCTTACTGTAGGCATATGCACTTGAGAAACTCACATATAAGTGCAAAAGAAGCTTATAGAAGGATATTCACTGTATCATTGCTTCAAATAGTGAAAAAATAGAAACTACTGACCTCAAATGGGTATACAAACTGGGGATTTATTCATTTAAAAAAATGTCTAGAGCAGTTAAAATGAATTAATCAGAATTATATGCATGAACATAAATAAATCTCAACATGTTATGTGAAAATAGAAATTGAGAGAATTGTATGATAGCATTTATGTAAATTTTAAATACATACAAAACCAGAAATGTTTATGTTTATTATATGAATACATATAAATATATATACATACACTATACACACATATATTACACATACATATATACAAATAATATAAAAAAATGCATGGGAACTATATACACATACTCTAACTCTCTCTCAAGAGAGTAATCACTGTGCAAGAGAAAGGAATGTAGATGGGGAGTTAGCTGTACCTGCCACATTTGGTTTCTTACTAGTATGGAAAAAGATCTAAGACAATATGGAAAACTGTTATCAGTTACTGTAAAATGATGTCAAGCTGGTACACAGGTATTGATAATTTTGTAAGGTGTAGGTTGATACACTACATAAACTCATGGAAAATTTAAATATTTTTGAAGAGAATAATGACAAACCAAAAGAGCATTTGAAACCTGTAAGATAAAGGTTAATGTTTTATTCCTCAGGACTATTGAGATACAGTTAATATATATATCCTTTAAGTTTAAGGTATACAATGTGATGATTTGTGAATTCATTACAAAATATTACTGTTTTCTAATTTCACACCACTGATCAGAGAAGATACTTGATATAATTTCTATGTTTTTGGATTGTTGAGACTTCTTTTGTGGCATAACATAGGATTCATCCTTGAAAATGTCCCATGTGTGTTTGAGAGCAATATATTTTTGCTGCTGTTGGATGGAGTGCTCTATATATGTCTGTTAGGTCCTTTTGGCCTAAGTGCTGTTTAAATAAATCTGCTGTTTCCTTATTGATTTCCTGTCTGGAAGATCTATCTATTATTGTTGGGTGTTTCTTGTTGCTGTGTAGTTGCTAAGTCATGTCTGACTCTTTTGCAGCCTCATGGACTGTAGCCTGCCTGGTCCTTGTCCATGGGGTTTCCCAGGCAAGAATACTGGAGTGGGCTGTCATTTCCTTCTCCAGGAATTTATTGTTGAGAGTGGGGTATTAATGTCCCCACATATTACTGTATTGTTATTCTCCATTTAGTTCTGTTGGCATCAGTTTTATATATTTAGGGGCTCCAACGCTAGATGCATAAATAATTACTTACTGTCATATCTTTGGTGGATTGACCCCTCTATCATTATATAATGATCTTCTTTGTCTCTTTTAACCATTTTTAGCTTAAAATCTATTTTTGTTGATATAAATATAGCTACCCTTCCCTTCTTCTGGTTACCATTTCTCTGAAATACTTACACCCCTTTGCTTTCAGTCTCTGTGTCTTTAAAGCTAAAATGAGTCTCTTACAGTCATTATGTTGTTGGATATTGTTTTTATCCTTCAGCCACTCTGTGCCTTTTGATTGTAGAATTTAATCCATTTACCCTTAAAGTAATTACTGGCCGCTAAGGACTTATTATTGATATTTCACTAATTATCTTTTGTTTTTTAGCCCCCTTGACCTGTGTTCCCTCTCTTGCTGTCTTCTTTTGTGATCTGATGACTTTTGGGGACAGTATGCTTTGACTTCTTTATACTAAGTGTATCTACTATAGGTTTTTCTTTGGGAAATGTATTTCTTGCATTATGTTTTTTAAAATAGTTAATTTTAATTGGAGAATAATTTACAATATTGTGGTGGTTTTTGTCATACATTGACATGAATCAGCCATGGGTACACATGTGTCCCCCATCCTGAACCCCCTTCCCACCTCCCTGCCCACCCCACCCCTCTAGGTTGTAGTTCTCCCAAGCCACTGAAAAATGCCAGTAATAAGAATGCCATTTATTTCTGTTTTTTAACACTATTTTACTTAATAATTTTACTGAGATATACAAGATAAAGCTGATTTTTCTTTTTTAATTAATTTTAATTAGAGGATAATTACATTACAATATTATGATGGTTTTTGCCATACATCAACATAAATCGGCCATAGGTATACACGTGTCACCTGCATCATAAACCCTCCTCCCACCTCCCTCCTCCCTTCCCACCCCACCCCTCTAGGTTGTCCCAGAGCACTGACTTTGAGAGCCCTGCTTCATGCATCAAACTTGCACTGGTCATCTGTTTCACATATAGTAACATACACGTTTCAATGCTATTCTCTCAAATCATCCCACCCTCACCTTCTCCCATGTAGTCCAAAAGTCTGTTCTCTACATCTGTGTCTCTTTCACTGCCTTGAAAGAGGCACATGAACCCCAATGTTCACTGCAGCACTGTTTACAATAGCCATGACATGGAAGCAACCTAGATGTCCACTGGCAGATGAATGATGGATAAGGAAGCTGTGGTGCATATTACATTCTGCTTTAAGTTGGTAAGTTTGACAGCATACAGAAAATTTATGCAGTTGTCCCTCAGTATCTGTGGGGGATTGGTCCCAGGACCTGCTGTGGATACCAAAATTCACAGATGCTCAAGTCCCATCACTGGCACTCCATATCCTTGGTTCTGCACCTGCAGACTCAACCAACTATAGATTGTGTAGTACTATAGTATTTATTAAAATAAAAACTTGCATGTAAGTGGACATGCACATTTCAGACCTGTGTTGTTTAAAAGTCAACTGTACTTTTACTTCTCCTTCCTCATTTTTAGGTAATTCATGTTATAGTTTACATGTTTTTATAGTGTTCATTCAATAAAAAATTTCTGTGGTTATGGTTATACCTATTACATTTGATTTTTAACTTTCAAACTAGCTTGTAAGTCAATTTTATGTATCACCATTATACCAGAGAGCTGATTTTGATTATATAGTTAGCATTACCAGTGAGTATTACACATCTATATGTTTTTATCTTATTAATTATCACCTTTTTCTTTAAACCTGAAGAATGCCCTATAGTATTTCTTGTAAGGAAGGTCTAGTGGTAATGACCTTCCTCTGCTTTTTTTTTGTTCGAGAAAGTCTTTATTTCTCCTTCATTCCTGAAGGACAGCATTGCTGAGTACAGCATTCTTGGTTGGCAGTTTTTTCTTCAATATTCTGAAAGGCTGTGCCATAGGCTGGGCTTCTTTATCAGGCTGCTGGCTGTGCTCTGACACTGAGCAAGACTGCTGGCTGGCCTCTCTGGTTGGGAGCGGTCTCCAGTTGTATATCATAGATGGGTGGGTCTAGAAACTGTCTCTGTGGTTGAGAAGAATTTTGTCTGGGCTCCATTATAGGGTGGGGCTGCAGGCTATGCTCTGTAGTTGAGTATGGGACCATAGCTGGGTTCTGAGGTTTCCCAAGGTTACTGTTCAGTCTTCCTGGTTATGTGGGGTCAGAGGCTGAGCTCAACAGTTGGACACAGCCGCTGGCTTGACTCCCTGCCTGAACAGGGCTGTAGTTTGGACTTTGCAGCTGCCTAGGTTCCATAGCTGACCTTCCTGGATGGTCAGAAATGAAGGCAATGCTGAGCAAGAGGGCACAGATGATGACCTGCTTTCCTGCCCAGGTTGCATGGTAAAACAAGCTCTAGAGCTGGTACAGCCTGGGGACCCTAAGCAGCAAAACTGCCAACTGAATTCCCTGACCAGATGGGGCTACAGCTCAACTTCATATATAGGCAGAGCTGCTGCCTGGGATCTCTGCTTGGGCACCAGGGTAGCCAGGAGAACAGTCCACCAAGTCTGAGTGTTGAAGCACCACACTCCCCCATTCTATTTGCTCCCTAGTGGTCAAGCCCTGCAGATTCCCCCAGTAATCTTTGTTAGGTGAGACCACAGTGGAAGTGTCCCACAATGCTGGGGGAGCTAGATGTCCATTTGGGCTCCTTCTTAGTACTGGAGAAACCACAGGCTTGGGGGGGGGGGCTGCATGCTGGCCTGTGGGAGCACAGTGTGCAGCTGTTCCTCTTACCCTTCTAATGAGGTACTTCTTGGTCTCTCAGGTCCAGTAGGAGATGCTTCAGGCTTACCCACTTTCTTTATTCTGAGTTTTCACAGTGGTTCTTGTCTATAGAGAGTTACTATCTGGGCTTCTAGTGAGGCCATCTGTTTGATGGCACAATAAGTTCACAAACAATGAATGAAGACCTTGTAAATGGAGCATTTACCACAGGGCATCAACACTGATCCTGAAAATAGGAGTGTCATCTACAGCACTGGAATCCATTTCATAGGACAAGATGGCTGGCTGTTCTTTAGTATATTCCACCCATATCTCAGAAAAGTTCTGGAGGCCAAAAAAGCCAAGATTAAGGTGCCAGCAGGGTTGGATTCCTCTGAGGATGCTCTTTTTGGTTTCCAGATGGCTGTCTTCTTGCTACCTTTTCATATGGTTGTTCCTCATGCAGGTGCCTAATGATCTTATCATGTACCAAGAGCTTTTACAACTAAAAAGTCAATACCTCCAATAGGAAAATGGGCAAGTACATGAATAGGCAACTCACAAATGACTGTCTGAGCCACCAAGAAAGTCCTATTAAAATGGCCAATGAACATTTTAAAATGTGCAGTATCATTACTAATATAAAGAAATGAAATATCTTCACCTCTCAGTCTGGCTAAGACTCAAAAGAATGATGCTATTCAACACTGTCTCGGCTGGAGGTACAAGGACATACTCATATGTAATCTCTCAGTTCAGTTCAGTTCAGTCGCTCAGTCGTGTACATCTCTTTGCGACCCCATGAATCGCAGCACGCCAGGGCTCCCTGTCCATCACCAACTCCTGGAGTTCACTCAGACTCACGCCCATCGAGTCAGTGATACCATCCAGCCATCTCATCCTCTGTTGTCCCCTTCTACTCCTGCCCCCAATCCCTCCCAGCATCAGGGTCTTTTCCAATGAGTCAACTCTTCGCATGAGGTGGCCAAAGTACTGGAGCTTCAGCTTTAGCATCAGTCCTTCCAAAGAACACCCAGGGCTGATCTCCTTCAGAATGGACTGGTTGGACCTCCTTGCAATTCAAGGGACTCTCCAGAGTCTTCTCCAACACCACAGTTCAAAATCATCAATTCTTCTGTGCTCAGCTTTCTTCACAGTCCAACTCTCACATCCATACATGACCACTGGAAAAACCATAGCCTTGACTAGACAAACCTTTGTTGGCAAAGTAATGTCTCTGCTTTTGAATATGCTTGTCTAGGTTGGTCATAACTTTCCTTCCAAGGAGTAAGCGTCTTTTAATTTCATGGCTGCAATCACCATCTGCAGTGATTGTGGAGCCCCAAAAAATAAAGTCTGACACTGTTTCCACTGTTTCCCCGTCTAGTTCCCATGAAGTGATGGGTCCAGATGCCATGATCTTCGTTTTCTGAATGTTGAGCTTTAAGCCAACTTTTTCACTCTCCTCTTTCACTTTCATCAAGAGGCTTTTTAGTGCCTCTTCACTTTCTGCCATAAGGGTGGTGTCATCTGCATATCTGAGGTTATTGATATTTCTCCCAGCAATCTTGATTCCAGCTTGTGCTTCTTCCAGCCCAGCATTTCTCATGATGTACACTGCATAGAGGCTAAAAAGCAGGGTGACAATATACAGCCTTGATGTACTCCTTTTCCTATTTGGAACCAGTTTGTTGTTCCATGTCCAGTTCTAACTGTTGCTTCCTGACCTGCATATAGGTTTCCCAAGAGGCAGGTCAGGTGGTCTGGTATTCCCATCTCTTTCAGAATTTTCCACAGTTTCTTGTGATCCACACAGTCAAAGGGTTTGGCATAGTCAATAAAGCAGAAATAGATGTTTTTCTGGAACTCTCTTGCTTTTTCCATGATCCAGCGGATGTTGGGAATTTGATTTCTCTATGCAGGATAATTTGGCAGTTTGTATCAAAATCCTTAATACACATTTTTTGACCCCAAATTATACTTCTCAAAGTTTAATAGAAAACAGTAATCAATTATAGGGGAAGATATTCTTTACAGTGTTATCTATAATAGTAAAATACTAGATAAACCTATTTAAGTAATAGGTCACGTGAAGCAAATCACCTTGGGCTTCCCAGGTAGCATTAGTGATACAGAAGTGGCCTGCCAATGCAGGAGATATAAGAGGTGTGGGTTTGTTCCCTGGGTCGGGAAGATCCCATGGAGGAGGGCATGGCAACCTACTCCAGTATTCTTGCATAGAGAATTTCTGTGGACAGAGGGGTGAGGCTGCAGTCCATAGGGTCACAAAGAGTTGGATGCGACTGAAATGACTTAGCACACATGCACGAAGCAAATGATTGCCACATAATTAACTACTTGGAAAGCCAGTAGAAATTCATTTGCAAGTTTCTGTTGATTTGGAAAAAAAGAACTGAAAAAAGTATGACATAAAAAGTATGTATAAGTATTACAATTTGTTTTCATAAAATAACCACATATATGTACACCAAAACCAAAATTAAAACCAGTGATTATCTTTGGGTGCTGGGATTAAAGATAATGCTTATATATTAAAAAATGCACTGTCATCTTCTATGTTTTCCAAATTATTGTAGGAACTCCTACAGCACAATGGTAAAAATACAAATAATTCAATTAAAAATCAAAACACCTAACAGACACTTTCCCAAAGAACAGATACAAATGGCCAGCAGATAGAGGAAAAGATGTTCAACATCATTAATCATCAGGGATATACAAATCAAAACCACAATGACATACTCCCTAATACCTGTTAGGATGGTATGAGGTTATTATAAAAAAACAAACAAAAAAGAAATCCTAAAAACCGGGAAATAATATTGGCAGGATCTAGAGAGAAAAGTGAAACTTTGTACACTGCTGGTGGGAAAGTGTATTTGTATAGTCAGTATGAAAAACAGTGTGGCATTCCTCAAGAGATTACAAACAGAAACACCATATGATCTATCAGTTCCACTTCTGGGTATTATTGTGAAGGAAATCAATCACTACCTTAAAGAGATACCTGCACTCTCATGTTCACTGCAGCAGAGTAGCTAAGTGTCCATCTTCAGATGAATGGATAAAGAAAAGTGGTAAAGTTGTATACAGGGCTTCCCAGGTGGCTCAGCTGGTAAAGAATGCACCTGCAATGCAGGAAGATACCCTGGAGGCTACCCACTCCAGTATTCATGGGCCTCCCTGTTGGCTTAGATGGTAAAGAATCTGCCTGCAATGTGGGTGACCTGGGTTCGATCCCTGGGTTGGGAAGATCCCCTGGAGGAGGCAACCCATTCCAGTATTCTTGCCTGGAGAATCTGCATGGACAAAGGAGCCTGGCAGGCTAGAGGTCACAAACAGTTGGACACAACTGAGCGACTAAGTATACACATAGATGGCTCAGTGGTAAGGAATCTGCCTAACAATACAGGAGATGCAAGAGACATTGGTTTGATCCCTGGGTGGAGGAGGAAATGGCAACCAAATCCAGTAATTTTGCCTGGAAAATTCCATAGAGTTGCACACAGCTGAGCACACCTGCAAAGTGGTGTGTGTGTGTGTATAAAATGAAATATTATTCAGCCATAAAAAATAAGGAAATCCTGCAATTTGTAACAATATGGGTTGCCCTTAAAGGCATTATGCTAAGTGAAATAAGTCAGACAGTTAAAGGGAAATACTGTGTGGAATCCAAAAGAGTTGAATTCTCAGAAACAGTAGAATTGTTGCTGCCTAATGCTGGGGGTGGGTAGGGGAAATGGGGAGATGTTGGTTAAAGGGTACTCATTTATAAGATGAGTAAGTTCTAGAAATGTAACATACAGCATAGTGACTAAAAGCTACAGCACTGTACTACATACTTGAAAGTTGCTAAACAGTAGCTCTTAAATGTTTCAATATACACACATACACACAAAAGGTAATTATGTAAGGTGATGCAGGTGTTAACTAACAGTTACTGTGGTAATCATTTTGCCCTACATACATGTGTAACAAATCATCACGTTGTACATCTTAAACTTACACAATGCCATATATGTCCACCCATATCTCAATAAAGCCAGGAAAAAACCTGAATTGCAGAGCTTCAGGACTGACACATTTCCTGGGCAAATTTCAAACCAGTGTTTTTTCATTGCAATCTGCTTCTATCCTATACGCAATACTGCTTTCCTAGAACTATGCTATGGAGAAGGCAATGGCACCCCACTCCGGTACTCTTGCCTGGCAAATCCCATGGACGGAGGAGCCTGGTGGGCTGCAGTCCATGGGGTCGCTAAGAGTCGGGCACGACTGAGCGACTTCACATTCACTTTCCACTTTCATGCATTGGAGAAGGCAATGGCAACCCACTCCAGTGTTCTTGCCTGGAGAATCCCAGATACAGAGGAGCCTAGTGGGCTGCCATCTCTGGGGTCACACAGAGTCGGACACGACTGAAGTGACTTAGCAGCAGCAGCAGCAGAACTATGCTAAACACTTGAAATTACCAACATTTGCATCTTACAAAAAAATCTGAATGTTTCATAGCCAAAAGATATTATTTGGATATTCTGTTAAAGGTTTTTTTTTTTTAAATGTTTTTGTACCCCAGGACCTTGTAAAGTGTCTGGCATAAAGTGAGTACAAGTGGCAATATTTTGAGGTGATAGATATTTCTGAGGATCCCTTAGGGCTAGAAACTGGACTGAATCATTAAAATAAGGAGAATAAATACTGTTACTAGTACTTTGGCCACCTTATGCGAAGAGTTGACTCATTGGAAAAGACCTTGATGCTGGGAGGGATTGGGGGCAGGAGGAGAAGGGGACGACAGAGGATGAGATGGCTGGATGGCATCACGGACTCAATGGATGTGAGTCTGAGTGAACTCCGGGAGTTGGTGATGGACAGGGAGGCCTGGCGTGCTGTGATTCATGGGGTCGCAGAGTCGGACACGACTGAGCGACTGAACTGAACTGAACCTCATCTCGGTTAGACACCCCCTTGCCTCTTCCATGCCAGATAAGGAGAGAAAAGAGACATACGTCAGAGTGATGTACCCTCTTCCAGCTCTACCTTAGTGGTACAGGCAAGAGAACAGTGCCAAAAACTGTGTTGGAACCCTTCCCTCACAACTTTACAACACTAGAGATTTATAAACTGACAAAAAAGGCCCAGGTTGTAGCAGGGAGTGGAGTGAGATTTCCTGTCAGTTCATGTTCGAGAAGGTGGGAAAGAAGCATGAGACTATTTACACATATTCTGTTTGCTTCACTAGGAAGATCTGAGATCAAGTTTGTGGTCCTAAACATAGGGATCATCAAGCCAGCTCACAATGCACTGTCTACAAGAAGACAATATTTATCAGAAGTGGTTCAAGCCAGATAAAGAGTGACATCGTTCTGCTCTGAAGCACTGTAATTGCTTATCATCCTTTTTCAGTTACATGAATTATTTGGTTTGGCAGATCATCACTGTTATTTTTTTCCCCCTAATAACCTTTTTTTAAATGAAGGATCTGGTAACTATAATAATAAGCGTAAAAATGTAGGTACTTTCTCCTGGAAGGCCCACTGGAATTGCACTAAAGCACTTGGCTGGGCCTTCTGCCTCCTTGTAGCCGAGGCATGTAGCTGAGTTGTCTGGATGACAAGAATGCAGGGCTGCTGCATCACACAGTAGCCCAAGGGAGGATGCTGGGCATTTATCAGCAGGGAGGGCCAGTTTCTACAGACCAAAGGACATGGGGAAATTGAATGAGATCAAGCAACAGAGAGAAAGGCCAGGGAGGGTCAAAGTCAAGTGCTGCATGATAAATGGTTTGTGGACCCAAAGGGCCTGCCTAGTACTCTCGAGCAATAAATATGCTTGGGGAGAGAGGGCAGGCAGCTGCAAGGGACAAGTTAACAAAGTAATCAAGGGTAAGAAAGATCTTGAATGAAACAACTGTTTCCAAGAAAGCACTACAAGAGACCAGATGAAATTTATGAACTGAGAAAGAAGCGAATGCAGAAGAGGGCATTCTCTTTCTCCTATTAACCTACTATAAGCTTCAAAGAGTAACAAATTGCATGGGTTTTGGGAGTCAGAGATCAGTGCAGATCACAGAGGAGTTTCTGCTAGGTGGGACAGGTAACTGATTAACACCAGATGGAATCTTGTTGGGAAATTAAATGTCCTATCTGATTCCAGATTCACCAGGGAAAAAGAATTTGAATGTCAGAGTAGGAATAAATTTCCCTGGAGAAAAGGTGACTGTGGAAGGAAGCAGTGTTGACCTTGAACAGGTGTTAGAAATTGCCACGTTTGTGTAGTGGGAAATATACAGCTGTTGGAAGTCCAGATAGACCTGAGTTCCAGTCTCAATTCACCTACTTAAATTTTAAACTTATTCATTACTTTGAGCACTGAGCAATTTCCTTACCTACAAAGTGTGAACAACAGACTGGTTCCAAATAGAAAAAGGAGTACATCAAGGCTGTATATTGTCATCCTGCTTATCTAACTTATATGCAGAGTACATAATGAGAAACGCTGGGCTGGATGAAGCACAAACTGGAATCAAGATTGCTGGGAGAAATATCAATAACCTCAGATATGCAGATGACATCACCCTTATGGCAGAAACAGAAGAGAAACTAAAGAGCCTCTCAATGAAAGTGAAAGAGGAGAGTGAAAAAGTAGGCTTACAGTTCAACATTCAGAAAACTAAGATTATGGCATCTGGTCCCATCACTTCATGGCAAATAGATGGGAAACAATGGAAACAGTGACAGACTTTATTTTGGGGGGACTCCAAAATCACTGCAGATGGTGACTGCAGCCATGAAATTAAAAGACACTTACTCCTTGGAAGAAAAGTTATGACCAACCTAGACAGCATATTAAAAAGCAGAGACATTACTTTGCCAACAAAAGTCTGCCTAGTTGAGGCTATGGTTTTTCCAGAATTGAAGTTTTTGAACTGTGGTGTTGGAGAAGACTCTTGAGAGTCCCTTGGACTGCAAGGAGGTCCAACCAGTCCATTCTGAAGGAAATTAGTCCTGAGTATTCATTGGAAGGACTGATGCTGAAGCTGAAACTCCAATACTTTGGCCACCTGATGCAAAGAAATGACTCATCTGATAAGACACTGATGCTGGGAAAGATTGAAGGTGGGAGGAAAATGGGATGACAGAGGATAAGATAGTTGGATGGCATCACTGACTCAATGGACATCAGTTTGAGGAAACTCCGGGAGTTGGTGATGGACAGGGAGGCCTGGCATGCTGCAGTGCAGGGGGACTCAAGGAGTTGGACACAACTGAGCGACTGAACTGAACTGAACAAAGACTGAATTGGAAATCCTACACTTACAGGGCTGCAAAGCCTCTACTACAATACCTTACTCTCCTTCATGGATCCCAGCCTGGTGTAACTCAGCAAAGCTATAAGCAATGCCTTGCAGGGGCACCAAAGACAGACGGGTCATAGTGGAGTGTGTGCAAGCTAAGTCGCTTCAGTCGTGTCCAGTTCTCTGTGATCCTATGGACTGTAGCCCACCAGGCTCCTCTGTCCATGGGATTCTCCAGGCAAGAATAATGGAGTGTGTTGCCAAGTCCTTCTCCAGAGGATCTTCCAGACCCAGGGATGAAACCCACATCTCATTATGCCTCCTGCATTGCAGGCAGCTTCTTTACCAGTAGCATCACCTGGGGCAAAACTACAGAGGATCCAGAGGATATCATGGTCCTCTAGACTTTCTACACTTTCTGTGTGAGTGCTAAGTCACTACAGTTGTTCAGACTTTTTGCGACTCTATGGACTGTAGCCCGCCAGGCTCCTTTGTCTGTGGGATTCTCCAGGCAAGAATACTGGAGTGGGTTGCCATGCCCTCCTCCAGGAAATCTTCCCAACCCAGGGATTGAACCCTTGTCTCTGGCATCCCCAGCAGTGGCAGGATGGTTCTTTACTACTAGTGCCACCTGGGAAGCCCCTAAAAGATTCTTCCTTTCCACACCGGGAATCAACAGTTCTTTGTCATAGTGGAGAGTTCTGACAAAATGAGGTTACCAACTCAATGCACGAGTTTGACCGAACTCTGGGATACAGGGAAGGACAGTGAAGCCTGCCGTACTGCAGTCCATGGGGCTGCAAAGAGTCAGACACGACTTAGCAACTGAACAACAACACAGTACATTACTAATAATGGGTGCCACATTAATGTTAGCTATTATGAGTACTTAACATCTGAACCAAATTTATAAGCAGGGATGACCTGAGATAGGGGAATTCTTAGAAATTCTTTGAGTTGGAAAGAGTTGACAGCAAAAACAGTTATAAAAAGCTTAGAAACTACCTATTCTAATATTGAATATTAAATATCAAGAATGACAGATGAGCTTTAACTATATTTCTTTTCCTTAATAGGATTTTCCTTCTCTCTACCAAATGTGGTATATTTTCTATCAGGAATTTGTGGATGGTGTGAAAACAATTGCCATCACATGGGCCCTGAGACTTAAAATTATTTTAAAGTAATTTTTTTAAACAAACAAGTTTTAAGAAATCTAGAAACTTACCTGATGAGGTCCTGAACTCGACTGTTAAAAGCATCACCTTGTGAGGTTTTGCTTTTCATTTCCTGTGTTGATATTTTTGGTGTAGTTGGCTGGCTGTTTCCATCTGGTCGATTGGCAATCAGGCAGCCAAAAACCGCAGCACTGACTTTGAGAAGTCCAGTTGTCAAGCCTTCGAAAACTTGCTTATTTGTATTTCTTCCCAAAATAGCATTATTTTCATCTGGAACATAAACCTAGATGGAAAAAAATACTGTATTGTGTTTCAATAAAACCACCAAAAATGAACAGAGATGATACGGAAAATTTCTGGAATCATAAATAATTTTGAAATTCTAGAAGTGCTATTTGAATGCTTCAGTACTGGTTCTAAAGTCAGACTGTCAGTTCAAATCTCAATTTTGCCCCTAGTAGCTAGGTGTCCTTGGGCAGGTCGCTCCTTCCAATTTTCAATTTTCTCATAAAACAGGGATAATGACATTACCGATAACAGAGGGTTCTTGTGAGGACTAAATGAGCTAATAACATAAAATGCTTAGCTCATCCTAAGCATATAATAAGCACTCAATAAATATTACTTATTCAACTGAATAAAGTATTAAAAATTTGTATAAACTCAGAAAACAAACCAACTGGTTAATTGATAGCACTGTTATGGGAAGCACACTGACCGAAACCATCCATCCTGGTCAGACACCATAGTAACCATGTGTGCAAGTCATTTTACAGCAGGAGGTCCCGGTAAGGAGCATGGAACTAATCAGCAAGCACCAACCAGAAGAGTTCAGGAAAGACCAAAAAGAGACACCATGTGTCCAACCACCTCCCAGAATCCTTCTTGCTGGCATCCATCTTGGCCGAGCAATGCGTGTGTCATCAGGAAGGACTCTGAGTCAGAATGACTGGCCAAAGACAACCCAGAGACTAATCCCATCACCACAAAACCCGAGACTGCGAGCCACACGGCAGAGCAGTCCTCCTGGGTTCCCTTACCCTCCTGTTCTCCTTGGGTGTCCCTTCCCAATGAAGTCTCTTGTTTTGTCAGCACACATCTCCTCGGACAGTTCATTTCTGAGTGTTAGACAAGAGCCCACTCTTGGGCCCTGGAAGGTGTCCCCCTTCCCACAACAGCACTGCTTCTTGTCAAAGTAGATTTTTAAAACATCTAATCTAAATTCCTCTATGAGGAAAAATTTTGCATTTCTTATTACAAAATGGTAAAATGTAACAGTGTTTCCCCAGAATTTCCCCTAATACACAGGGTCAATTGAGCTGTTTACTTATAGTTTACAGGAAGTAATACAGCTGTTAAAAGTTGGACAAGGAGTCAGAACTTGGGCTTGAGTTCCAGCCCCAACTATATGATCTTAGACATGTTCCTTAACTTTTCTGTGTCTCAGTTTCCTCAACTGTTACATGAAGATAATTACAGTATCCAATGAATCAACATATGTAAAGTCTTAGCACAATGTCTGGCTCATAGGTAAGTCCCACAGAACTGTCATCTGCTACATCCAAAAAGAAGTAGCAACTGCTACTCTTACTATGATTCCTACTATTACCAGGAGTAAATACAATGGGGTATGAACAGCAGCTCTCACAGAGAAGGATGACTGGAAGCACAGTGGCTAGCTATGTAATTACCAGGCTGGGAACTCTGTGCTTTGGCATGTGATACTGGCTACTTAAGGGTTCACTCTTCCCAGGACCAGAGGCTCCTGAAGACCTTGCTACCAGGAAAGGGGCAGAGACAACAGGCCAGAGATGGGGAGGAAG
Source organism: Aepyceros melampus (assembly GCA_006408695.1). Taxonomy (NCBI): domain Eukaryota; kingdom Metazoa; phylum Chordata; class Mammalia; order Artiodactyla; family Bovidae; genus Aepyceros; species Aepyceros melampus. The sequence goes on from SJXQ01000396.1 coordinate 55,405, forward strand.
AAAGTTTAAACGTGGAATCAGATGGCTTTGTTTTCAAGTTCCAGTTCCTCCTCTAGCAGGTCACATGACTTTAGGTAAATACTTCACATTTACAACTCAGCAAATCACCATAAAGGCACAACTTTCCTTTTCTTTTACAAACTACAGAAAGAATATGAGAAACACATTTCTGGGTAATGTCAGGGTTCTTCATACATCACAAATTTTCATATTCCTTTCATTTCAAAAACCGTGTACTGATACTAAATATTTCAAAAACACTATACACATGTTCTTAGCAACCTTTCCCTTTTCTAGAAGCATTTTAACCCAGTAATCAGATCTTTTAAAAATATAGTTGAGAATCACGAAGATATTAAAGACTTCTGAGATACCAAAATTAATGTCATTTATTTAATCACCTGCTCATCTAACATTTGAATATCCAGTATGTCCATGGTCAAAGAAACAGAGATTCTCTGCTTACTGTAAGGTCATTTAGACCCTGTAGACTCTGATTTTACAAATAAGTGAGCAAGCTGTGGCTTACTGGTTTATAGTAGAACAGAAAGAACAATATGAAGGAGAAGTGGTGGCCATTTTAGAGGTAGCAAAGTGAAAGTGAAAGTCACTTGGTTGTGTCCCACTCTTTGCAACTCCATGGACTATACAGTTCATGAAATTCTCCATGCTAGTATACTAGAGTGGGTAGCCTTTCCCTTCTCCAGGGGATCTTCCCAACCCAGGGATAGAACCCAGCTCTCCTGCATTGCAGGTGAATTCTTCACCAGCTGAGTCACAAGGAAAGCCCAAGAATTCTGGACATGGGTAGCCTATCCCTTCTCCAGCAGATCTTCCTAACCCAGGAATCAAACCAGGGACTCCTGCATTGCAGGTGGATTCTTTACCAACTGAGCTATCAGGGAAGCAAAACATGATACTATTCTTGAAGCTCAAGGAAAAAAACAGATATAAGAATACTAAAGGCTTTGCAATCTGAGACTCATTGCTTTTATTGGACTCATTTTTTTTGCACTGAAATTATTATTTACTAAAAACAGTATACCTATTTATGCTCAAAATGACAACCTTAAGGTATTCAAAAAAAAAAAAAAAGGCTAAATTATGAGCCACAACTTATTTGGGGAGTGGTACAGAGAAAAAAAATGATGAAAACTAACATTTCTTAGGGTTTTCTTCTATGCCAAGCACTTAAGCATTTTCCTTATACCATACCATTTGGAGAAGGAAATGGCAACCCACTCCAGTATTCTTGCCTGGAAAATCCCATGGATGGAGGAGCTTGGTAGGCTACAGTCCATGGGGTCGCAAAGAGTCGGACATGACTGAGTGACTTCACTTTCACTTTACTTATACCATCACATTTAATTTTTGTAGATTAACATCTCAAAGGTCAGAGATAGCAGTCAACACATCCAAGTTTCACAGCTATAGTTAAAGAGCTGGGATTGAAACCTGAGTTTGTTAGACTCTAAAGCCACGTGCCTTCTCTCACCCTATACCAATTTCCCACTGGCCATCTCTTTTTCTGAGATTTTGGAGAAACTCTCTCTAGTGGAAGGAGGTAAAAACTGATCTTGGGTCAAACACGGCCATTCTGATGTCTTTTCCATTAAAAGTTCTTAATTAATAAGAACTTTACTTGTGACCAAAAAGTATGAAAATATTTTATTTAAAGATTGTTGGAATAATTATGAATGAAATATAATAAGCCTCTTATTCAGAAACCATAAATGTGGCGCAGGGACCAAATGTCACTTCTTCATCAGTCCCCTAAAATAAGATCAATCAAGGTCAAGTAAATCAGATATGTTACACTATTTTTATATTCTTTGTCCACAGCTGACAACTTTTGATTTTTCTCTTCCATTGGGGATTTCTGCTCAATTTTAGAAACACCATTTTACCAGTTTCTTATAAAGTAAACAGAAATGGAAAAACTTCTCTAACAATTTGCCAATTATACGAAGAACCCTTGTGGCCTGTAGGAGCCAAGGAGCTCTCCTCCTTAGGAGCCAAGCCTCCTTTGTTAGGCTCGTCATGGTGAACCCTGGGACCAGGGACCTGAGTCCAAAGGCCCTCACTGTATTGAAAAGTTTTATTTTTTTCACCCTGATTTCTTATTTTCCAACAGTCTAAGCCCCTCACCTCATCAGATTTCCCCCCATATCTGTTTTTCTCTCTAATTTCCTCATTTAACATTGATCTTTTCACTGTTGAGAATAGTTCTCTTTTGCTTATAACCTTTGGTGAAGACTTTGTCTCATCAGGACATCACTTTACTCAAACGGTCACAGAAGCTTTCCCTATCCTTCTACATAGATTTTTCTTCTGCTGGTTTAAAATCATTTTAATGCAATGTTTTCATAGGAAACTGATGTTTCATCTAAGGAAGAATTTCAAAACTGCCTGAATTAAGGTATGAAAGGGCTTATCTTCAGTTAGACAAAAGGTTCTTTCTAGTCTTCAAGAATGAGACTTGATAAAGAGAAACTTTAAGGAGAAGGTATCTACACTGTAAAGGATATTCTATTCAGAGCAGTACTCTGTACTGCTTCTTTTGTCTAGCTGGGTATCACTGTTACTTGCCGGAGGTAAAGTAACTCATTAGTGGCCTGCTCTTCTGGGACACTTAGTAGATGAAATGCATATCTAGAGTTCTGATATATGCTTATACACTAACACTTGAGTTTGAACTTCCTTCTAATACCGCTGCTGGGCCAAGGGCACACTGCAAGTTCAGGGGCCTGTCCTTTACGAAAGGTGTTTTAGCAACATTCTCCCCTCCCCCTGCACACTGTCTATTGCACACCTGGTTTACCTGAGTCTGGAAAACATTCCATCCTGGGGTGGGTGGTCTGTGGAGGGCAGGGGAAGGTTACCTTCCCAGCATGCAGCCCTGCGTGTGACTTTACCACCTGCCGGAATGTGCCAGGTTTGGCCTGGGAAAAATCAGAGCTATGTAGCTTTTGGCTCCTCTCAATTTGTCACTTCTGAGGCAGAAATCTAAAAAGCCACAGTTTCTCTTCAATGGATGCAAGGTATTTCCTCTAGTATATTTCTTTAGGATACTCTGTGTGGTCATTATCTTACTCTCCCAGTTGCAGCAAGCTATAAGTTGATTTCATGTACATACGCTTATTAAATTTCTCCTCCCTCTCAAAAAACATTTGGCCCTCTCAGAATCTGCAGATATTTCATACAGTTTTAGATTTAGAAAGAAACTTAGAATCAGATTGTTTCATTTTATAGTTGAGGAAATCATGGTCCAGGGGAGAAAGAGACTTTCCTGAAAAGAAAGAAACCATCAGGGCTGGAATAAGTACTGTTCTCTAAACCTACTCCAAGGAGAAACCCAATATCTATAGGGCCAAGCCCTGAAGCAAAGTGTTTTAGCAAAATTAAATTAAAAGTCACTATCACTTTTAAAAGACGAGCTCATATTCTTTTTTCCCCCCAATATCTCCTACCATGTTTTAAAAACTTCCTACATTCTTTTTTGCAACCCAGACAGATGCTTTTATTAGTAGTATAAATCTATCCCTCTGTAATATGATTCCATGAGAGACAAAATTAACTGGTAATCAGTGGTAATACTATCCAACTAATTTTCAGTATTGTGAAGTTGGGTTTTAAGTTGTATAGTGTGTTCACAATGGTTGGAATATGAATTAAACTAAGAACCAACAGGAGATTGTTTAGAAAGCTCCTACCAAGTCAGTGTCAAGAGTATAAGGGAAAAAAAAAAAAAAAAGGCAAAAAAATGTGGAAGGACTCCAGCATCAGACACAGGTTTCTACATTGTTGGCACCATTTTACTTCCTTAGCTAAACTGTCTTCAGACACACAACAGTCTTTGCACCACTGATATTTTGTAAAACATTACGCTCATGTTACATTATGACATTCTATGTTATAAAAATAGAAGTCATGAAAGATATTTACCCTGATGATTTACTTGGCTTGAAAGCATGAAAAGAAATTACATAGGAATGGCTAATAGTTTTTCAACATTATCTTTTTAAAATTCCATAAACAATATTAAGACAGTATTAGAGGATGTTGTATCTCATCCCAAATACATTTGTATTTTTAATACATTTAATGCCTTTCAGACTGTTTATATATTTTATGCAGTCAAAATCCTACATAAAATAATTTTAGCAAACTCTACAGTACATGCCTTAGTGGTCTTAATGGTTGGAAGTTTCTTTGTTATTAATGTTGAATCATATCATTCTTCTACTCAAAAGAATCCCTGGCTTCTTATCTTCTGCAAAGTTAAAGTCCAAAAATGCATAATGGCCAAAGAGCCCCTTCCTGATATACTTCTTCAGTAATCTTCCTAAATTCATGTGCTACACTCTGCTGGCTCTTGCTCTATTACCTCTTCTGCCTGAATACTCTTCTACCAGGTATCCTCATGACTCACTCCCCCTCTTCTGCTAGTTCTCTATTCAAATGCCACCTTATCCATAAGCCTTCCCAGTCTACCTCTTTAAAAGTCACAGCCTTCTCCCGCAGACCCAATTCCCTTTCCTGTTTCCTCAAGCTTTATTTTTCTCCCACTGCAATGGTCACCTTCTAAACTATTGTGTACGATATTTCCTCTCCCCCAAAGCTAGAGAGACTCGGGTCCAATCCCTGGGTCGGGAAGATCCCCTGGAGAAGGAAATGGGAATCCACTCCAGTACTATTGCCTGGAAAATCCCATGGACAGAGGAGCCTGGCAGGCTACAGTCCATGGGGTTGCAAAGAGTCGGACACGACTGAGTGACTTTACTCACTTACTCACTCAAAGCACAATATAAGCTCCACAAGGGCGAGATTTTGTTTTGTTCACTGCTCTGTTCCTGGCACCTAAAAGAACTTCATGGGTTTCCCTGGTGGCTCAGATGGTAAAGCGTCTGCCTGCAATGCAGGAGACCCGGGTTCAATCCCTGGGTCAGGAAGATCCCCTAGAGGAGGACATGGTAAGCTACTCCAGTACTCTTGCCTGAAAAATCCCATTGACTGAGGAGCCTGGCTAGCTACAGTCCATGGGGTCTCAAAGACTGAGCAACTTCACTTTCTTTCTGTTCCTGGCACCTAAAACAACACTGGTTATGTGTGTGGGTGCTTGGTCGCTAAGCTATGTCTGACCGTGGCCCATGGACTACAGCCCCCAGGCTCCTCTGACTATGGGATTTCCCAAGCAAGAATCCTGGAATGGGCTGCCATTTCCTTCTCCAGGGGGTCTTTCTTCTCTATCCAGGGACTGAACCTGCATCTCCTGCATTGGCAGGCGGATTCTTTACCCACTGAGTCACTTGGGAAGCCCACTGGGCTATGTAGAAAGTGTTGTTGAATGCACTTAGGCACTGATTTTCAATTAAAAACATATTATTGTAACTTATTCACAAGTTAAAAATAAAACCAGCACTTAAAAATCAAAAATGTACAGTATGCAGTCACCCTGGATGAATCTGTAAAGCGAGTAGAAGGCAGAAAGGAATTTGCCCATTACCCCCTTCTCCATGCAGTCTTCTGCTTCTTCACCTCTTACTCCTGTTTCAGCTGCTGCACTCTATGGGGTATGTCTTCTATTTCCCCACCTGCCAACCTAAGTCATGTGCTTCACTGAGTCTCCAAATGCCCCATGCACATTCTGCTTTATTGTAGCACTAACCGCAGTGCATTTTAAATATCTCTTATCTATCTTTTCTGGGCTTTCCTAGTGACTGAGCGCTGAAGAATTCACCTGGCGTGCTGCGATTCATGGAGTCACAAGGAGTTGGACACGACTGAGTGACTGAAATGAACTGAACTGAACTGATGTGTTGAGATTGCTGTGTTGAGAGCTAGGAGGCTAGGGTCTCATTCTACCTTAGCCATTGTTACCAACATGACCTGTGTGTCTCCAATCTTTCTGCATAAATTAAGGGCATTTGGCTTTAAAATTTGCTGACTCTGTTGGAAGTAAGATGATAAGAGGTACTTTAATTCATTAAATGTTTACAGCAACCCTCAAATATATCTGTTATTATCCTTATTGTGCAAGTGAGAAAACAGAGGCTCAGAAAGGTAAAACAACTTGAACAAGCTTGTGAAGTCAGTAAATGATAACACGGCTTCTCAAATTCAGAACACGTGATTTCATGTATGGTGATTTATCCCAACATCACTGTATCTTTCCTAGGAGGAGGATGGAGTGGTTAATCTCTAAGGCCTTTTTTTATTCTCACAGTCTATGATTCTGTAGGTCTAATTTATGATCATGAAATTATTCAAATAAAGCCATCTATCTGGAGTACCAATAGTGGGTTTCCATGCCCTCCTCCAGGGGATCTTCCCAACGCAGGGATCGAACTTGCAACTCTTATGTCTCCTAAATTGGTAGGAAGGTTCTTTATCACTAGTGCCACCTGGAAGCCCCCCTTACTCTACATATCCATTACCAACACCTACGAATTTTAAGAGCTTCCCCAGTGGCTCAGTGGTAAAGAATCTGCCTGTGATGCAGAAGATGCAAGACATGTGGGTTCGATCCCTGGGTTGGGAAGATCCTCTGGAGGAGGGCATGGCAACCCATTCCAGTATTCTTGCCTGGAGAATCCCACGCACAGAGGTGCCTGGAGGGCTACATAGTCCATAGTGTCGCAAAGGTCAGACACGACTGAAGTAACTGAGCAGATACACACCCCAATTCTACATCCTGAATGTTTCTTGACTCCATCTTGGCCATACTTATACTAGTCCAAGTCACCATAATCTTTCCTACAGACTACTCTGATAATCTAACTGCTTCCTCTGCATTCATATTTGTTCCCCAAATATCCATTTCTGATTGTACCTGACATCCTTCCAGAATGTACATTTATGACTGAAGTCAGAAACTTAACTGAACCTACAAAGCCCAGCTTTGACCCCAGTCTACCTCATTTGCCCAAATTGATTCCCTTCACTTCTTGCTCACGAGGATCTAGCCTCAATGGCCCTTCTTTGGTTCCCTGAATTCCACAAGCTCTTTTCCACCTTAGCCCTCTCTCAGGAGCTATTCTCTCTGCCTAGATTATCCTCTCACCTCCCGTTCTGCCTAGCTAACAGGCAAAAATTAAAGCCTCAGGAGTTTAATATAAATGTCACTTCTTCTGGGAGGCCTTTCTTGACCCTCCTAACTTGGTCAGTTCCCATTTATGCTTTCCTAGTGTACCTTGTACACATTCTTTTAGCCTGTGTCACAACACTAATCACGTAATTAGTCACATGATGCCTACTTCCCATACCTGGTAAAACAGAAGCTCTGTGAAGACTGGGACAAATGTGCTTCATACATTGTTCTACCCCTTGTAACTAATGTTCAGTTCCTCATATATGTACTTAACAAGTATTTTTAAGACTACAAAATTCTTTGAAAATGGTACTGTTGTTTATCCCCATATTATAGGTGAGAAAATTGACTTTTAGAGAAGCAAATAAATTGGTTCAAAATTAGAAGTTAGCTAATTATGGAGTTAGAATTTGTATCCAGGTAGTCTGATTCCAGAGGCTGGGCTATGTCACCTTCTAAGGTATATGAGACAATTATCAAGAGACATCCACTCTTTTAACCCATTTTTATGTCTTTTAAAAAGTTCTGGAAAAATACACGCAACACAAAATTTACCCTCTTCGCCATGTTTAAGCGACAGTTCAGTAGTGAAAAATACATTCACATTTCTGTGCAACTATCGCCACCATCCATCCCCTTAATTCTTTCCATCTTATAAAACTGAAAGTCTATGCCCACGAAACAATAACTCTCCATTCTCTCCTTCCTAGGGCCTCTGGGAACCAACATTCAACATTCTGTCTTTGTAATTTTGACTACGCTAAGCACCTCATATAAGTGGAATCACACAGTATTTTGTCTTTGTGTGACTGGCTTCTTTCACTAAGCATAATAACCTCGGAGTTCATGCATGCTGAAGTGCAGGGCAGAATTTCCTTCTAAACTTCTGAAGGCTGAATAACACTCCCCTGTATGGATATACCACAACTTTATTTATCCACTCATTCATTGATGAGCATTTGGCTTTGTTTCCACATTTTATCTACTGTGAATAATGCTGCTATGAATATGTGATTATCTTTTTAAGATGCAGATTGCAAGTCTTTTTGGTATATACTTAGAAGCAAAATTACTGGACCATATGGTAATTTTATTTTTAGTTTTTTCAAGAATTAGTTCCTTTAGACACTTGAAAGAAAACACCATTTTCTACAATGGTTGTAACCATTTTACATCCCATCAGCGGTGCACAAGGGTTCCAATTTCTCCATATCTTCACCAAACCATTTGCTTTTTACATCTTTTTGCCAATGGCCATCTTTATGAATGAATACGAGGTAGTATTTCATTTCCCTAATGCTTAATGATGTTGAGTATCTTTCCATGTGCTTATTGGTCATTCACATATCTTCTTTGGAGAGATGTCCAAGTTTTTTTGACAATAATTTAATTGGGCTTTATTTTGCTGCTGTTGTTACTGAGTTGCAGGAGTCTCAATATATTCTAGATATTAATCCCTTATCAGATAAATGATTTGCAAATAATTTTCTCCTAGTCTGAAGGCTGCCTCTTTATTATATTCAGTGTCTTTTGATGCACAAATTAAAAAAAATCATTCAGTCCAATATGTCTATTTTCTTTTGTTACCTGTGCCTCTTTGTCATATACAAGAAATCACTGCCAAATCCAACATCATGAAACGCTTGCCCTATGTTTTTCCACAGGTTTTATTTTAGCTTTTATATTTAGTTCCTTGATTCATTTTTGTCTTAGAATCCGCCTGCCAATGCAGGAGACACAGGAGATGTGGGTTTGATTCCCGATTCAGGAAGATCCCCTGGAGAAGAAAATGGCCACCCACTCCAGTATTCTTGCCTAGAAAATCCCATGGACAGAGGTACCTGGTGAAATACAGTTCATGGGGACCAAGAGGTGGACACGACTGAGAAGGCACGCACATGCACACTACTGGATTACTGTAGTTTGTGGTTAAATTTGCTTGTTGACTCTGTATCCTGCCACTTTGCTAAATTCATTTACTAGTTCTAACAGTTTTTTTCTTTTGTGTGGAATCTTGAAGGTTTTCTACATATAAGATCATATCAGGAAAAAAACAACGATCATTTCTTCCTTTTCAATTTGCATGACTTTTATTTCTGTTTCTTGCCTAACTCCTCTGGCTAGAACTTCAGTATTATGTTGAGTCGAAGCAGTGAGTATGGACACTGCCTGTTTTAGATCTTAGAGGAAAAGCTTTTAGTCTTTCACCACTGAGCATATTGTTTGCTATAGATTTTCATATATAAATTTTATTATGTGAATATACTTTCCTTCTCTTTCTAGTTTATACAATGGTTTTTCTTTTGACACAAAATGGTGCTATATTTTGTCAAATGCTTCTCTGTAGCAATTGAGATCATCATGTGAATTTCGTTCCTTCCTTCTGTCAGGGGGTGTAATACATGGATTTGTTTTTGTATGTTGAACCAAGCTTGAATTCCAGGAATAAACTGCACTTGGTAGTGGTATATCAGGAAGTTCACGGTTCATGTATTGCTGAAGCCTGGCTTGGAGAATTTTGAGCATTCCTTTACTAACATATGAGATGAGTGCAATTGTGTGGTAGTTTGAGCATTCTTTGGCATTGCCTATCTTTGGGATTGGAATGAAAACTGACCTTTTCCAGTCCTGTGGCCACTGCTGAGTTTTCCATATTTGCTGGCATATTGAGTGCAGCAGTTTCACAGCATCATCTTTCAGGATTTGAAATAGTTCAACTGGAATTCCATCACCTCCATTAGCTTTGTTCATAGTGATGCTTTCTAAGGCCCTCTTGACTTCACATTCCAGGATGTCTGGCTCTAGATGAGTGATCACACCATCGTGATTATCTCGGTCATGAAGATCTTTTTTGTACAGTTCTTCCGTGTATTCTTGCCACCTCTTCTTAATATCTTCTGCTTCTGTTAGGTCCAGACCATTTCTGTCCTTTATCGAGCCCATCCTTGCATGAAATGTTCCCTTGGTATCTCTAATTTTCTTCAAGAGATTTCTAGTCTCTCCCATTCTGTTCTTTTCCTCTATTTCTTTGCATTGATCACTGAAGAAGGCTTTCTTACCTCTTCTTGCTATTCTTTGGATTGTATTCTTGCCACCTCTTCTTAATATCTTCTGCTTCTGTTAGGTCCAGACCATTTCTGTCCTTTTTCGAGCCCATCTTTGCATGAAATGTTCCCTTGGTATCTCTAATTTTCTTGAAGAGATCTCTAGTCTTTCCCATTCTGTTCTTTTCCTCTATTTCTTTGCATTGATCACTGAAGAAGGCTTTCTTATCTCTTCTTGCTATTCTTTGGAACTCTGCATTCAGATGCTTATATCTTTCCTTTTCTCCTTTGCTTTTCACCTCTCTTCTTTTCACAGCTATTTGTAAGGCCTCCCCAGACAGTCATTTTGCTTTTTTGCATTTCTTTTCCATGGGGATGGTCTTGATCCCTGTCTCCTGTACAATGTCACGAACCTCATTCCATAGTTCATCAGGCACTCTATCTATCAGATCTAGATGCTTAAATCTATTTCTCACTTCCACTGTATAATCATAAGGGATTTGATTTAGGTCATACCTGAATGGTCTAGTGGTGTTGCCCAAGCATTTCATAAAACTGAGATTGGGTTTTCAGTTTGAGATTTAAGCAACTATTATATACCTATATGGTTTATTTATATATAAAATGTGTATATATTTATGAATATTTATATTTACATGCATCACTCAGTTGCCTCTAACTTTTTGTGATCCTATGGACTGTAGCCCCCCAGGCTCCTTTGTCCATGGAATTTCTCAGTCAAGAATACTGGAGTGGGTTGTCATTTCCTACTCCATATATTTATATATTGATTTACATTTATATATTTATCATTGCAGGTATGAATCTAAAGGGTATGTGACTTCTAGATTTTGCTCAAGTTGTAATTTAGAAGTAAATTGTCCAGTTGTGATGTTTGTAAGAATTTTCTTGATTGTGTTTTGGTGCTCACTTTGTGGGTTTTCTTTTTTGTCACAACTTGAAAAATATCAATTTTTTTTAATAAATATAATTAATTTTATATCCTATGAGTTTTTCAGGGATAACATCTGAGATCATGGTCTCAAGGTAGATGCTAGATTTTCATAAAAGAAATTAGGAACAGATGGCACAAGTAAGTGTAATAGTAGTTAGTGAGAGACAGAAAATGAGGAATGAGAGGAGAGGGAAAAATTTATGAAGTGAAATGATGGGTGTGTATGTACACCTACTGAACATTGCTAAAAGTATGTTAGAAAAACATCTATAGTTACTGATTTATCTTTTATCATATCACATTTTTGGTAGTTTTTCAAAACTTCTTTTCTATTCTTTTGTAAGGATACAGTTTCTTCTCAGTCCAGGGAGTTATAATTTCCTTGGCTCACATAGCTTTTAAGTAATAGAGTTAGAATTCAGACCTATGTCTTTCTGATCTCAAACTTTATTCCCTGTACCATACTATCAAGGGGAATGATGGAACAGCTAAGAACATTCAGCTAAAAACTCATGTGGTTGGCTACAAAATCATCCAGAAAGATGTAAAACCACACAACTCAGCATTTTACAGTATCTAGTATTAGAGAAACTTGTTCTTCTAATTGGGGCTTCCCTGGTGGCTCAGAGGTTAAAGCGTCTGCCCACAATGCAGAAGACCCGGGTTCGATCCCTGGGTTGGGAAGATCCCCTGGAAAAGGAAATGGCAACCCACTCCAGTACTCCTGCCTGGAGAATCCCATGGAGGGAGGAGCCTGGTAGGTTACAGTCCATGGGGTTGCAAAGAGTCGGACACGACTGAGCAACAAAGTACTAAGTTCTTCTAATTTCTTCCTGCCTAGAACCTTTAACTTGTTCTGATCTTTTGTAGTCAAAACTCTTGAAAGATGTGAATCCCAGATAATGTTCAAGGCTTTTGTAAATTTTGTGTACAAATGATTGGGGCTTTATTACAGTAAGATACAATGTTCCTTATTTGAAGCAAAGCGAAATGGTTCTTGTATGGAGAATCACAGACCAAAGTCAAGAGACAGATTGTATGAGCTGGCGAAATGAAGATGCTAGGCATTCATAATGTCTTAACTAGCACTGTACAGGGAATCAAGTAAGTGAAGGGGAAAGCACACCTCGAACCATCAAGAGGCCATGTACTGTCTCTGTCTGACGTTAAAGGCAGCATATTATTAATAGACTGATGTGAATCCCAACTGAGCCATTTATTGACAGTGTGAACCTGTGTCTCAGTTATTTATTTTCCTCATTCCAAGATAATAATAGCACCTACTTTATTGGGTTCTTTTAGGGGGCCTGAGAGAATAACTATAATGCATCACATAGCTCCTTCCGCATAATATATGCTCATTAAATGTTGGGACATTCTGTCCCAGAGACGGTAACAGAGGAAGAAGCAGCCTGCTGCTGCTGCTCCTGCTACGTCACTTCAGTCGTGTCCGACTCTGTGCAACCCCATGGACAGCAGCCCACCAGGCGCCCCCGTCCCTGGGATTCTCCAGGCAAGAACACTGGAGTGGGTTACCATTTCCTCCTCCAATGCATGAAAGTGAAAAGAGAAAGTGAAGTTGCTCAGTCGTGTCCAACTCTGTGCATCCCCATGGACTGCAGCCTACCAGGCTCCTCCATCTGTAGGATTTTCCAGGCAAGAGTACTGGAGTGGGTTGCCATTGCCTTCTCCGAAGAAGTAGGCAGTACTATTTAAATCTAAATGTTGACTTTCAGTGTGTAAATGTACACACTGGTATATTTCAAAGGAATAACCAATAAGGACCTAATGTATATACAAGGAACTCTGGTCTATATTATGTAGCAAACCTAAATGGGAAAATAATTTGAAAAAGAATTGATACATGTATTGAGTTAGCAAAAAGTCTCTTTGGGTTTTTTCATTAGATATAGAAAAACCAAAACAAACTTTTTTACCAACCTAATACATGTATAACTGAATCACTTTGCTATATATTTGAAACTGGCACACATTGTTAATCAACTATGGAAAATGAAAAAGTGTTAGTCGCTTGGTCGTGTTTGACTCTTTACAACTCATGGACTGTAGCCCTCCAGGCTTCTCTGTCCCTGGGATTCTCAAGAATACTGGAGTGGATTGCCATTCCCTTCTCTAGGAGATCTTCCCAACCCAAGAATAGATCCAGGTCTCCTGGATTGCAGGCAGCTTCTTTACCATCTGAGCCATCGGGGACATTCTAATCAACTATGCTTCAGTATAAAATTTTTAAAAAAGTTTTTTTTTTAAATGTTGACTTTCAGATTAGGAGATCAGGAGTCCATCATGTTGGGTTTCACTGTGTAGTTCAGGTGTAGTCACTACAACACATTAATAAATCGGCCTTTGCATGAAAGCCATTATTCTAAGACTTTATGGTTCATTTCCTGTTGACATCTATAGCACAGATGAAAAGTGATGATATCAGGTGGGATAGAAACATTCATGAGCAGGGGTTGAGGGCTGTCAGAATGTACCTATGCTCCAAATTTGTTTGAGAGAAATATATGCAGCTTTGGAGTTACATTTTATAATAACCACACTGATTTGATATTGTCTTTATCAAAATAAGGGCCACCTGAGGTGTTCATTAATCTGTAAAGCCTTAGTATGGATATTTGGATAATTTCCATTAGGCTTAGAAAGTGATAAAAATAAAATGTAGATAAAAATAACCACTGTTAATCTCTTTGATAGACCCCAAGCTATAACCCCTGTTGTTCAGTCCATAGTTACTGATTAATAATCAGATCAGCTCAGGATGAGTGGAAAGGAAGTACGGTTTTCGCTCTGGCACCTGAGTGAAGAATGTGGCCCTCCATGTTTGAGAATTGTTCCAATGACTGAGTGTGGCAATAAGCAATGACTCAGAGCTGCCTCCTTTTGAGCCATTAGAACTGAAAGCATCCTGATTAAATTGGAGAACAGTACTGTGCTTTCATTACAATGGGGACTGCTCTTGCCAAAAGGGAATTTTCCTTAATTAATGAGAAAGCATTCCTTTCAAGTGCTACACAATGAGGTCATTGCAAAACACCTTTCTCAGCAAAGGACAGTCAGCTTCTGCATCCTGGACTTTTGAGAGGGAGTTTAGTGTAACTGTTAAGAAAATAGCCTTTAGAGTCAGAGCCATTTGCTATGAAATACTACCAGCAAATTTTTAATAATCTTGAACATGTTATTTCATGTCTTGGTTTCCTCCTCTATAAGAGTAGATATAACAGTTCTGGTCCCATAGAATTATTGTTAGGATTAAACCAGGTAAATATAGTAAAGGACTTAACTACAGTATGTGGAACATACTGGGTACTTATTAAGTAGTTGCATTTTATTTCAACATTTTTGTTATTAGTCTTTCCTTGATTTAATGATCAAAACAATAATATTCTCATGAAATNAAGCTGAAACTCCAGTACTTTGGCCACCTCATGCAAAGAGTTGACTCATTGGAAAAGACTCTGATGCTGGGAGGGGTTGGGGGCAGAAGAAGGGGACGATGGAGGATGAGATGGCTGGATGGCATCACTGACTCAATGGATGTGAGTTTGAGTGAACTCTGGGAGTTGGTGATGGACAGGGAGGCCTGGAGTGCTGCAGTTCATGGGGTCGTAAAGAGTTGGACATGACTGAATGACTGAACTGAACTGAACTGAATTACTTTACAATATTGTATTGGTTTTGCCATACGTCAACATGAATCTGCCACGGGTGTACACATTTTCCCCATCCTGAACCCCTCTCCTGCCTCCCTCCCTGCACCATCCCTCTGCGTCATCCCAGTGCACCAGCCCCAAGCATCCTGTATCATGTATCGAACCTAGACTGGTGATTTGTTTCGTATATGATATTATACATGTTTCAATGCCATTCTCCAAAATCATCCCACCTTCTCTCTCTCCCACAGAGTCCAAAAGACTCTATACATCTGTGTCTCTTTTGCTGTCTCATATACAGGGTTATCACTGCCATCTTTCTAAATTCCATATATATATATATATATATATATATATATATATATGTTAGTATACGGTATTGGAGTTTTACTTTCCAGCTTACTTCACTTAGTATAATAGGCTCCAGTTTCATCCACCTCATTAGAACTGATTCAAATGTATTCTTTTTAATGGCTGAGTAATATCTCCATTGTGTATATGTACCTCAGCTTTCTTATCCATTAATCTGCTGATGGATATCTAGGTTGCTTCCATGTCCTGGCTATTATAAACAGTGCTGCAGTGAACATTGGGGTATACATGTCTCTTTCAATTCTGGTTTCCTCGGTGTATATGCCCAGCAATGGGATTGCTGGGTCATAAGGCAGTTCTATTCCCAGTTTTTTAAGGAATCTTCACACTGTCCTCCATAGTGGCTGTACTAGTTTGCATTCCCACCAACAGTGTAAGAGGGTTCCCTTTTCTCCAGCATTTATTGCTTATAGACTTAATGGGCCAAAGAACTAAACAGACATTCTGCAAAGAAGACAACAGATGGCTAACAAACACATGAAAATATGCTCAACATCACTCATTATCAGAAAAATGCAAATCAAAGCCACAATGAGGTACCATTTCACGCCAGTCAGAATGGCTGCTATCCAAAAGCTAATCTTTTTAACAATGCTGTTGGAACAGCTGAATATCCACAAGCAAAAACCAAACCCAAACAAACAAACTTAGATGCAGACCTCACACCCATCACAAAAATTAACTAAAAATAGATCATAGGTCTAAATATAAAGCCCCAAATTATAAAGCTCCTAGAAGATAATAGGTGAAAATATATTGGGTTGACCAAAATATTCATTTGGGTTTTTCCATAAGATGTTACAGAAAAATCCCAATGAGTTTTAGGCCAACCGAAAGAAGACTGTGGATATATAATACCAAAGGCAGGATCCATGAAAAAAATAATTGACAAGCTGGACTTATTTAAAATTAAATACTTCTGATATGTGAAATACACTGTCAAGGGAATGAAAAGACAAGGCATACACAGGGAGAAGGTACACGCAAAGGATGCGTCTGATAAATGACTGCTTGGGTGTGTGCATGCTAAGTCTCTTCAGTCATGCCTGACTTTTTGCAACCCTATGGACTGTAGCCCGCCAGGCTCCTCTGTCCATGGGATCCTCCAGGCAAGAATACTGGAGTGGGTTGCCATGCCCTCCTCCAGAGCATCTTCCCAACCCAGGGAAGGAAGCCACATCTCTTATGTCTCCTGCATTGTCAGGCAGGCTCTTTACCACCTGGGAAGCCCAAATAATACAGAATGATGTATAATTTCCAGTTATTTCCAATAAACACGTTTCACATTTTTGTTAACGTAATAAAACAATTGTCAATTATAGTTATATGTTTTTATATATAATACAATATATTAAATACATTGTATATTTAATATTTTAAAATATAATACATTTATGACATATCTACCACATTATATATTGAATAATTATTTATTATTTATGTTTTAAAAAGTTAGTTGCCCAAGTCAGCCCCCACTTAGCCCACATAGCCCCCCACATAAATCCTATGAGATAATACTATTATCCCCACTGATTTACAGATGAAATAAAAACTTTAGAGACATTAACTTGCTTAAACCACAGAATAATAAATGATGACGTTTTTTTTCTCCTTTCCATCTAAGGTTAATCAGCTAGATTATTTTCTCTGATCAAGACAACTGAACATGGAAATGTCCTTTTTTTATTTGACCATGCTCTGTGACATGTAGGATCTTAGTTCCCCTACCAGAGGTCTAACCCACACCCTCTGCAGTGGAAGTGCAGAGTCAACCTCTGGACCGCCAGGGAAGTCCCAAAATACCCATTCTTTTTATTACAGTATTCAGAAATTAGTCATCCACAGTAGTAAGAATGTGTGCTTCTGTGCATGTGTGTGTGTGTGTGCGTGCTCATGATTTGGTCGGTAATATATTTTTAAATTAGGAATTTCACATAAAAGTCAGATTTCAGTTTTCTCTTAAAAACTCAGATGCTCTGGAAACACTGGGCCCATATTCCTCCACGACAGTTGCTTGCTAATGGACATTTGTCAGGACATTATCTCCAGTTTGCCAAGCTCCGCCTTCTCCCTTTCCTCTACATCCTGCCAGCTTCAATCAAGGACATTACACTTACTACAGAGGTAGCAGACAGTAATGGTTTAAGAAGCAAGCTGCTGCTGCTGCTGCTGCTAAGTCGCTTCAGTCGTGTCTGACTCTGTGCAACCCCAGAGACGGCAGCCCACCAGGCTCCCCTGTCCCTGGGATTCTCCAGGCAACAACACTGGAGTGGGTTGCCATTTCCTTCTCCAATGTGTGAAAGTGAAAAGTGAAAAGGAAGTTGCTCAGTCATGTTGTGACCCCATGGACTGCAGCCTACCAGGCTCTTCCGCCCATGGGATTTTCCAGGCAAGAGTACTGGAGTGGGGTGCCATTGCCTTCTCCTAAGAAGCAAGACTGGGGTTCAAATCCCCGCTCTGCTACTTAACCAGCTTTGTAACTTTGGACAAATTACTTAACCTTCTGTGTTCCCAGTTTCTTCAGTTTGTAAAGCTGAACTAATAACAGTGTCTTTCTCATAGGGCTTTTTTCTAAAAACTAATTAAAAATTAAAAAAAATCTACTTATTTATGGCTGCGCTGGGTCTTAGTTGCTACATACAGGATTTCTCTAGCTGTGGCCAGCCTGGAAAATGTTAGTCGCTCAGTTGCATTCAACTCTTTGTGACCCCCATGGACTGTAGACAACCAGACTCCTCTTTGTCCATGGACTTCTCCAGGCAAGAATACTGGAGTGGGTAGCCATTCCCTCCTCCAGGCGCTCTTCCCGACTCGGGATCGAGCATGCGTCTCCTGCATTGCAGGCAGATTCTTTCATTGCATTCGGTCTGAGCCACCAAGGAATCTGTTTATTTACAGCTGTACTGGGTCTTAGTCACGATGTGCAGGCTTTCTCTAGCTTTGGCCGGCCAGGGGCTACTCTTTATTCCAGTGCACAAGCTTCTCGTTGTGGTGGCTTCTCTTGCTGAGGGAGCGTGGGCTCTAGGAGCACCTGCTGAAGTGTGTTACAGGCCCCCAGGCTCTAGAGTGTGGACTCAGTAGCTGTGGTGCAGGGCTTTAGCTGCTCCATGGCATGTAGGATCTTCCTGGACCAGGGATCGAACCCTTGCCACCTGCATCAGCAGGCAGATTTCTTAGCCACTGGACCACCAAGGAAGTCCCCTTCACAGAGCTTTTAGAGGATTTAAAATAATAATTCGAGAGAACCTTAGAACATTCATTAGCATATATAAGTGTTCCCTAAAAGTATCATTACATCCTGTCACAGTGTAAGCACTTCAGTTTGAGTTCCCTGTTGATGAAACTCCACCTCTCCACCCTCAGAGGTATAGCCAGAAAATGAACTCAGACCACAGTAGTCCAGCAGCTGTGCTTTCTGTGTTATTCTGTTAAGTAATTCGATACGTGAACTTCAGTCATCCAGCCTGTGTTGAGCTAAATCATGGCCAGTCCAATTTCATAGTCTGTTCGAAAGGGAATATACCCATCACAGCCTTCATGTGATTTTCAGTTTCCCAGATATCCCACACATCATTAATCACAAAGCAACAAGCAACACTTAGCAAGGCAGCATGCTCTAAACTCATAGGCAAGCAAGAGCAATTTTTCCACCTTCACTTTGAACCCCACCCCACCTCAGCGATAGCTCTGATTCAGACATGCATGAGAAGGTTCATTAATGAACAGAATTCTGGCCACTCGATGTAGATCATCCCAATCAGGTTAAGGGTGACTCCTATCTCCCCAAGGCTGAAATAAACTTTCTTTTTCAGGACTGAGAAAACTGGCAATTCAGAAAAGTTCTCAGAAGAATCTTAAGGGTATGACTTTAAATATTCATTTCTAGGTATAAATGTAGATTATAAACATACATATAATTAAAGCAAAAGGGATGTTACTCTCCATGATGTCTTACACCTGCTCTTTTCATTTAGTACTACATTAGTAAAATATTTGACGTAAATACATTTACAATATTATTTTTAGTGGCTTTTTGATATTTAGCTTTGTGAATGCTGGGAGGGATTGGGGGCAGGAGGAAAAGGGGACAACAGAGGATGAGATGGCTGGATGGCATCACTGACTCGATGGACTTGAGTTTGAGTGAACTCTGGGAGATGGTGATGGACAGGGAGGCCTGGCGTGCTGCGATTCATGAGGTCGCAAAGAGTTGGACATGACGGAGCAACTGAACTGAACTGAACTGATGTGAATATAACAATCCCCTATACTTAGACATCTGGATAGCTTCCTAATGTTCCCCAAGTTCACAAAAACGATGTGATAAACAATCCTGTAAATTAAATTTGGAGACCAACTGTATTTGTTTACCCTGGAATTTTTTTCTTAGAGGTAGTTCCCCTAAGTCCTGCCTACCATTGGAAATAATTTTTAAAGAATATTCCATCTATTTCCTGTTAGCCCTTAATTGACACAGAACCTATCACTTATCAATATCTACTGTGTGTTCTATACTTTACATTCTTTAGTTAAATCATCCAACAGCTTTTGTGATGGGCATTATTATTCTCAGTTAAGAAATGAGGCTCAAATGTGTAAAGTAATATGTCCAAGATCACAGCTAATTAATATCAGGAAATTTAAATTCTCCTTGGTCTGACTTTAAAGTTAAGGAACTTTCCTTAGTACTATGTTCTTGAAGAGATTCCATAATTCAATTTTTAAATAGACCCAGCAATATTTTAGGTGCTGTGAGGAGGAGGACCATTTAGAGTTGTTAGCAATGATTTGCAAAATGAATACTCACTCACTAAAAATTGATGGAAATTAAAATGTTTAGTTTTGAGGTAGCTGAAATCAAGAGATATTTCTGATTTCCTTTGGTTCTGAAAACACGTAATTAGTATCACCTGCTCTGAGGTGGATGCATGTGCCAGCTCAACTTCATTCTCTGCCTTAGTGCCCTCCAGAGCTCCTTGAAAGGTCTCTATTCAGACTCTAACTCTCTGTTCTTATAATACGCATGCAAGCATGCTAAGTCACTTCAGTCATGTCCAACTTTTTGCAGTGCTATGGACCATAGCCTGCCAGGCTCCTCTGTCCATGGGATTCTCCAGGCAAGAATACTGGAGTGGGTTGCCATGGCCTCCTCCAGGGGATCTTCCTGAGCCAGGGTCTCATGTCTCCTGGATTCCCAAGTGGGCTTTTTACCTCTAGTGCCACCTGGGCAGCCCATTTTTACACTATATAGGTTACTTTTCTCTGTTCAGTTCAGTTCAGTTCATTCGCTCAGTCGTGTCCGACTCTTTGCAACCCCATGAACCGCAGCACACCAGGCCTCCCTGTCCATCACCAACTCCCAGAGTTCACTCAAACTCATGTCCATCGAGTCGGTGATGCCATCCAGCCATCTCATTCTCTGTCATCTGTCGACCCCTTCTCCTCCTGCCCCCAATACCTCCCAGCATCAGGGTCTTTTCCAATGAGTCAACTCTTCGCATGAGGTGGCCAAAGTATTGGAGTTTTAGCTTCAACATCAGTCCCTCTAATGAACACCCAGGACTGATCTTAAGATGGACCGGTTGGATGTCCTTGCAGTCCAAGGAACTCTCAAGAGTCTTCTCCAACACCACACTTCAAAAGCATCAATTCTTCGGCACTCAGCTTTCTTTATAGTTCAACTCTCACATCCATACATGACCGCTGGAAAAACCATAGCCTTGACTAGAAAGACCTTTGTTGGCAAAGTAATGTCTCTGCTTTTTAGTATGTTGTCTAGGTTGGTCATAGCTTTCCTTCCAAGCAGTGAGCATCTTTTAATTTCATGACTGCAATCACCATCTGCAGTGATTTTGGAGCCCAGAAAAATAAAGTCTGACACTGTTTCCACTGTTTCCCTGTCTATTTCCCATGAAGTGATGGGACCGGATGCCATGATCTTAGTTTTCTGAATGTTGAGCTTTAAGCCAACTTTTTCACTCTCCTCTTTCACTTTCATCAAGAGGCTTTTTAGCTCCTCTTCACTTTCTGCCATAAGGGTGGTGTCATCTGCATATCTGAGGTTATCGGTATTTCTCCCGGCAATCTTGATTCTAGCTTGTGCTTCCTCCAGCCCAGCGTTTCTCATGATGTACTCTGCATAGAAGTTAAATAAGCAAGGTGACAATATACAGCCTTGAGGTACTCCTTTTCCTATTTGGAACCAGTCTGTCATTCCATGTCCAGTTCTAACTGTTGCTTCCTGACCTGCATATAGGTTTCTCAAGAGGCAGGTCAGGTGGTCTGGTATTCCCATCTCTTTCAGAATTTTCCACAGTTTCTTGTGATCCACACAGTCAAAGTGTTTGGCATAGTCAATAAAGCAGAAATAGATGTTTTCTGGAACTCTCTTGCTTTTTCTATGATCCAGCAGATGTTGGCAATTTGATCTCTGGTTCCTCTGCCTTTTCTGAAACCAACTTGAACATCTGGAATTTCATGGTTCACATATTGCTGAAGCCTGGCTTGGAGAATTTTGAGCATTACCTTACTAGCATGTGAGATGAGTGCAACTGTGCAGTAGTTTGGTATTGTCAAAAATATATATACTATGTCAACATGTTTTAGATGTAACAGAGAGTATATTTTTAAAAATATGCCATATAGCTGTGCTCAAAGTTTGGTGGAATATAGATTCTGGTTGGTTCTTTTTTGGCCACTTACTAATCTAAATCTGTCCATCTTTTGTAAAGACCAGCTTCCACCAGTTAGAAGATAAATGTTCCCTGTTCACCCAACTGGTCAACTCCTGAAATTGTATTTGTTATCTGAGTGCTGAAGAATTGATGCTTTTGAACTGTGGTGTTGGAGAAGACTCTTGAGAGTCCCTTGTACTGTAAGGAGATCCAACCAGTCCATTCTAAAGATCAGTCCTGGGTGTTCTTTGGAAGGAATGATGCTAAAGCTGAAACTCCGGTACTTTAGCCACCTCATGTGAAGAGTTGACTCATTGGAAAAGACCCTGATGCTGGGAAAGATTGAAGGTGGGAGGAGAAGGGGATGACAGAGGATGAGATGATTGGATGGCATCACCAACTCAATGGACATGAGTTTGAGTAAGCTCCAGGAGTTGGTAATGGACAGGGAAGTCTGGCATGCTGTAGTCCATGGGGTTGCAAAGAGTTGGACAAGACTGAGTGACTAAACTGAACTGAACTAAGTTTGTAGTTACTACAACATCGAGAGTACCCTTCAGAAAAGCTTAGCCTCTCACTCTTTGACCATTCTTTGTGCCAATTAGGATAGGTTCACCTGCAAGAAAAGTGCTTTAAGCCATTGGAAATTTTCTTGTTTCTTAAGGAAAATTCCCAAAGTGGGCAGTTCCAGAGTTGACTGGCAACTCAAACATGCCATCAGGGACCCAGCAACTTTCCATCCTTGAGTTTCAGCATGCTAAGCATGCTGCCTTGCATCCTCAAGTTTGTCAAAAGGTCACAAAGTGGCTACGAAAACTCCAGGCCTTAGGTCTTCACACAACATTCAAAGATGAGAAAAGGGGGCAAAGGAAAAACACCTTCCCTGTTCATCAAGAAGGAAATATCTTCCGGACTTTCTTCTATGCCCAAGATGGGAATGGATTAAAGAACCATCTCTGCCTGCAACACAGGCTGAAAGGTGAATCTCTGGCAAAGAGATTTAAAGTTCTGATTGACTTAGACCAGTCACAATTTCATGCTCATTCAGCCTTTCTATCCTACCTCTTTAGTGCATTTTTTGATCTTTCACTCTTACTGTGGCCAAGGCTGAAGAAAGCACAAATGAGCTAACAGTGGCTGCTGGCATGTGGAGTAGTGTGTCATAGGATCCTCTGTGCTCTGATAGAAAGAAAGGATAATAAAGTTATCTAGATGTTATGATTAGGACTGGTCAAGAAATGGGTTTGGTCTATGTTTGATTCTTGCTTTAGCCTTGGCTACAATCAGAATAAAAGAAGACAACAAACACATCAAAACTGTAGAAATGCAAAAGGTGGTTAAAGTCTTCCATGGGCTGAATTAGGAGTATGGGATTAACAGACACACACCACTATATACAAACTAGGTAAACA
Organism: Aepyceros melampus; assembly: GCA_006408695.1. NCBI lineage: Eukaryota > Metazoa > Chordata > Mammalia > Artiodactyla > Bovidae > Aepyceros > Aepyceros melampus. The sequence goes on from SJXQ01000396.1 coordinate 78,623, forward strand.
ACAAGGGCTTGCTGTATAGCACAAGGAACTATATTCAGTATATTGTAATAACCTATAATGGCAAGCAATCTGAAAAAAAAAAAAACTGAATTACTATGCTGTATGCCTGAAACTAGCACAATATTATAAATCAACTTCAATTTAAAAAACTATATGTAGGCTGAACTCATTACAAATATCATTTAGAGGCTCAGCAGGGCCAAAAATAAGGAGAAAACTGTTATGTCCACGTCAGACAGAGAACAGTTAATCTCTGATAGTATCTTTGATTAAGACAGCTCCCCTTATCTCTTAACACTAACGAATAAGCCAATTTCTCTGGTTAGAAAGCCCCACTTTTTAGGCTAAAGGTCAGGATGCATGTGCCATGGTGTGTGCATGCCGTGTGAGTGTTCAGTCACTCAGTTGTCTCTTTGTGACCTCATGGACTGTAGCCCATCAAGCTCCTCTATCCATGGAATTGTCCAGGCAAGAATACTAGAGCAGGTTGCCATTTCCTACTCCAGGGGACTTTCCAGACCCAGGGCTTGAACTTGGTCACTTGCATTGCGGGCAGATTGTTTACCACTGAACTACCTGGGAAGTCACTGTATTCCATGGTAGGGGCAGTCAAAAAATTTTAATACCACTTATGTGGGTGTGTATGTATCTGTTCCTCAGCAATGCACTATGCACTGAAATGAGTTCTATTGACAGCTACACACTAAATAAGATAATCAGCTAAATAAAAATCAGTCCCCAGATCTCTGAGTCTCATCTATCCTCTTTGTATAATTCACCCTTATGAACTGGAGAGGGGAGTCAAGGAGCTGCCAAGGTTGTAACACAACAGTATTTATCTCAGAAAACAACCACATGGGACATAATTCTGACTTTGCCAACCCCAACCTCTCCTTGCACTAGTTTTCTTGGTATCACTAGAGCCTAAAGCCTAGTCTATGGAATTAAAAAGCAGTATCAGTGGAAAGCTGATTACTAAATAATGCTGAATTTAAAGTTAGGATACAAAATTGTAACTACCAAATGCCCAGGTATACTCAAACACATATTAAGTGTGTAACTGTATGAAATTACACATCATAATAGTTATGTCCAGGTGGTGTTATTTGGATGATTTTTCTTTATCCTTTTCTGCATGTCTAATTTAACCAAAATAAATATGCATTGCTTCATAATTAGGTAAATATTACTGTTTTCTTTTGTCTGTCTTTAAAATCAGCATCACAGTGTAAGAGGCTGTTATGTTACAAAGCTGGTGCTGTTTACCACCTCCCGAAGGAGCAAATCTATCCAGAGCTGTTTTCATCAAAAAGTGCATTTCTCACTGGTGAAAGAGATCAATAGATTAAGACCAGAAGTTTTGTGATGATTTCTTGGGGGAAGAGACCGCGCAAGGTGCTTGGGGCCTGTGCTGTCTGGTTCCCCACTGCCTCTGGCTCTCTGCAGAACTGAGCAGATTTATCACTGCACTCCATCGAGACTGTTATTTTTAGCTCTGTTGACTTCTAAACTGTAGCATACAGACCTGCAATAGACAAAGTACCTTGTAGGTGGACAACCAAGCCATGGGAAAGGAAAGAGTCCTCCACTAGGAAGAGGACAACTTACACCAGGGGAAGAATGATAAGATATCTTGCGTAGAAAGAATTTAGGAAAGGGGACATCAAGCTAAAGCCTCAGGAGTTCCAGGCTGCCTGCCTTGAGCAGCAGCCGGAGCTGAAGGTCTTCCTTCCTTGTTGCCTGCCACTGTCTCCCCCACCCTACTTCCTTCACGAGGCTCTAGCTGCTTCCTGCTCCTTGAACACAGCGCTGGTCATCTGCCCCCAGAGGTGCACATGCCTCCCGCCGTCACTTCCCCGAAGCTACTGCTCAAATGTGCCCTTCCCTAAGAGACCTTCTCTGAGCATCCAGTCTAGATTGCCGCCAAACGATTCTCACCACAACCACTCTCTGAACTTTCACCTGACATGAGTTTTCTCCATGCCACTTTCTTTCATCTGGACATTCATAAAAATGCCCTCTAGTTTATTTGCCGATTATCCTCCTTCTGCACCATGAGAGCAGAAACTTTGTCTTGTTGACGGGTACATCTTCAACCCAGAACACTCCCATAGATAGCTGGCTTTTGAGAAATAGTTGTGGCATCCCCCTTGCTTTTGAAGGTGGTTTTGAGGCAGTTTTACTGCCCCTCACTAAGGGCTGGTAATTCTGAGTCTGGGGTGGAAAATTTTCCCTGTTGTTTCTCTCCCTCATCAACGTGTTTACCACCCAAGAACATGGCCCTCTCCCTCACCTCATTTTTAGTTCTTTCTTGTTTAGTTCATTCCATCAACTTTTCCTTTGGGGATGCCCCCTAGAGCCTCAGCTCTTTTCTGGATATCTTTCTCGTGCTCTTGTGTGTGTGTGTGTGTGTGTGTGTATTTTTTTTTTTTTTTGCCAGTTTCTTTGAGGTTTGACTGACAAAACTTGTAAATATTCAGGTTGTATGTGATTTTTTAAAGGTGTATGTTATAATGATTTAATTTTTGAGTGTGTGGTGAGGACACTTATGAGCTACTCTTGGCAGATTTCAAGTGTACGATACAATATTACAACTATGGTCCTGATGCTAGGAAGAACTGAAGGCAAAAGGAGAAGCGGGTGGCAGAGGCTGGTGGTTGGATGGCATCACTGACTCAATGGACATGAGTTTGAGCAAATTCCAGGAAATAGTGGAGAACAGAGGAGCCTGGAGTGCAGCAGTCCATGGGATCACAGAATCAGACATGACTTAGTGACTGAACAAAAATAACAAAATCCGTGGTCATTGTCCTATACATTAAGAAAGGAAAGGAAGGTGAAGTCGCTCAGTCGTGTCTGACTCTTTACGACCCCATGGACTGTAGCATACCAGGCTCCTCCATCCATGGGATTTTCCAGGCAAGGGTACTGGAGTGGGGTGCCATTGCCTTCTCCAGGGGATCTTCCCGACCCAGAGATCGAACCTGGGTCTCCCACATTGCAGGCAGACGCTTTACTGTCTGAGCCACCAGGGAAGCCTCATTAGAACCTGTATCTTATAACTAGAAATGTAACCGAGCAAGTGGGTTTGTGACCTCCTACACAATAGAAAGACCAAATACCAAGTCAATGGTCTTTTACAAAGAGAAACAAGTTTTATCGGACAGAGGAATCTGGTGGGCTACAGTCCATGGGGCCCCAAATAGTTGGACATGACTGAGCGACTGAGCTCACATGCAGACATTTTATAAAAGAGGGAAGGTTATTTCCTCCTTTGGTCCTTTCCAAAAGTCCCTTGTCTGTCGCCAGTGCAGTGAAACAAAAAGCAGAGCAAGGCATCACCCCTTCTCTGGTAGGAAGTCTGGCTTGAACTAGCAATTTAAGCCTTGTGGCTCAGCTGGTAAAGAAGCTGCCTGCAACGCGGGAGACCTGGGTTCCATCCCTGGCTTGGGAAAATCCCCCGGAGAAGCGAAAGGCTACCTACTCCAGTCTTCTGGCCTGGAGAATTCCATGGACTGTATAGTCCATGGTGTCCCAAAGAGTCGGACATGACTGAACAACTTTCACTTTCACTTTCAATGGCTCATAAGACCAAATCTGTTTTCCTTTGTTCCTCCAGTTTTTGAAAGAGTGAATCATGCTTGGGTGTGGTAAACCCATGGTCTTATCCCCACTAATTTAAAGAGGAGTTAGTGTTCAACAGTACCTTGTATGGTCCTGTCCACTGAGGGGCAAGTTGATTCTCAGGTCCTTGCTCTCTCCAGGTTTAGAGGAAGAGCTTCCCCAGGCAGGAAGGGGAGCAGGACTTCCTCATTGGAGGAGACAGACTATTGGAGATAAACTCATGAATGGAAGTTAATATAGTGCTAAAATTTTAACACAGTTGGTGACTGCTAAGTCCTTTAAGACATCTATAGATTCTCCTGCCCAGACAGACACCTGGAATAGCCTACCATAAATATTTCAAAAGTGCTTAATTTAAGCTTGCTTTTAAGAGTCACATTAATCAGTAGCAGGGCATCTGGCAAGGCCTTATCTCAAGTTAAATTAGTTTCTTGACATACTTTAACAATGCTCCTTTCTAATGTATGATTGATTTTCTCAGTTCTTCCTGTTGATTGTGGTCTCCGGGTTGGTGGTTGTTTTCAACTAACGTGCAGTGTTTAGACACTTGTTGGGTTATGCTTGAGACAAAGGCAGGCCTCTTTATCACTTTGAAGGGTACTAAACCATCCGACTAAGGTCCGTCTAGTCAAGGCTATGGTTTTTCCTGTGGTCATGTATGGATGTGAGAGTTGGACTGTGAAGAAGGCAGAGCGCCGAAGAATTGATACTTTTGAACTGTGGTGTTGGTGAAGACTCTTGAGAGTCCCTTGGACTGCAAGGAGATCCAACCAGTCCATTCTGAAGGAGATCAGCCCTGGGATTTCTTTGGAAGGAATGATGCTAAAGCTGAAACTCCAGTACTTTGGCCACCTCACGTGAAGAGTTGACTCATTGGAAGGGACTCTGATGCTGGGAGGGATTAGGGGCAGGAGGAGAAGGGGACGACCGAGGATGAGATGGCTGGATGGCATCACTGACTCAATGGACGTGAGTCTGAGTGAACTCCAGGAGCTGGTGATGGACAGGGAGGCTGGTGTGCTGTGATTCATGGGGTCGCAAAGAGTCGTACACGAGTGAGCGACTGAACGGAACTGAAAGCATCCAGTGGCTTCCCAGGTGGCGCTGGTGATAAAGAACCCATCTGCCAATGCTGGAGACGTAAGAGACACCGGTTTGATCCCTGGGTCAGGAAGGTACCCTGGAGGAGCATGTGGCAACCTACTCCAGTGTTGCTGCCTGGAGAATCTCATGGACAGAGGACCCTGGTGGGCTATAGCCCATAGGATCGCAAAGAGTCAGACTTAACCAAAGTGACTTAGCACATAACACGTCAGAGACCATCCAGATTGGAGGATAATTTCCTTAAGAAGGGCTATAACAACTTTAGAGGCTTTTTGCTATCTGGGTGGAATATGCTTTCCCCCATCCTGAAAAGCTGTACACAAGCACCAGCAGGTATCTAGAATTTCCTGCAGCTCAAAACATTTGAGTGAAGTCTATTTGCCAGTTCTCAGTGGGGCAGGTCCCTCTGTGTTGAGTCCCCAACTGGGGAATTCTGACAGCAGTCTTTGGGCTATTTTTGCACAAATCAAGCCGTTCTGAGTAACTCGCTGTGTAGTCTTTTATAGGTTAGATCCCATTAAATACTTCTGAATCCATTTAAGGTGGCATCTCTCCCATAATGGGTACTATTATGAATGTGCTACGGGCTTCCCTGGTGGCTCAGATGGTAAAGAATCTGCCTGCAGTGTGGGAGACCTGAGTTCAATCCCTGGGTTGAGAAGATCCCCAGGAGAAGGGAATGGCAACTCACTTCAGTATTCTTGCCAGGAGAATTCCATGGACAGAGGAACCTGGCAGACTACAATCCATGGGGTTGCAAAGAGTTGGACAAGACTGAGTAACTAACATTTTCATTTCATGAGTGCGCTGCAGCACCATGTCCAGGAGTGTCTCAGGGATCAAAACAATTCCTTGTGCACAACATTTCCAGCCAGGCAATCAAGAGAGAAAACCTACTATCTGACCCTCTCTCTGTCCTCTTCTGAATACCTGACTGGTATTTTGACAAGTCAGTCCGTTAGAGAAGTGATCCCATCACAACTTGATAATCGCCCTAGCAAATCATCCATATATTGCAGTAAAAGCCCTTCACTCAATATTAAGTTTCCAACCTTATTCCCCAAATAAGGTAGGGGGATTTTTAAATCCTCAAGGCAGGACTGTCCAACATTACTCTTGGACAACCTGTGTTTCTGGGTCCTGCCATTCAGAAGAAAATAGCTGCTATGATTCTTCCTCAAATGGGAATGCAGGGAGAAAAGAAACCATCTTTTAAGTTCCCAAACTGAGTACCAGCCATATTCTCTCAGAATAATTGTGAGCAGAGCACACATAGAGTACGACTCTTAAATTATTTCATTAATAGCCCTCAAGTTTGGACAAAGTGATATTTTGCTGAGTTTGACTTTTTGACCAAGAGAATAGGGGTTTTATATGGGGACCTGCAGGGTTTCATCAGTCCTATTTTCAAAAACTTGTTGAGAATTGTCTGGATTTCCTTTTTGTCCTCTTGTCCCCGAGGATATTGTTTTAGATTAGGTGTCCCACCATCCCTTTTTAATGAGCTCTGTATTGGCTAAGTGTCCCATCATCCCTTTGTAATGAGATCTATGCATTTTTGGCCTTTCCTGGGGTGCCATCTGCCCACCCTCTTGGTCTTATATTTCCATATACCTTGGTGGGGAAAGAGCTCTGTCTCCTTTTCTGGGATTTTTATGACTGTCATCTGTAGGCTTAAAGCTTGCTCTGGTGGGACTCTGATGTCAAGCCCTTCTAGCAGAAAAGTTGCCTGAACTTTACAAAGGAGATCTCCACCCAAAAGAGGGATTGGACACTCTGTTATATATAAGAAACTATGTTTCAAAGTGAGGTCCCCTAGCTAGCCTTCAAGAGATTGGAAAAACAGACAACTTTGTACTTCTCCAGAGACTCCGGGGACCCAAAGTCAATCAGCTCACTCCCTACTGTCATGGGGCTCCTGTGGAGAAACTGGGATTGGCTCCTCAAGTCCCTGGAGGCCCTGGGCTTCTTCACTCATCATCAGTGTTGCTCTCTTTCTACCAGATGACAGGCTCCCGTTTTTGTTTTATTGCTTTTCCTTCTTACGTTTTAGCTCAGGGCAATCTTTCTTCCAATGCCTTTCCTCCTTACAGCAAGTGTATTGTTCTTTCCACAATGGCTGTTTACCTCTCTTTGGGTTTTTGTTGAATTGCTTGTATTTTTTGTTAAACCCAGCTTGTTGGCTATTTGCATTTAGGCCCCCATGGAATAATGACACAGGGAAAATTGTCCTGCAAGGGGAGTGGCTCCTGGTCTGCCCTGGGTGCCTTGTCAGGTCTTAATTGGTTCCTCTGCCCCAGGAACTAACACAGGATTTTCCAATTGATTCCTACATGGAGGGAGAGCTGGTCCCATTGCTTTGTGAGCCCCAGCATGGAAGCAGAAGTAGATGTTTTTCTGGAACTCCCTTACCTTCTCCATGATCCAAGGAAAGTTGGCAATTTGATCTCTGGTTCCTCTGCCTTTTCTAAACCCAGATTGTACAACTGAAGTTCTCTGATCATGTACTATTGAAGACCAGCTTGAAGGATTTTGAGTAGAACCTTACTAGCGTGTGAAACCAACTAGCATTGCTTTTCTTTGGGAATGGAATGAAAACTGACCCTTTCCAGTCCTGTGCCAACTGTTGAGTTTTCCAAATTTACTCGCATATTGAGTGCAGCACTTTAACAGCATCATGTTTTAGAATTTTAAATAGCTCAGCTGGAATTCCATCACCTCCACTGGCTTTATTGGTAGTAATACTTCCTAAAGCCCACTTCACTTCACACACCAGATGTCTATAAAATATACTAGATTGTTTTCAGCTATTTCTCTACTGACCTTTAAAATTATCATATCCAGTGTAAAAAAAAAAATCAAACTAGGATTCTGGTTGAAATTTCATTAAATATATAAATTCCTTTGGGAAGGGTAGATATTGTTATGACATTATTTCATCCTATTAATATCTTAGGAAGTTGTGACTCCATTTGATATCTTTTTTCCACATTTTAATAATATTTTTGTAGTTTTATTTACTTGGGTCTTTTGCCTTTCTTGTAAACTTTATTTCTAGGTATTTATAGTTCAAGGTTTTATTAAAAATGGGATTTCCTCCCCCCCCCAGAAATTCAATTTTCTGTTTATTAAAACTGTTAACTTTTGTATTTTAATTTTTTATCCAGCCATATTTTTCAATCATTTTAAGAACAAAAACTAACATTTTTGGAGAACTAACAACTAACAGCTAGACATTGTTTCAAGCCTTTTAATGCATTAACTCATTTAATCCTCATAATATGCCTATAAGGTAGATACTATTATATCAGTTCTATAGATGAGGAAGTGAAGCTGTTAGTCTCAGTGATGTCCAACTCTTTGTGACCCCATGGACTATAGCCTGCCAGGCTCCTCTGTCCATAGAATTCTCCAAGCAAGAAGACCAGAGTGGGTTGCCATTCCCTTCTCCAGGGGATCTTCCCGACCCAAGGATAGAACCTGGTCTCCTACATTGCAGGCAGATTCTTCACCATCTGAGCCTCCAGGGAAGCCCATAGATGAGGAAACTGAGCCATAATGTAGAATTTCTTAATCTTTCCTGGAAAACAATCTTCTAACCTGAAATTGAAGATTTTACTATTTAGCGATATTTTGGTAATTTTTTTTTCTTATTGTATTGCCTAAAACTTATAAAACTGTATTGAATAACAGGAGAAATAATACATTTTTTCTTATTTTAATAGAACTATTATAAATAGAGATTATAGGCAAATCCAAATGTACCCTGGTAATCTGATAAAGAACTGCTGCTGCTGCTGCTGCTAAGTCGCTTCAGTCATGTTCGACTCTGTGCGACCCCATAGACGACAGCCCATCAGGCTCCCCCTTTCCTGGGATTCTCCAGGCAAGAACACTGGAGTGGGTTGCCATTTCCTTCTCCAATGCATGAAAGTGAAAAGTGAAAGTGAAGTCGCTTAGTTGTGTCCGAGTCTTCTCAACCCCATGGACTGCAGCCACCAGGCTCCTCCATCCATGGGATTTTCCAGGCAAGAGTACTGGAGTGGGGTGCCATTGCCTTCTCCGGATAAAGAACTATATGCTTTCAAATAATGATATTATTATTATTAGGGAGCAAAGAAAAAATAAAGAGATTTATATGTACAAGTATCTTTCATCATCCCAACTGAATGTACAGTTACAGAGAATACCAGGGAGAGATAAGAAGCCCTTCTTCAATGAACAATGCAAAAAAAAAAAAAAAAAAAAAAGAGAACAATAGAATGGGAAAGATGAGAACTCTTCAAGAAAATTGGAGATATCAAAGGAATATTTCATGCAAGTATGGGCATAATACAGGACAGAAATGGTAAAGACTTAAGAAAGGCAGAAGAAATTAAGAAGTGGCAAGAATACACAGAGGAACTGTACAAAAAAGGTCTTGATGACCCAGAAAACCACAGTGGTATGGTCACTCACCTAGAGCCAGACATCCTGGAATGTGAAGTCAAGTGGGCCTTAGGAAGCTTTACTACCAATAAAGCTAGTGGAGTTGATGGAATTCCAGCTGAGCTATTTGAAATACTAAAAGATGATGGTGTTACAATGGAGTATTAGTCATTACAAAATGGATTTAAATCAGTTCTAATGAGGTGGATGAAATTGGAGCCTATTATACAGAGTGAAGTAAGTCAGAAAGAAAAACACCGATACAGTATACTAACACACATATATGGAATTTAGAATGATGGTAACGATGACCCTATACGTGAGACAGAAAAAGAAACACAGATGTAAGGAGCAGTCTTTTGGACTCTATGGGAGAATGCAAGGGTGGGATAATTTGAGAGAATAGCATTGAAATACGTATATTATCATATGTGAAACAGATTGCCAGTCTAGGTTAGATGCATGAGACAGGGTGCTCAGGGCTGGTGCATTGGGATGACACTGAGGGATGGGATGGGAGTGGGGTGGGAGGGGGGCTCAGGATGGGGAACACATGCACACTCATGGCTGATCCATGTGAATGTATGGCAAAACCACTACAATATTGTAAAGTAATTAGCCTCCAATTAAAATAAGTTAATTAATTTTAAGAAAAAGATGATGGTGTTAAAGTGCTGTACTCAATATGTTAGCAAGTTTGGAAAACCCAGCAGTGGCCATAGGACTGGAAACAGTCACTTTTCAACCCAATTCCAAAGAAGGGGAGCGCTAAAGAATGTTCAAACTACCAATTGTGCTCATATCCCATGCCAGTAAGGTTATGTTCAAAATCCTTCAAGCTAGGCTTTACCAGTACTTCCAGATGTTCAAGCTGCATTTAGAAAAGGCCGAGGAACCAGAGATCGAATTGCCAACATTTGCTGGATCACAGAGAAAGGAAAGGAGTTCCAGAAAAACATCTACTCTGCTTCATCGACTACGCAAAAGCCTTTGACTGTGTGGATCACAACAAACTTTGGAAAATTCTTAAAGAGATGGGAATACCAGACCATCTTACCTGCCTACTATGTGGGTCAAGAAGCAACAGTTAGAACCTTACATGGAACAACTGACTGGTTCGTAATTGGGAAAGGAGTATGACAAAGCTGCATATTATCACTATTTATTTAACTTATATGCAGAGTACATCATGTGAAATGTTGAGCTGGATAAGTTACAAGCTGGCATCAAGACAGGCGGGAGAAAACTCAAGATATGCAGATGATAACCAACATAATGACAAAAGTGAAGAGGAACTAAAGCGCCTCTTGATAAGGGAGAAGGAGTAGCATGAAAAAACTGGCCTGAAACCGAACATTCCAAAAACTAAGATCATGGCATCTAAGAGCACTTCCTGGCAAATAAATAGAAGGAGAAAAAGCAGAAGCAGTGACAGATTTTATTTTTCCTTGGGCTCCCAAATTACTGTATATAGTGACTGAAGCCATGAAATTAGAAGATACTTGCTCTTTGGAAGGAAAGCTATGACAAACCTAGACAGCTTATTAAAAAGCAGGGACATCACTTTGCTTATGAAGGTTATATAGCTTTTGTTTTCCCAGTAGTTATGTACGATGTGAGAGTTGTATCATAAAGAAGGCTGAGGGCCAAAGAACTGATTCTTTTGAATTGTGATGCTGGAGAAGACTCTTGAGAGTCCCTTGGACTGCAAGGAGATCAAATCAGTTAATCCTAAAGGAAATCAACCCTGAATACTCATTGGAAGGACTGCTGAAGCTGAAGCTCCAATCCTTTGGACATCTGGTGGAAAGATCAGACTCATTGGAAAAGACTCTGATACTGGGAAAGATGGTAGGCAAAAGGAAAAGAGGGTGGCAGAGGATGAGATGGTTAGAAAACATCACCAACTCAATGGACATGAATTTGAGCAACTCTGGGAGAGAGTGAAGGACAGGGAAGCCTGTTCTTGAGGCTGCAAAAGAATTGGACACGACTTAGCGACTTAACAACAACAACAAATATTTACTGAGGAAACATCAACAGGTATAGAGGCAAGAAGAAAAACAATCTAGAACAAGCCAAAAATAAATCTAGAGTGAAATAAAACAATCAATGTTTGATTGAGGGAAGGTGAGGGATAATTGCAGAGGGGATCAAGAACTTTTGAGAAATGAAAATGTCCTGTACCTTGATTTGAGTGGTTGTTACATTTGTATGTACTTTTGTCAAAACCCATCATGCGCAATTATACCTCATAAGTGGAGAAGACAATGGCACCCCACTCCAGTACTCTTGCCTGGAAAATCCCATGGACAGAGGAGCATGGAAGGCTGCAGCCCATGAGGTCGCTGAGGGTCGGACACGATTGAGCGACTTCACTTTCACTTTTCACTTTCATGTATTGGAGAAGGAAATGGCAACCTACTCCAGTGTTCTTGCCTGGAGAATCCCAGGGACGGGGGAGCTTGATGGGCTGCCGTCTATGGGGTCGCACAGAGTCGGACACGACTGAAGCGACTTAGCAGCAGCAGCAGCAGCAGCATACCTCATAAGGGCTTCCACGATAGCTCAGTTGGTAAAGAATCTACCTGCAATGCAGAGACCCCAGTTCGATTCCTAGGTTGGGAAGATCCGAGGAGAAGAGATAGGCTACCCACTCTAATATTCTTGGGCTTTCCTTGTGGCTCAGCTGGTAAAGAATCTGCCTGCAATGCGGGAGACCTGGGTTCCATCCATGAGTTGGGAAGATCCCCTGGGAAAGGGAAAGGCTACCCTCTCCAGTTCTCTCTGATGGAAAATTAAGATGCTTCCAGTTTTTTCCTCTTATAAACACTACCATGAATGTCCTTATAACTAAACATTTGAGCACAAATCTTCCATTATTGCCACAGAATGAATTTCTACTAGTAAAATTACTAGTAGAGGCAAAAGTGGTTCACATTTTTTAAGTAATTTGATGTATCTTCCAAAACCGCCTTCCCTAAAATCTACACTAATTTATGGGCCCACCAGCAGTCTCTTGGTCTTGGCTATGGGCCAATCTGCATCATGGGTCTCCATGAAAACAGACACAAGATAAATCCCACCAACTTTCATAACCTGAAATCACACGTTAGAAGTTATTGAACTTTGGCAGAGTCAGTGCCTCAGCCCTGAACTGGATTCAAGGTCCATGAATGTTGAGGGATGTGAGACCACAGGGCTCAGTTGCTGCTGCTGCTGCTGCTGCTAAACCACTTCAGTCGAGTCTGACTCTGTGCAACCCCATAGACGGCAGCCCACCAAGCTCCCCAGTCCCTGGGATTTTCCAGGCAAGAACATTGGAGTGGGTTGCCATTTCCTTCTCCGATGCATGAAAGTGAAAAGTGAAAGTGAAGTCGCTCAGTCGTGTCAGACTCTTGGTGACCCCATGGACTGCAGCCCACCAGGCTCTTCTGTCCATGGGATTTTCCAGGCAAGAGTACTGGAGTGGGGAGCCATCTCCGACAGGGCTCAGTTAGGAGTGAGAATATCCAGGACTCAGACTGAGGACTGAGTGATTTGCTGAAATAGCATTGTTCAAGGAACCAGGAAAGAACTCACACACCATCCCAAGCTCAGGCGCTCTCTAACTCCTATGCCTACTTAATCTCTTTGGACCAAATCTTGTTCCAGAGAGTTCTTAGGGGAGCCAGGAATCTGGGAAGTTGCACATACTGTTGAAGTTATCAGTGAAAATCCAGTTGATTCCACCTTTTTCTAGTCCTTGGTTCTGCTGCATGTGGCCTTGGGATGGTTTTTTAACTTCTCTAAGGCTCAATTTCCTCAAGAGAAAAATGGAGTTCATAACTGTACCTGTCTCACAGAGTTTTGTGAGGATGACATGAAGGCAATCAAATTCATTAGCAGTGTGCTTGGCCCTGAGGAGGTGCTGACACTTGCAGAGTACTATTCTCACTTTTTTGGCCCATCATTTTCGGCTTCAGGCAGCAAAGGCCCGAGAGCAACTTCGTGCCCCTATGTTCTCTCCCAGAATCTGCCCCAGTGTTTCTACAGAAGCCCCCACCAGTCTCATTTTAGATCTGCCTAATGCCATCCATAGATACGGATGTGAAACCCCATTCTTGGGAGAGGCTTGCCCACCCCTCAGGCCTCCAGGACCAAGCCTGACAAATATAGCAGAAATTACAGGCATCTGATTTCAGGCTACGTGTGTACACTTCGTGTAAGCCAAGCCCCAAACCCTAGTTCTGTTGCTGCATCAAAGGATCATCTCTCTTCCAGACTCCAGGCCCAGAAGCAGCAGCAATTTGGGAGACAGCCCCCTCGTATTTTTAGCCTTGAAAACCCCAAAGCCAACATACCAGCGCTCACCCAAGCGTCTGTCACAAGCTGTTGTTTGATTTGGGTTGAGAAAATGACAGACTGAGTTCTGCACCAAGAACAGAAGGGGGAAAAAAAAGAGGGGAGAAAGAGAGTTTTCTTTTCCCTCCACTGCTAACCTCCATCCCCCTCAACTCCTCCCCTAGGCCTGGGTGGACCCTGCCTGGTTAATCGTCCCCTGCTATATTTAAAAACCACAGATGTGTTTGGTGGAGACTTAATTTCGGGATTGCAGGCGGCGTCTCCTGAGGACAAGGGGAAAGCCGGTGCTGCGCGCCCGCCTGCCCTCCCTCCCCGCCGTTGCCCGGAGCTCTGGCTCCGCGGAATCCAGGTCAGGACGCGCCGCCGTCTTGGAACTGCCGCTGGCCAGGAGGCGCCCGGCGCCAGGCTCCAAAGATTGGGTGGGTGGCCTCAGGCTAAGGGTTCCGTCTGCATTCGGTCCTGGGGGCTCTCGGTTGCGAGAGGCGGACTCGGCTCCCCGCTGCTGGTCGGAAAGCTCTCTGAAAATCACCTCCATCGGCGCGCGAGGATAAATACGCGCGGCTAGTCATGCCGTGATAGGGTGACGTTGGGTTTTGGAGGCTTGGAGATTGGCTTTTTGATTTGGCTTTCTCCTGCAGCTTAATGGGCAAAGCTCTCGGCTCGCCCAGAAACCAGACCCTCCGCGCGTCCCCTCCGCGCGCGGCGAGGCCGAGACGAGTCCCGCGGTGACGGCGTGCTAGGGGGAGAGCCGGCGCGCTCCCAGCCCCGGGAAAGCCCCGGCGACGCAGACTGCAAGTCCGGGGTCCTCGGAGCCTCCAGAGCACTCCGGGCCGCTCGCCTTCCTGCCCCTCCCGGCAGGGATCCCCTTGCTGCGGGCGGCCGGGACTCCGGGCCTCTCCAGGGCTTTAGTCCGAGCTCGCGCCCGAGTCGGGGTTTCCCGGGGGTCTACCGAGGCGTGCTCCCCTGCTCCTTAAGCCGGTGCCGAGGGACCCCTCCCCAGGCCCCCTGCTCCGGCCCTAGCCCTCGCCCTCCGGATGCGCTGCCCCAAGGCTCCCTGAAAGCTGGTAGCCCACGAGCCCGGCGGGCGGGCGGCGGCGGCGGCGGACTGACATGCCCCGGACGCGGCTGCGGCCGGCGGGCAGCCCGCTGGGGCGATGAGCCGCTGCGGCCGGTGAGGAGCCCGGCGGCGGGGGCATCGCGCACCTTTC
>SJXQ01000396.1:94053-137642 GCA_006408695.1 Aepyceros melampus
CGAAGAAAGCGATATGTTTCGGGAGGGGAAAAAAGCGATTTTCCCCCTCCTCTTTATTCGCTGTGTTTTATTTTTAACCGTGGAGGGAGAGGGTGGGGGTTAAATAGAACAAACGCCTTTAATGCAGTGCCATAAATTTACCCGCTCCCTGCCCGCCTGCCTGCCGCCTCTCTCTCCCTGTCTCTCCTTGTCCGTCTGTCTCTCTCTCTGTCTGGCGCGCGCTCTCTCTGTCTTTGGCTCTATCCCCTGGTGACTAAAAAACAAACCCAGAACGTTTGGTTGTTCGGGCTCCTGGGCAGAAAGATTGAAACCGGGGTAGTTTATCAGAAGGGCAGGCCGCAGCTGGGAGCAGGGCTGCGCGCTCTTGAGTGGCCGAGAAACACCCCACGCGGAGGGAGCTGTGGGTACGTGATAGGAGCACATCCGGCCTGCTGGTGGGGGCCTCGTGGCGACCTGGTGACTCGCAGCCGTGTGTGATTAATCTTCCGCAGCTGTTGTGCCCCGTCCACTTGAGCTGAGCTCTTGTTTACCTCGATTTTCAAATATAGCTGCTGCACCCTGCTTCGCCCTGACGGAGGGAGATCCGCTCAGGTCCTCCCTCCCGCCGGCCCTCCTTCCTGCAGGCCTTGTGGGGTCCAAGTTTGAGAGGAACCCGCGCCTTCCTGCCTGCCTTCCTGCCTTGCGTGGGCAAGCAGGGTTGAGGGTCAGAGCTGGGGGTAGCTGTGGTCTCCCAACCCCTCACTGCCATCTGCAATTCCCCTTTGCAGTTTGCACATACAAGTCCACTCCACAGTTCCCTGTTCCTTTAAATAAAATATAGATATGGGGTTGAGAAGAAGCAGGTGGGACCTAAATTTGGTTGAAGTGGTTCTCAGACTTCATGAAGATGGGAAGGCTGTTTAGGTGGTTTCCTCTACCTGGGAATGCTTTCTTGCTCTTCCAACACTTCGTCCTTGTCTAATGTACTCCTGTTTATCTTTCTGTCCTTAGTTCATTGGTGACTTTCTCAAGGAAGCTTTCCCACCTTCCCTAAGCCAGATTATTTTACACTCCTAACTTGAACCTATTATTTTGAAGTAATTTAAAGATGCACGTTCGATTTATTTATGTGATTGAGTAAGACCAATCACACCTCTGGACAGCAAGCTCTATGAAGGGAGGAAAGAGAGCTGGTGTCTGTTCACCTTCTATCCCCAGGACCTGGCAGTGTGCCTGACATAGGGAAGCTACTCCATCAACCCTGGGTGAGTGAATGGAACTAGGAGGAATAAGGTACCTCTCCTCTGATCTCTAGTTTGGCGTCTCTTGCAGAAGGGCTACAGTCCTTCCCAGGTGGCGCTAGTGGTAAAGATCCCATCTGCCAATGCAGGAGACCAGAGAAGATGCAGGTTTGATCCCTGGGTTGGGAAGATCCCCTAGAGAACGTCATGGCAATCCCCTCCAGTACTCTTGCCTGGAGAATCCCATGGACAGAGGAGCCTGGCGGGCTACAGTCTATGGGGTCACAAAGAGTCGGACACAGCAGAAGCGACTTAGCATGCATGCAAGCATGGCCCCACAGAGCCTCCTGGTCAGAGAAGGAAGAATAGGGCCAGCAAACTGACCCTGTGAAAAACACGCCCTTCCCATGGACTTCTACCTGGGCTGGGAGCCTGAAGCCGAGGGAGTGTCCTCCTGATCCAGCCCTGCCCTGTCCCTGTGCAAGGTGGCTCCTTGTATAGTCCCTCACGTAGTTACTGGTATTGTCCGTGGGTAGTCATTGTGGGCATTGTTCCTCAGCCTACCTGGTCCAGTCACTCACTGCCGACAATCTGGATTTGGAGGAATGTGTCACACAGCTTCTCTTCAAGCTACCAAGGTTGGCTCAAAAGAGAAAATCACTCTCTTTGCACTCAAGCCTGGTTGCTTCGCTTGGAAGTTCAAACATTTGATGAGTTTCAGAAATACATTTGACTGCAAAAAAGAAAGCCTTCATTGATTCAATCAATCAGTTATTTATTCAATAAATATTCAACAATCCCCTTGGCCAAGTATTTGCTGGGTAAGAGGCAAATAGAATGTTTCCTTTCCTCATAAACACACACTCATCCCACAAGGATAACCAACTAGTGAACACACAATTACCATTTAAACTGATTCCTGTCTGTGAAGGCTACATCCCAGGTGCAGTGAAAATGTAGGAAGATCATGTCTCTAAGGGGTCTTAAGGAGAACTTCTAGGGATAGCTGATCCCAGAAAGACAGGCTAGGGAGGAGCTGGCTTTGGTGAAAGTAGGGAGGGGAATGGTGGGAGAGAAAGGTCTTTGAGTGAAAGGCAGCCTCTGTCCATGGGATTTCCCAGGACACAATACTGGAGTGGGTTGCCATTTCCTACTCCAGGGGATCTTCCCCACCCAGAGATCGAACCTGGATCAGTCTCCTGCATTGCAGGCAGATTCTTTATTGCTGAGTGGTCAGGGAAGCCCTGAAGGGATCAGTATGCAAAGGCCTAAAGTGGACAAATGACTAAAGACTGAGGGTAAAATTCAGAGAGATGAGTTTAGAGGAGTTTGAGGTGCCAGATCTTGAAGGACTTGAACTTCATGCTGAGGTTTTCCACTGAGTTTCCATGGGAACTTGGGAAGGTTTTCAGCACTGAAGTGCATGGTCAGATTTGCGTTTTAGATAGTGCATCAAGACCAGAATGTAGCGAGAGGAAGTAGGGGACTGTTGCAGAACCCTTGTGCATTGTCATCCTGCTGGCCTATGAGGGAGGGTTAGGGGGTTCCCTTTTCTGTTTTAGCATACAAACCAGAGCTGTCCTTCTAGGCAGGAATTTCCCTATTTTCTTTAATGAGATTGGTTTGTGTTCAGTTGTCTCTTTGGTTTTTGGATGGGCACTCTAAACCCAACACTGGGTGGACCACCTCAAGAAAAAGGAAAAATGGCTCCCGCATGTCTAAGATACTCTTCCCAGTCAGCTGAGCTGCCCAGCAAGGTGGACCCCTAAAGACCTGAGATCTCTGGAGCCTGGGGAAGGTCTTGAGCAGGAAGGTAAGGGGTAAGAAGGATTGAGATCCATAGAGATATTGAACAAGACATCTAGATAGGAAGAATCACATGTATATGTACATTTTTATAATATGAAGAGTAAATAGAGGCTAATTCCTGAATCAAGTTTATTTAGATGTGGTATACAGGGTCATGTCTACTAAGAAAACAGCTCTTGGAATGGGTCAGGTAGCATTTACTGCCTTGATGTCTGAATGACAAATAGTGCTTTCCTGATTGTGCACAGGAACACTGGGTCATGTTGGGACTGGATCCGGAAGTGGGTCTGGAAACTGTATTCCTGCCCAGGCTTCCACATGACAGTTTCCAAATCACTTGAGAGGAGAAGATGTCCAGGTCACACACCACTTTGTTCATCCTAGAGAATGAACCAAATAATGTGAGCTTGCACACTCTTCCTTTGCACCCTGATCTCCCAACTTTGTTCTCCATCCTTACTTGTCACTGGTCTCACAATTTAAAAAAGCTCTCCCTTCCCTTCCTGCCCAGTGTCCCTCCTGCCCTGCTTCCATCAGCTTGCCCTGAGCTCTTCCCTTTTGAGCATTAAATCCCCTCCATCTAATTGTAAGCATGCTCAACATCCTGGCAAGAATATCCCTTTGTTTACTTCCTCCCCTGTCATTTTCTCTTCCCATCTTGCTTTCCACACACTCTTGAAATTTTAGAGTAGACATCTGTTTCTATTTCCCCATCACTCATTCATTCACTTAGTCCCTTGCTTTCTCATTTTTTCCTGCCTTCTGCCCAACTCTCACTCACCAAGGACTTCTCATTCCCCCAAATATAATAACTTATTCCTGATTTCTTCCAACCCCCATCAGAAAAGATTGATCATTAGCTCCGTGAAAGTTTCCCCTCTTGACTTCTATCACACAGAACTCTCCAGGTGCCACTAGCTCTCTAGGTGGGCCCTCTTTCACTTCATCTCCAAGATCCTCTCCTCCCTCCCAGTTTTCTACCACAGGTTTGCTGTCGCACCTCAGGCTGCAAAAATCACAGCCACTGTGTGTGATAAAGTGCTCTGTTAAGATGGAAAAGCATTAAATTTGTACTGTAAGATATTCTGGGGGCTTCCCTGGTAGCTCAGTCAGTAAACAATCTGCCTGCAATGCAGAAGACCCAGGTTCAATCCCTGGTTTGGGAAGATCACTGGAGAAGGAAATGGCAACCCACTCCAGTATTCTTGCCTGGGAAATCCCATAGACAGAGGAGCCTGGCAGGCTATAGTCCATGGGATCGCAAGAATCCAACATGACTTAATGACTAAACCACCACTATAAGATATTCTGAGTGAGAGAATGAAAGAGAATACACTCACACAACTTTTATTACAGTATATTGTTATAATTGTTCTATTCTATTATTTGTTATTGTTGCTAACCCATTTCAGTTCAGTTCAGTCACTCAGTCACATCCAACTCTTTGTGACCCCATGGACTACAGCACACCAGGCCTTGCTGTCTGTCACCAACTCCCAAAGTTTACTCAAACTCATGTCCATTGAGTTGGTGATGCCATCCAACCATCTCATCTTCTGTCGTCCCCTTCTCCTTCCTCTTTCAGTCTTTCTGGGCCTAGTTTGGAAATTTAACTGTAAATGTGTATATACAGGAAAATACATAGTATACATAGAGTTAAGTACTATTTGCAGTTTCAGACATCTACTTGGAGGTCTTAGAATTTATCCCACACAGATAAAGGGGGACTATTGTGTTGCTTACATCTGTTCCGTCCATTCCTCTCTTCTCTATCCCTACTACCACTACCTCAGTGTGGATTTGACAATCTCTTACATAATAATAATAGTGATAATATAAATTATTATTATAGCAGCCAACATTTGAATGTTTGCAACAGAGTCAAGCTACTGTATTCAAAGTACCCAACATTGATTTTTCCCACTCAGTCCTTACCGTACCTGTAAAAAAAAAATAACTTTCTAAGCTATATCATGATGATGATACTATAAACGGTAACTTTCTAACATCTTCCCAACTTCATTCTTCTAGTCCTTCAATTCATTTTAGTGGCTGTTATAAGATTGCCTTCCTAAAACACCATCTAGGCGTGTTATTCTCCCACACAAAAACCTTGAAGGGCCTCTTACTTTTTGCAGCAGTCCAGCTCCTGATATTCAAGATCCTCCATGATCTGCTTCACCACTCCACTGCTAGTCTCACTTCTCACAGTTCCCATGTGGGCACCTAAGTACTCTTGTCCTTTCTTCTTCTGCGCCTTTGTTCATGGTTTGCCCTTCACTAAGAATCCTACTGTTCTTCAGTTCAAATGCCTCTTTCTGATGGGAAGACTGTGAAGAAGCAGTCTCTTATTCTGAATTTTGATAATGCAGCATCTGTCTTTTACAAGCCCCTTATATTTATTGAAATGCAGATTTTTTATTATTAAAAATATATATTTTTCATCTTGAGACTTACCTTCTTTCCTGGACCAAGTCCTTTCTCTCTCTCCCACTTCTTGTTGTAGTACGTGAAACACAGTGGCTGGTCAATGAAAAATGAATAACCTACCTCACTCTTGAGGCAGGTGGACTAAGCTCAAGAAAGAGAATCTGTCCTATTTATCATAAAAGGAGCCAATGAAGGAATAGAAATCAGCTCAGGAACGGGCAATGTGGTATCACAGAAGATGCATTGAACAAGTGGCAAGAACAGTTTTTTTTTAGTTATTATTTCTTCTGACAACTACAGGCAAAACCCATTGCTGCTTTCTGGGCCTCACATTCCTTACCCTTAAAAAAGGCTATGTTGGATGTGTTGACTTTTAATCTACTTCCCTGACAATTCTGTGTTCTTCTGTGGGTCTGGTTCCACAGCTTATAGATCACCTCCTACTAAGAATATTATTTCGTGCTGATCACATCTTTTGTTTCAGAGCTTTCCAGCTGCAATTTGAAGCCCCCAGTGTGTCTGTTATTACATTGGATCTCTAGAGGTGAGATGAGCAGCCAACCCAACTATCTGGCTGTCTGGGCTACAAGGCATCCTGAATTGGTTGAGGGTCCTGGTGGCCTGAGGTTGGCCCTCCTGTGTGGAGTCCCTTCCCACTGTGACCCTCCAGGGATTCTCAGAATGACTAATAGTCACACTCGGCCCCCAAATGCTCCAGACAGTTCAGTCTCAAGTCCTACGCTTCTGCTTTTCCTTTTCCATCCAGGAAGGATGTATTTGGATCCAGGCTGCTGTCTATGAGGTCGCACAGAGTCGGACATGACTGAAGCGACTTAGCAGCAGCAGCAGACTCTGTTGAGAATCTACCTGGAATCTTTTTGCCCAGCAGCTTTCCAAAGGTTCTGTTTACTCCCTATCATATCACTGTATTCTTTCCCCTAGGATTCAGTAAGAATCATCTTGAGTCTGTATCTTCCAGACCTTCAGAAGGAACTAATGGGGGAGTCAACTTCAAGGGGAATCATTAATGATCAGCCAATGTGTGTGCTCTAAAGTAAAGGAAGAATGGGACTTCCCTGATGGTCTAGTGGTTAAGACTCATCCTTTCCATCGCAGCAGGCAGTGGGTTCAATCCCTGGTCAGACAGAGAGAGATCACAGCTGCCAAGACAGCGGCTGGATCTGCGGGAAGTCCTAGGAGTCTGCTCCTCACGCCCTCTTGTGAAAGAAGGGCCCAGAACATCCCTGGAGTTGAGTGTACAAGAGACTCTCCCAGCCATGTATCAGAGAGAGAACTCTGAGTGCTTGCCCGAGTCCATTTGCTCCTTTGGTCAGTGATATGATTTAATCCCATATTTTAACATTTAAAAATTAAGAGAACTAAATGGTATTGAAAAATAGATCAGTCCCCTGGAGAATGAGCTGAGGAAAAGGTACATAAAAGTACCAGCTTTTATGACCAGCTTTCCCTTCATGGGTAGGCAGTAGGACAGAAGGATGTCAGTCCTCTCTCTCTGGATAATTCTGAAAGATAGAGCCCAAGTCATTTTCTCTGGGAACACAGAAAGGTGGGAATGATACCCCCTCAGGCTGCCCTGGGCCTCTCACGCCCTTGGCCAAGCCCTGATTTCCTTTCAGTAATAGGGAATGTTGTCTCTTGGTCTTTGCTGACATGATGCTTTTCCAGCTTGGTGGAGGAGACCCCCTGAAAGCTGGAGGACCAAGGTGAGGTTCTGACTCCGTTATTTCTCGGCTTAGAAACTCTAGGCAGCTAACTGAGCCTCTGTTTCTTCATCATTATGAACGTCCTCGTGAGGAAATGAATGGGAGCAAGAAGGCCTTTGTCCACTGTTGGTACAGACTATCAACTTGATATTTGTTGAGGGAATAGCGCACTATGAGTGTTGGCTGTTGTGAGGCCATACACTCGAGAGGAGAAGTAAGGTGCCCCTGAGAGAACTAAGGCAGATAGAATGAAATGCGTTTAGAAACAGTCTCCCAACAGCCTTCCAAATACTTTGTGGTCCTGTTGGTGCTTTCAAATGAACAGAACTGCCGGTTCTCTAAGATCATTGGTTTTAACCATCTACCTCTCTACCCCAAGGCTTCCCAGAAGCTTGACATCTCCTCTCAGAGGTGCATCTTTCCAAAAACGCTTAGTCCTGCAGAGTGAGCACTGATCTCTTCAACAAATGCTGACACTCACTCTGCCAGGCTGCAGTCAAGCAGCCTGAGAATGTCGTGGTGAGAAAAAAGATCAAGTTGTCTGCTCCCATGGAGTTTATATTCTATGATAAACCAGTGAACACATAGAAAAACAATGATTCCAGCCAGTGTGGGTGCTCTAAAGAAAAGAGGGGGAATTCCCTGATGGTCCAGTGGTTAAGACTCTGCACTTCCACTGCAGGCAGGATCAAGCTGCGAGCTTTCAAAGATCCAAACATGCATTCCATCAACATTAGGCATGAGTGAAATTGCAGCTTGCGCTCCATCTCCTATAGCTGAGGGTCCTTCAGCTCTACCGTCTCCCACCTCTTCACCCTCCTCCACTCAGTAATTCTTCTTGCCTGTTCACTTGATGCCAGCCCCTGTATGCCAGCTCTTATACTATACTCCTGTACTTTTCAAGGTACTGTACTGTAAGATTTAAAATGTTTGTTTTTTGTGTTGCTTGTTTTTTTAATGAATTATTTGTGTGAAAAGTATTATAAACCTATTCAGTATAGTACTGTATAGCCAGTTGTGTTCGTTGGGTACCTAGGCTAACTTTGTTGGACTTAGGAACAAATTGGACTTACAAATGCACTCTTGGAAAGGAACTCATTTGTATGTAGGGTACTTAACTGTATCTAATTTACATTTTAAAAAGATGGTAGTTGCTGTTTTTCTGGAGCACAGACTGTAACAGATGTGGCAAGATTGGCAGCTTTGCATTAGTCCAGGTAAAAGATATAATATTGAACCTCCAGTAGCTGGAAAAGAGTGTGACATACAGTTGGCACCCAATAAACTTGAGAACACATCCAAGATTCTGCGGACCAACTGAAAACAGAAGATTCTGATAGTGAGAGAGGGATGAAGAGACACAGCTGGCACCAAACTGCATCAGGCACCGTCATCATCCCAGTAGTCCTGCAGGGTTTTTCCTGTAAGGATCTCCAGGACTGAAGAAATGGGAGCTGGAAAATATGACACAAATTGGTTAGACTTAGATAGCTGTATAGCTTTAGGGATGTCTGTGTCTGTGAGATAGATGGGGCCGGGAGAATTATGGGCTCTAGTGAAGAAGGCCCTAGAGCTCCAACAAAGGACCAGAATGCTCTTCGGTCACGTCAAGGTAGTAACCATTTGTTGGCTCAATAGTCCAGACTGTTCTGAGTCTGGGCTTCCAAGAGGCACAGTGGTAAAGAACCTGCCTGCCAATGCAAGAGATGCAAAAGACACGGGTTTGATCTCTGGATTGGAAAGATCCTTTGGAGTAGGAAATGACAACCTGCTCTTGTATTTTTGCCTGGAAAATTCCATGGACAGAGTAACCTGGTGGGCTACAGTCTATGGGGTCACAATGAGTTGGACACAACTGAGCGTGTGTGTGTGCACGTGCGCACACACACACACACACACACACACATTGATTCTACTTTTGAAAATGCTCTAAACCCCTGCTTCCCCTCAGCAGCCCTGCTCTCATTGCCTGTGTTCAGGTTCTGATCACATCTCTCTCAAATACTTTCAGAGTCCTGAACTGATCTTTCTGCCCCTAGTCTTATGCCACCTTCATCCACATATCTAGTTTCTGCATTGTTGTCAGTCTAGGTCTCCATCCAAAGGAAAAACAATGATCTTGTCCCTCCTGTGATTAAAAGACTTTCAGTACTTCCTTATTACCACCACGGAATTTGGTCGTTAGACCATATACAAGGCCTTTCACAAACTATTCCTCACTGATTGCTGTAGCTTCTCTCAGTTCTCTCAAATGCCCTATCTTTCAGACACCCTACTCACCTTTCTTTAAACAGACATTGCTTGTTGAGGCTGACCTGCTCTTTAGCATGGCTTTCTCTTACCTTTATTTGAGGCACAGTGGCTTTGACCCAGTTAACTCATGTTCCTTCTTCAAATCCTAGATCCAAAGTTGCCTGGTCCATGAAGTGACCCTGGTGGTCCCAGGCAGCACTTGACCTTCCTTCCTTCCTCCATACTGTCTTGGCACATTGCACATGCTTCCAAATCTAGGAGGTTTTTTTTTTTTTTGGTAATTTGGTTTTCTGTCACTGTTCTCCAGTGAAGTGTATGCTCCACAGGGGGGATTACATTTTTGTTCATATAACTCAAATTAGAAAAACCTTGCTCACAGCATCCCTAACAGATGGGATGCTCCATTTGAACACTGCCAAGAGTGGGAGAAATCACTGGCTATTATGCCTTCTATTTTTGTACATTTATTCATGGATCTATTCATTCACTAAGTATATACTGAGCACCCACTCTATGCCAGGCACTGATATAGATGGCAGGGGTACAGAAATACCAAACAGATAAAAATTGCTACCCTCTAGGAACTTTTATTCTAAGTTTTTTTTGAATGTGCAAAAAAATAGTTGGGTACCTTCTCATCTAATTCAGTGAAAGTCAACCCGTACCACATGGACTGAGTTTCATACAAGTGCATGCGTGTGTACGTGAATAAATGAATCACTGAGCAAACAAAGATGGCATGAGGAAAAACCTGGAGAAGTCAACATAAAATACCATCCATGAAAGGAAAATACTTAGAAACATGTCTTGCTGAAAATGGGATGAGCAGCATCGTTTTCCTGTGTAGATAAGGGAACTCTGGGTCTTTTCTGTTTCTTCAGTAAGAGTGTAGATTAAGCTAACAGCAGGTTTAGGGAGAGACAATGGGAAAATCTACTTATATGGGTAGGAAGTTAATGCTCTTTGTCATTGGCAGGGTTTGAAAGGAAGTCAGAGTCCAGGAGGGTGGATGTTTGTCTAGTGTATAGAAAGGCTTTGTGGTACACCCACTTATGAGTCAATTCTTGATACACTAAGAGTCCTTCTTTTGGTCCAGAGAAATTCTGTAATGGTTGGAATCCTTGAGATGCAAATGTCTTTCTTAGTTAGTCTGTGTGCCTTTTATTCTCTCCCAGGATTCTCAACCTTGGCTCTACCTTTAAATCAACTAAGGAACTTTTAAAAAGTCTAAATATTGAGACTTCACTCCCAGAGAGTCCAAAACTTAGGTCTGAAGTAAGATCCAGATACCTGCATTTTTTAGAGCTCCAAAGTTATTCTAATGCACAGTCCTCTTTAGCATGTGATCCTGGTTCCATTATTGCCTCCAATGTGGGGGATGACTTACATGCGGATGTAGACCCAGCATCTCGAGAAGCAGAACTTAAATTAGGTGAGCAAGGCCCTTTCTTTCTTCCTTTCACTCTGGTCCCCTTGCATGGTTTGTGATTCTCCAGGTCTGTCAAGGACTCATAGAGGGCCAAGTCCTCTGGCCTCTAGAGAGTGTGGTAAACCTTTGAGTAGAATCAACAAGCCTTGGAATCATAGAATTTTGAAGGCAGGGAGGATATTAGAGATCAGATCCAACCTCTCAGCCCTCTGAACTGAGTGTGATAACTTGCTAGAAAAGAAAAGTCCCTATATATTGAGGGGGAATCCCTCAGGGAGTTTCTCTAAGTGTGTAGGAGATGGACATGCAGACAGATCAGCCCAGATTAATGTGATCATGTGTGACAAGTGCTTTAATGGTCATCAAAGGGCTAGAGGACACAGGGGAGAAAATGACTCAGTTGGAAGGTAGAGGAAGAGGGTGTTATCACAGAAGGCTTCCCAGAGGAGATAGAGATTTCCAGGGCTGTATGTTCTTGACCTAAGGGCTCCAGACTCCTACCCTGTTTTTCCACCTTCATTTTTAGACTTTGGCATTTGACACACCAAGTTTCATAGCTCAGCTGTGCTATCAGCTAGTGGACCTGCGTAAATTAGTAATCTTCAGGCCCACGTCTCCTCATCTCTAAAACAGTTAGCACTGCCTAAATCATTGTGATCCTTAGGTCTTAAACAGAAGCGATAGAAATGCCTAATGCAGTGCCAGCCATAGAGTAAAGAAGACTCAATGAAGAGATAGGATTGTTGTTATCATTTTAAAGTCCTTTATTTATATACAGCATAAGGAGATTGAGGCTTGCTGGTGCTCCCTCTTTGTGTGTGGCAGTGCCTAGGAGAAGGCCAGCTGGGTTTTATGAAGTTATCATATGACTTGGATGTCATTAAGGGTTTGGAGGCTTTGAGGAAGGCAAAATGTGACAATTGCATGGGAACAGAGAAGCAAGAATCGTAGAATATCAAGCATGCATACTACTGCAAGGTCCTCGATATTATAAAACCATGATGTATTGCAGCCACTGTCTATAAGGTTAGAGGCAGCTGTGCAGTGACCAACTTGAGAGCTTAGAGCGGAACAAGAAAAAGAGTAACTTCCCATGACATCATCATAGTGTCATGCCATAATTCCTTGTTTGTCTCTATCCTTCATTAGAAGAAAATGTCAAATGGTTGGGGATGTGGTGTAGCACTTTCATGGGTATATGCTCAATCACTAGCACAGTGCTTGGTCCAAAATGGACATTCAAAGAGCAGTTGTTTGAAAAATGAGTTTGATCCAAGGTGCTTTTGGTAAATCCAGATTGTAGGCTCTCCTTGCCTTTGGGGGCTCCCTTTTCCTACCACCCTCCCTTAATCTCTTCTCCTCTGATGTCTCCTGGGGAGTGACTGGCTCTCACACTGCTTGGGCCAACCTCACTGAAATATGTGCCTTCACTTCTTTGCCTGTTGTGGAGATGGACCTGCCTGCCATCAAAGCATTTTTGACTCAAAGCAACTATGGAGATTATCCAACCCAGCATGAATTTCCTGGATGAGGAAGCTGATGCCGTAAGAGTTCTCTGACTCTTTGAAGTCTCATAGCTTGTTGAGGCAGAGCTAGGAAGAAAGTTCTTGCCTCTTGCTTTCATATTTGGGGCTCTTCTACTGTTTTAGGCTGCCTTGGAGTACGTACCATCTCCAAGTTCATAGTGAGGGCTCCATATCCAGAAAAACTCGCCCTCCCTTTGCTTTTCAAAGGGCTACCCAAACCCCAAGGCATCTACCTAGCATGGTGGTTAATGCCAAGTGCTCTAGAGTCAGACTGCCAGAATTCAAGAGCTTATTTGTCTACTTACCATGATTTGGGCAAATTCTTTAACCTTTGTAAATTCAAATTTGCTTATCCCCTGGAGAAGGGAATGGCTATCCATTCCAGTGTTCTTACTTGGAGAATCCAATGGACAGAAAAGCCTGGTGGGCTACAGTCCATTGGGTTGCAAAGAGTCGGACACAACTGAGCAACTAACACTTTCACTGTCAAAATGGGCGTGATGATAATACTAACTTTTTTACTTGGAATATTCAAAGCGATCATAATGGACGAAAATCAGCATCCTTACATTTTCCTCCTTGGATCCAAGCTCCGATTGTGGCAGCCAAACCGCCTAAGCAGCTGAGGTCGCGTCTTTCCTATTTGAGTGCCGTAAATTTAGTTCCTGTGTTTCTGGGAGAGCTTTGCCATGGAAAGGACTCTGCAGGCTCTCAGCCCCTGTAGGGAGAGGAAGTACAGGAGAAGAGGCAGTGTTCTTGGACTCGGGTGACACTTCAGATCCAGTGCAGCCTGGCTGCACCTAAACCTTTAATGTAAATTGGCTGTGACGTCTGTGCAGGGGCCCAGATTTAGAAGCAGAGCAGGATGCGTCTACCCAGGCTGGTGACAGACCCGAGGAGTGTTCCCATTGGAGAAAGTGGAGGGCGTAGCAAGAGGGAGAATTTGCTCAGTCTGGCCTGGTGGCTCTGTTTTATTAATGATCTGGAAGAGCAGAGGAAAGTGACTTTAATTAAATTTGCCAGTGATATTAAAAGATGTCAGGAGCCACTGCTGAGGACACAGACACCTTGCAGATGGCCCTGGGGGCTTTAGGAAAATAATCCAGGAAAAAGATGAGAGGCCATGGCCTGAGCTGAGGGGTCAGAGGGTCATCATATGCAGAATGTACCCTAGGCCCACCCTCTTTATCTGTATCTTTTCTGTTTCCAGTAGATTTCTGACTGATCTTCCTGCTTTGGTTTTGTCCCAGTTATAGCAACCCTAAAACCTGTCTAGCCAATTGGTTTTTCTGGAATACAGAACAGACCATGTCATTCTCCTGTTCAAAATCCTATCATTGGCTTTTCACTGCCCTTAGGATAAAATCCCATCTTCTCAGCCTGGCATGTAAGACTTGCCATGAATTGGGTCCTCCCTCTGTGTCCAGCCTCATCTTCTGTCCCTCCTGCCTCACACTGATTTGCCTGTAATCCTATGTACACAGAGGGCTTTCCTGCCCCACGTCTTTGCTTGGGCTGTTCTCTTTGACTCAGATGCTCTTCCCATGTTCTTTCTTTTCTTTCTCTCTCTCTTTTTTTCTTTTCTTTTTTTTTTTAAACTAAAGTGCACTCATGCTTGAAGCCTCATTTCAGGGATCACCTCCTTCAGAACGCCTCCCTGAATCCCCAGGTTGGCTCAGTGCCCTGCCTGCATTCGGCAGCATTCGGCCCACACCCTCACTGATGATAGTAGAAGTGCCTGTGTGCGCAGCTCTCCACCCTTGCTCAATGGTGCCTTGGAGGGAAAACCCGGTATCATAGTTTACTTTGTCTAGCGGCCTCTAGGACAGGCCTGGCAAATCACAGGCACTTGTTAATGTTTGTCAAACTGAACTGATAGGAAGGAGAATATTTGGGTGGCAGATGGCCTTGGGCAATAGGACACCTCCAGAAAACCTGGGGAGCAGTCAACTCAACCAAATGGTTGGCTCTCCTGTGAGAGTACGTAGGGCAGCCAGATTGCTTCTAAGACCACAGAAGACTGGAAGCTGACGGGCTCGTGGATGTTCTGCAACAAATTGGGATATCCTCGTAAGGTGGAGTGGTTAGGACCATCAACTTTATGTCATCTCTATGTGAGCTCTGGTTCTGCTACTTCTTTGCTTTATACTTTGAGTAAATGATTCAAATGACTTAACTTAGACTCAGTTTCCCAAAATGTAAAACAGGGATTAAAATAGTACTGATCTCTAACAACAACTAATAGGGTTGTTATGAAGATGAAATAATACTTTCAAACTTTATACACACAATAACTGCTTTTAAGCATTAGTTACTGTCACTAATATCTTCCTTGTTTTGGACAGTTCTGGGGATCTCAAGCTGGGTCACCTCCATGAGTATGGTTTAGGACTGATTAAGAGCCTTCTGGAAACACCAAAGATCAGTTGGGTCTCTAAGGGAGTGCAGTGAACCACCCAGGAGGTAGGGATCTGTCTCAGTCGGTGTCTGGGGCTGGAGTTATGGCAAAAAATGACCATTGGCTTGTTCATCAGAGACATCCCCTCTCCCTCTAACTTCTCAGGCAGAAACTATCTCCTGGCAGAGCTGGAGAGAACAACTAGGCATCCCCCGGTGGTTTTTCACCTTCAGTTCTAACAACTTAGAGCAGGCAATCCCTAACCACTTTCTTGCTTTGTTTTCTTTTATTTGTTCCTTCAGTTCATCTGTTGTCTCAGGGAACAGTCTTTCTAAACTGACCTCTGATTATGACCATGTGATAGCATAGTCCCCATAAAAACCTGTTGCCACAAGTGTCTGTGGGACCAAGGAGAATAAAGACCGTGATCCTCCTTAATTGTCCCATGGGGAAGGGGAAGTCAGAGTCCTCGTCCCCCATTGATCAGGATGACACTACTACCTGAGTGCCCCCTGTCCCCTGACTGCAGCAGGCCAGCCTCTCCCTAACCTGTGGGTAGCCCACCCCTTTGGGCTTGGCCAGTTGTGCAGCTGCCACTGCCTGTCACCATGTTGGCTCTTGATCAAAGTGCTGCTCCAGCTGGGCCCACCTGCTGCCTCCTCCTGCGTGGGGCTCATCAGAATTCACAAAGTGTTGGGTTTTCAGAGGTCAAGGCAAGGAGCCAAGATCCGTGTCTGTCCACAGCTCTCCAGGTAGGTGAGTGCTAACCCTATGAATAGGGGCTCTGTGTACATCACAGGCTATGGGGGCATTTTCAGTCTTTGAATGTGGATGCCTATCACCTTCAGCCTCTCTGCTCCTCTACAGTTGATGTCATAGCCTTTTCTCCCCCGAGTGAGGTCAAAGCCCCAAGCACCTGCTGGGGTGACCCCTGGTACCTGGACTAATGGGGATTATGGGCCTCAGCAGTTGGCTCCTGTCTGAGGAATACAAAACCAAATTAATCTACAGAGCCCTTTGGGAGGAGGGCCTGCAGGATTACCATATACAACACCAGGGTGTGTCCCAAGGGGAACTTCTCTTTGAGTACAAGCCTTGGCAATTGAAAGAAGTCCTAGGTAGCCTCTAAAATCTAGTGAGGATTTGTCTATGAGATCTGTTTTATCCTAAATGGCTATGATTCAGATTGTAAAATGACTTTTAAGAAGGCTGATTTCTGAGTGTGTTAGTCTGCTCAGACTGCCATAACAAAATACCATACACTGAGTGGTTTAAGCAACAGAAATTTGTCAGGAGGCTAGGATTCCAAAATCAAGATACCGACAGTTTGATTTCTGGAAAGAGGTCTCTTCCAGGCTTGCAGATGACTGCTTTCTTCCTATGTCCTCACAAAATGGAGTGCTCTCTCTTTCTTTTTCTCTCTCTTGTCTTCTTAAATGCCACCAAGCCTATTGGATTAGAACTCCACTCTTATGACTCCATTTAGCTTTAATTACCTCCTAAAAGTTCTGTCTTCAAATAGAGTCACTCTTGGATTAGGGCTTCAACATAGAAATTGGCGGGGGATTGTACAATTCCGTCCATAGCAGTGAGGAAGCTTCCCTAGGGCCACATTTATTTATTCCAAAACACACATTTACTGAGCACCTACGAACTACCTACTAAGGATACCATGATAAACAGAATAGACATAGTCTTTGCCTTTTTGTTATAGCTTAATGGGTGAGTTAGTCATCAATCATATAATCCCACAAATACATATGTAATTTCAAAGTTTTGTAAGTGCCATGAAAAAAATTAAAGGAAAGGAGTTGATCATTTTAGGGTGAAGGGAAGTTTTTGTGAAAAAATGACATTCAAGCTGAGAGCTAAAGCATTGCTGCGAGTGGGGGTGCAAAGAAGAAATGATATTTTTGGTCATGGGTCATGTTATGGGCAAAGGTCTTGAGGTGGAAAATAAGATGGTGTACTCCAGGACCTGATGTAAAGGCCATCACTGCAGAAATGCAGTGAGAGGGACAGTGGCAAGAGATGAGGGGGACGAGGAAGAAAGTAGCTCGCACGAGGCTCAGCAGGTCATGGTGAGGATGGTGGTTTTTATATTGAAAGTGAGGGGGAAATGCTGAAAGGCTTCAAATAGGGGAGAAGGAGCATAGGCTTTTTTTTTTTTAAGATGACTATGGCTATAAGAGAAGATGGAATAGAGAAAGGTCAGAGTTGGAGTGAGTTCAATGAGGAGGTGACTGAGTAAATTCATCAGGTGAAAAGTAATGGGCTGTGATGGTGGTGAGAGAGATTGGGAGGAAAGTTGATGGGACTCTGTGTTGGACCGGAGAGAGAAAGGCTTGCAAACAGGCAGCGGTTTCCAGACTGAGAAACCGGGTGGATGGAAGTGCTATTTTCTGAGACAGGAAACAGCAGAGGAGGAGGAGGAGCAAGTAGAGAGTAGCAGCATTCTTCCATTACTAACAGTATTCCTACATGCTTGCAACAGAGGTGGAAACATGGGCAAGTTGTTTTTCTGTAAGGTATTGAATAGTTACTTGCAGTCTCACTCCATCTGAATGAGGCAATGAGTAGAAAGAAACTGCAGTTTCAGCTGAATTTCTTCCATTCTTCTGAACTCATGTTCACCTTTTAGTGTCTTGAGGTCAGCAGAGGAGGCTGAATTTCATCCCGAAATCTTGCCCACAGATTAAAAAACTTATTTAGAGTCACTTGCATGTTGTTTATAGTGCTTCCTACCACTTGGTGCTTGCGGTGTTTGGGTTGCAAGTTAGAGTGGCTGACTGATCTTCATCTTCCCATAACTGGATGCCTAAACTCTTTCATAAGCCTGTCTTGCTGGAGGGCTAAGGACTGCTATGGACTGGGCCTTGGGCACCACTTACAGGGCTTCGGTTTAGCTACACGACAGGTAGTATTCACTACAGAATCAATTCTCTTGATTTCTCAAGCAATCTCAGAATTACAACTTGCCTCCCTAAATTTTCATCTGGGGAAGGAGTTTTTCCCAACTGGGCTCAACTGCACACAAAGCAAGGTGTTCCATTTGCAGGAGAGTAGTCCAGGATAACAGTTCAATTCAGCATGTATTCCTATAAACTTATGTTTTGCAAGATTCTTACAAATGATGACAGTGTGGTAAGGAAGGCTGAAAACCCTAGAAACAGTAGAAGTGGGGATGAAGCTTCCTGTAATACTTGGCCAATTTTAAGTTAATTCTTGAGAACTCTCACAGATAACAAAAGAGTTGGGAGGCAAGACTAAAGGGGTATCAGTTAAATTTCTGTTACCAATATTCCCAGCTATTTTAAGCCATTTTTCTACTGACTCTACCAGATGGTCCTAAGGACAGAGCAGCTATTTGAGCCTCCCAGTGACATCTATTTTTCCAAGTGAGAGACTGCCCCATATGTTAGTACAATATGTCACTCAAGAAGCATCAGTTTTTATTGGTGGGAACCTGCCATTTGTTGTCCTCCTTTTTTATATAAAAAAAAAACTTTTTATTTTTTTTATTGGGGGTAAAATTGGACTGCAAGGAGATCCAACCAATCCATTCTGAAGGATATCAGCCCTGGGATTTCTTTGGAAGGAATGATGCAAAGCTGAAACTCTAGTACTTTGGCCACCTGATGCGAAGAGTTGACTCATTGGAAAAGACTCTAATGCTGGGAGGGACTGGGGGCAGGAGGAGAAGGGGACGACAGAGGATGAGATGGCTGGATGGCATCACTGACTCGATGGATGTGAGTCTGAGTGAACTCTGGGAGTTGGTGATGGACAGGGAGGCCTGGCGTGCTGTAATTCATGGGGTCGCAAAGAGACATGACTGAGCAACTGAACTGAACTGATAGCTGATTAATAATGTTGTGATTGTTTCAGGTGAACAGCGAAGGGACTCAGCCATACATATGCAGGTATCCATTCTCCCCAGACTGTTCTCCCTTTCTTCATGCCCTTTTCTGCCTCTCTGCTCTCTTCCAGGTCTCTGGCCTGTCAGGAGGACCATTGGTGCTGCAGTGGAAGCCAGCGGCTAAGTCTTGTGTATGGCGTGGTTAAGGTTGCAGCCTCTCACCTCTGCCTTCCTCCATTTTGGCCTGATTACCTTTGTGCTCTTCCTGAATGGTCTTCGGGCAGAGGCTGGCGGCTCAGGGGATGTGCCCAGCACAGGGCAGAACAATGAGTCCTGTACAGGGTCATCGGACTGCAAGGAGGGTGTCATCCTGCCAATCTGGTACCCGGAGAACCCTTCCCTTGGAGACAAGATTGCCAGGGTCATTGTCTATTTTGTGGCCCTGATATACATGTTCCTCGGGGTGTCCATCATTGCTGATCGCTTCATGGCATCTATTGAGGTTATCACTTCTCAAGAGAGAGAGGTGACTATCAAAAAGCCCAATGGAGAGACCAGCACAACCACCATTAGGGTCTGGAATGAAACTGTCTCCAACCTGACCCTTATGGCCCTGGGTTCCTCTGCTCCTGAGATCCTCCTGTCTTTAATTGAGGTGTGTGGTCATGGGTTCATTGCTGGTGATCTGGGACCTTCTACCATTGTCGGCAGTGCAGCCTTCAATATGTTCATTATCATTGGAATCTGCGTCTATGTGATCCCCGATGGAGGACTCGCAAGATCAAGCACCTACGAGTCTTCTTTGTCACTGCTGCTTGGAGCATCTTTGCCTACATCTGGCTCTATATGATCCTGGCTGTCTTCTCTCCTGGTGTGGTCCAGGTTTGGGAAGGCCTCCTCACTCTCTTCTTCTTTCCAGTGTGTGTCCTTCTGGCCT
Organism: Aepyceros melampus; assembly: GCA_006408695.1. Taxonomy (NCBI): domain Eukaryota; kingdom Metazoa; phylum Chordata; class Mammalia; order Artiodactyla; family Bovidae; genus Aepyceros; species Aepyceros melampus. The sequence goes on from SJXQ01000396.1 coordinate 113,639, forward strand.
GGGTGGCAGATAAGCGACTGCTCTTCTACAAATACATGCACAAAAAGTACCGCACAGATAAACACCGAGGAATCATCATAGAGACTGAGGGTGACCACCCCAAGGGCATTGAGATGGATGGGAAAATGATGAATTCCCACTTCCTTGATGGGCACCTGGTGCCCCTGGAAGGGAAGGAAGTGGATGAGTCCCGCAGGGAGATGATACGGATTCTCAAGGATCTGAAGCAAAAACACCCAGAGAAGGACTTAGATCAGCTGGTCGAGATGGCCAACTACTATGCTCTCTCCCATCAGCAGAAGAGCCGCGCCTTCTACCGGATCCAGGCCACCCGTATGATGACTGGCGCGGGCAATATCCTGAAGAAGCATGCGGCAGAACAAGCCAAAAAGACCTCCAGCATGAGCGAGGTGCATGCCGACGAGCCGGAGGACTTTGTCTCCAAGGTCTTCTTTGACCCGTGCTCTTACCAGTGCCTGGAGAACTGTGGGGCTGTGCTCCTGACAGTGGTGAGGAAAGGCGGGGACACCTCCAAGACCCTGTATGTGGACTACAAAACAGAGGATGGTTCTGCCAATGCAGGGGCTGACTATGAGTTCACAGAGGGCACTGTGATTCTAAAGCCCGGAGAGACTCAGAAGGAGTTTTCTGTGGGCATCATCGATGATGACATTTTTGAGGAGGATGAACACTTCTTTGTGAGGCTGAGTAACGTTCGCATGGAGGAGGAGCAGCCCGAGGAGGGGATGTCTCCCAGAGTACGCAATAGTCTTCCCTTGCCTCGGGCTGTCCTGGTGTCCCCTTGTGTGGCCACAGTCACCATCTTGGATGATGACCACGCGGGCATCTTCACTTTGAATGTGACACTATTCATGTCAGTGAAAGCATTGGTGTCATGGAGGTCAAGGTTCTGCGGACATCAGGTGCCCGGGGCACAGTCATCGTCCCCTTTAGGACAGTAGAAGGGACCGCGAAGGGTGGTGGTGAGGATTTTGAAGACATATATGGGGAGTTGGAGTTCAAGAATGATGAAACCGTGTAAGTAACCCTTCCATAGTCATCTGCCTCCATCCCTTGTCACCCCCTTCTCTCTTGCCCCATGCTTTAAAACTTTTCCTTGTACTCATGTTAATGTCAAACTTTGGTTCCATCACAGGTATGCAAGATCAGCAGACACTCCTGCCAGGTTCTGCTTCCAAAATCTCCTTCAGTTTTCTCTCTTTAAATTGTTTTCGGGCAAGGAATGCCGTGGCAGGATCTAAGCACACAGGACCTAAGAACATTTTGTCCACTGAAACTCAAAATGATAGCTGATGGGGGTGTGGGATGATGGAAGTTCTGCTATCAGATTTGGGGAGAATCTTGTGATGAAGCAAGATCTAGGAGAATGCTTGGGTCTCTCCTTCCTTCTCTTCTCAGACCAAGGGCTTATGTGAGCTTTGAAGGCAGTTTTTTCCATTCTGAATCAGTGATAGTCCAAGCTGGACATCCTCAAGAACATGAGTGGCATTGGCTTATGTTTTTCCAATACCATAATGCAGTTGTATTATATAAGCAGATTTCAGGCACCTCTCCTTCATTTGGAAATTGCAAAATTGATTGAAACTTGGCAGTCTCTTTAAGCATCAATAGGCTTATTTTATGGTGTGAGGCTTGCCCAGTCTAGGTGAAATGAATCAATATGGCTTGAGTCCTGGAGGTATCTTAGAGAAGCGGAGCTCCCAGGGCAGCGGCCACCAGTCTTTAGTCACAGGTCTAAGCTCCAGAATCTGGCTAAGCAGCGGAGGAGAAGCCTCTTAGGAATTGTGGGAAAAAAGACATCTTCTGTGTGGTCATCTCTTTTCACAGTCCAGAGTTCTCCTAAAACACTGCTCAGGCACTGGCCCATTTAGCCCTTCAGACACTGTGGGTCTTACATTTCTATTGCCTCTGTCACTCTGAGGCCTCTCTGCATTGAAACATCTTGTACTGGGTGTTCTATCCTATTCTCGGCTGGCTATCTCTAAAGAATAAAGCACACTGACTCTGCCCAGGAGACCAGACTTTCCAGGGTTGCCAAGAAGGAAGGGGATGAGAAAAGGGAACCTTGTCTCAGAATTGCTGCTCACATCCACAAGCAATAAGCACTAGCAGGGGAAGATCGGAGGAACCAAAGGGACACGTACAGGAAGTGGGAGATGTCATATGGCTCTAAGAACCTGCTCAAAACACTTTCACTGGGAAATGAAAGCTCTCATCTGTAAAGTGAGAATAGCAATACTTTCCTTGCCTCGAGGTGGGCTCTGTTTTGCAGTTCCTCCCAGCTCTAGGATCTTCTGAACTATAGACATAGGTGCTCAGTGTAGGTCATAACCTGCACCAGCCAGATGGAACAGGGGGATACTGTCCCCTGAAAGGAAATAGCCATTGACAGATTGATTTATTAGAGCCCTGTTTAGTCATTTTGCAGGAAAGGATAATCTCTTGTTAGCATTAATAAAAACCTGTGTCTTTCTAGAGAATACTCTACTCTGCCTTTTGGTGTGCTCTGGGGAGGATGCTTATACGTACAAATGAAGGCCCTCACGGCGAGGAAAACCTCCATGAAATTTCACGCGTATTAATGGCAATGACAGTAGATAAATTACTGTCAGGCATTAAATGACATCAGCATTGGCCATAACTGGAGAGCTTCGTGGTTCCTCCCATTCAGTACGAATCTGCTGAGGGCACCGAAGAGTAGTGTTTTGAGAGATCAGAAGTTGGGATCCCAATTTCTTCACCTCATTAGTAATCAACTGTGCACCTGGGATCTCCAAATATGACTAAACCTTCCTCAAACCTATGTATATTTTCAGCTTGATTACTGTCTTGGTGTAAATGAGCCTCATGAATGATCACTTCTGGGTAATATTGGTTAAAATATGTATGAACTTCTACACATTTGAGATGCTGGCCCAGGTATTCTAAGATTTCCCATCTTTTCCTTTGCATTATTTTTTCAGACATCAGTAGAATTTAGACTACCCTCTTGGCCTTTTTCACTGCAGAAGAATGAGTCTAAAACCTGCTAATCTATTCTCACAAAAGGAGGCCTACTTTTGATACTTGAAATTGTAATTTTACAGCTAGAGACATTATGATACAGCAAGAAAACCATGGGCTCTAAGTATAGTACTCTGTGGATTAGGATTCTGGCTCTAGTACTGATTTAACCACATTGGGGAAATTTTATTTATGAGATTTTTTTCCCCATTGATAAAAAGGAGATCATAATGTCACTCTAGCAGATCTAGCAGAATTATCCCTGTACATGTTATGTACATGCAATGTCCCCTGTACATGACATGTACTTGGTAAACAAGCTCATTAATAGTAATATTGATGAATTAACACTATTCTTCAGAAGGCACCACTGAGGTAATCAGTTACTTTTCTGTGTCACCCTACTTAATAAGCATGCTAGTTTTTTGGATACCATGAAAGGTACTAATCTAAACTCATAAAATGTTGGAGAGAGAAAGGACCTTAGAATATTATCTAAATATTCTAGAGTAGTGTTTCTCAAATTTTAATGTGTTTGTGAACCAGCCAGGCATCTTGCTAAAATGCAGATTATGACCTCCAATATCTAAAGTAGGGCTTGAGATTCTTCGTTTCTAACAAGCTCCAGATGCTTCTGGTTTCCAGAAGCAGAGTTGAAAGGCTCTAAAGCTCTTGACCAAACCATGAAGCCTAGGAAGGAAAGTGGCTCTTCAGATGAGTTGCATGACTGGATTGTGAATGCTTGCTTTCCAGTCCCAGTGTTCAGCTCCATCTTGGCTCGAGTCTAGCTCTTACCCTGAGACCCTGCTAACTGCGGGAACAGTCTGAGCCCTGAGATTGGAGCTTTCGGGGGACTCGGACAGAGCTGTGTGATGCCTGGAACAATTTAACCTTCTATTCCCCACCAAGCCCAGTGGCACTGTCGCTTTTGCCCTCACCATAATGCTCTGAATCTGCAGAACGAAGCCCGACCTATGCTCCACCAACAATATGAGGTCCATGAATTCATGCATTTGGCTTTATGCCTTACTTCTTCAAACGTGTCCTAGGATGGAAAAACACTCTGGTGTCTGACAAACAGGCGTGAATCCATCGTGCGTCAGCTGTGTAACTTTAACAAGTCATTTCAGCTTCGGAGTCCCAGCGATTTTGTTGCAATGATAGGAACAATAATACCTATCCTTCAACATTATGATTAGTACTACATACAGATAGTAAGAAAATGCACTTTAGCGCAGTGCCTAAGTGCATCAAAAGTGCTCAGTCACTCAACAGACATTTATGAAATATCTGCTACATCCTAGGTACATTACTAGTACTGGAGAGAAATAAGTGACTAAGATGAGGTGGCATTTTAACTCCCAAGGATCTTATTCTCCAGTGGAGAGAATACAAGGTATACAGACAAATCAAAACAGGTGTGAGAAGTGTAGTTTGAGGTTAGCTCAATAAAAGGGGAATGAAAGCTTCTTCTGTGCGTGACACCACTAAAGTTTTAAAGTCACCTTCATCAAAGATGTAGTGAAGTAAGTGAAGTGTGGGGTGGGTACATGATTACTTTAAACCCACGTTACAATAAACTCGTGATATTTGAGAAGGATACTACTGACATCTTTGTGGTCTGGAAGAATCCTGGTAGTTTGTGACTAACACTGTAGCACATCCTAGGGATTATGGCCTCCGAGCCTCCTGCACATTAATCTCACTCACTGAACACGTGACTCACTCCTGTATACCAGGCTGACAGAGCGCCTCTGCAAAAATAAGATTATTACAGCTCATTGACCTTTGGGGTTTCTGGGAATAGCCAAAGCCTCAGATGTCAAATATGCAAATAGCAAGATCTACTATAATTAAATAGCGTGGGCCTCCTTCAAAGAATGGAGTGTAAGCTGTACCACACATTTCCCAAGCAAATAAGAATGTTGAACCTGGAAGGTATCTGTCCTCCCAGTTTTACAAATTATGAAATGTGAGAATCTGAGATGCAAAGCGACTTGTCCAAGATCACACAGGTAGATATGATAGAAAGTTAGACTTTAGAAAGGACTTTTTTGGATGCTACTGATTTAATGTCTCCCCCTCCCCTTATGGACTTTTCCATTTTATTTTTATCCATCAAAATGTTAATTTTGGAAAGAATATGAAAATCATGAGTGAAAGATGCCCTGGAAGGACACATCCAGGAGTGTTTCTGTGAGTAATGTCTTAACTAAGAATAATAATATATTATGGACTACTTTTAATCTTTTGGTTCACCTTGAAACTGTTCAGGAAGGAAAATATTGAACTCATAGAAAAAAATTTTAGAAGGTTTATCTTAGTGATCTCTTGCTGAAAAAAGTGACAAGTGTAGCTGAGACATCTCTTGGTGATGGTTAACTTTACGCTAGACCTTGTTCCGTGAAATAGTGCAGTATTTTTTTCAGAATGATGTAGGCCATTCTCTTCCAGGGGTGCTTTCTCTGTAAAGTTTTAGCCAAAGGCATCTTCCCATCCAAACCTATACAAATAAGGAGTTACCCAGGACACAATTTTCACATTCTCCAACTTGACTAAACACAGTCAGGTTTTTGCTTTTTCTTTGGCTCAGCAGAGTAATAGGATAATTTTTATCTGGTCACAGAGGAATATAAGGGGCTTCCCAGGTAGCACTAGTGGTAAAGAACCCTCCTGCCAATGCAGAAGACATAAGAGATGTGGGTTCAATCCCTGGGTTGGGAAGATCCCCTGGAGGAGGATGTGGCAACCCACTCCAGTATTCTTGCCTTGAGAATCCCATGGACAGAGGAGCCTGTCGGGCTACAGTCCCCAGAGGCGCAAAGAGTTGGATACAACTGAAGTGACTTAGCATGCACGCATGCATAGAGGAGGACCATTTGTTTCTAGAATGTCCTTTCTGCACTTGAGAAAAGTCAGAAGCTGCACACTTAGCGCAGGGGAACTGCAGTGGAGGTAGAGATATTTCCCCCTTAGCTGGAATCCTTTTCTTTCTCTTTTCTTCAGCCTGCAGTGCTGATTTCCAGTAACAAACTCTCTTTGTAGTTGTAGGTAAACAGTTCAGCCCCAGAACCATGGCTTCATGGAGCTCACAGTGGACCTATGTGCTTGATTCAGAGTGATCCTGAAGAAAGGAATCCGTGTTCAAACGAATTGTTAAATGAGGGAGGGGGTTTAACAGAATAGTGGAACATTTCAGATAGGGTTGTTCAACTACAATTTCCTCTCTTTGGGGCACAAAGGAATGATTAGAGACTATGTGGACTCTTCAGCAGAAGCTTTGGATGTTGTGCCCAGAAAGGCCCCAGGTCTTGGGAAATATTTTTTTTCTTTTCTTAATTACTACAATTGCCCAAGAATATGTCACAGAGTGACATATTCCAACTTCAGGATCCATAAAACACACCAAATATACTGAAACCTTACCTGTCCATAAAGATTGCCAGCAAGTCCAGAGCTTTCCTGGTTTGTTTGTTTTAGGGTCTAAGGGTTCAGCACCCTTGGCAATACTGGAGCAGGCATCACTCTCTCTGCTTGACATGGTCAGGGACCATAGGCAACAGAGCATTCAGTGTGCCTGCCCTGGGTCTTCTCACTTTGGTCTGCCCTCTGGTATGAGAAAATTCAGGGTGTGCAGAGTTGGAGATTCCACCAAGGAGAATGTCAGGTTGGGTTTGAGGAGAAAGGCACACTGTGGTTGGAGATGGTCACAACCAGCCAATCAGAAAATGAAACCGTCTCAGCCTCAAAGCAGGCTCCCCCGAACATTGCTTGCAATGGTGCTAGTTGGGGCTTTAGGCAATAATAAAGGAATAACAATAAAAATCCTGCCATGGGCCTTGCTTCATTTGTCTCAGCTCTTCTGGCTGTTCAGGTCAAAGTTTTCTCATTCACTCACAAGCGTGAAAGAAAGATATACTTGGGCAAAGTGAGATGGGTGAGTGGGGAGGACTCTTCCTTGTCTCCAACTTGCATCAACTTTCCAGGTGTGTTTGGGTCGTACATGAGCACTCATTCCTTCCCCGTCCTTGGGTTATGCCCCCATCAACTCCACTAGGAATGGAGTAGAATTCAGTGCTACAGTCTTCAGTTTATTCAAGGTGTTATTTTCTTGTTGTCCTTTTAAAAGAGAAACTAACCTGTGCTTCCAGAACCAATCAGAAGTCCTAGTGTAGAGCAGTGTGTAACTAATAGTTGGAGAGAGAGAACTCCTTGACCTACAAACAGAGCAAAATCCCTGTATTTAAATTCTGCACCATCCAGAAGCATCTTGTAGGAATCACGTGCTTTGAGGATTTTGCTAAAAGACCATGAAGGAAAGCACTAGGTAAACATTTTTAGCTAATGTGATAGTTATCATTCATACGAATTATAGTCCCACCCTACCATCTGCCACATACACAAATAGGAAGTTATCTGGCTAAGTAGAGAAGAAGATAAAGTTGAAGTAAAATTTATTTATTATGGAAAAATTTGTTTTCCTAAAATTGAGTCATCACTTGGTGAGCATATATCTTTGAGTTCAGTTTTCAGTGTGCCGACCCTTTCTAGTGAAGAGTCGGCATGGCATGGACACAGGCTGGTTAACCTGCTCTTGCCTAAGCCCAGTTCACTTACCACTTGGTGATAAGGATTCATGAAGAACCAGTTAGTTATAATGCAGACAGCTCTTTAACATGGATACTTTAGTTGGTACTTTCAAAATGAGTGACATCTTGATAGTAGCTTCCTATTCAGAATATGGCTGTGGAGCAAGCTGTGGATTGGAGATGATGAATTCTGCCATTTCTTTGTAGTAGTCCATCTTTTTCCAGAGCCCTTGGTCTTGATTGGTCTCCCTTTTGGTTTCCTCCTTGTGACTCCTGTGTGATTTCTCCTTGGGACCCTCCTGACCCCCTGACCCTCTCTTTCTGAGCTGCAGTCATGGAAGGTGTACCATACCACCATCCCTAGGGCTAACCCTGGACCTGACTGCAGATACTCTGGTGTTCACTCCGTTTCCCTGCTTGCGCCTCCCTTTTGGCTTGGCTGCTCTCTCTTGCACGTGCTCTCCCTTCTGGACATCCTCGGCTGCACCCTTCTTTCTTTACTGTCCGTGCTCCAGGAGCCGCTGACGCTGAGGCCATGTTTGCCGCTCTTGCTCAAGCTCAGTATCTTCCTCCTCACACCCTTTAGTCCCGTCTCCCGTCTTACTCTTTTTCTATTCCCTACGTCTGCCTCCTTCACGCTGTTGGCTTCTGTGTTTGGACCGCCTTCTGTCTACTGTCTAATCTGCAATTTCTTTGAGTGACCAAGAGTGTGCTGTGGGTATCCCTCAAGAAAGCCTGGCATTTGGATGGAAAGAACTAGCCTCATGATAACACCAAGAAGACTGATATCTCCCAGGAAACAGACCACTCACTCTGGTGCTCTTTTTTTTTTTTTTCCTTCACCACATAGTATTTGACTTTTAAGACTAGAAGGTTGAATTGAAAGGATCCAGCATAGGCTGGAACTGGTATCAGAAAGGCATCAGAGCCTTAGGGACCACCTTCTCTGTCTAACACGCTCCCTCTCAGCCATGTGGTCTCTGTCTCCTGGCATCTCTGCTCTTCTCTGTGGTCTTCTCCCTTATCACTTCAATGAAACCTCACAGCCCAACAGCCCTATTTCCTACCTGAAAAGATCTTTCTATTCTTCTACCTCAGATTCTCAAGGGAGGGACTCTGCTGTTTCCCTGTCCCACCTCCACCCTTCCCCACCCCTCAACTTAACTCTGTCAAAGGCCACTGGCCAGATAGATATTGGTTACCCTGGGTTAAGTCATGTTTCTGTCCATCCTCAACTTGATGCCTAATCTGCCATAGTTGGGTCGGGGGTGGGAAAATGAAGTTGCCCAAGGGTCTCGATGGTGAGCTAACTAAGCAATTGTGTCTCTAAGTGGTGGACAGTGTCACTTAGAAGGAAGTCCTAGGCAAAACAGTCTTCTGTCACCTCAAAACTGACACAGTATTTAAGGCTTGCCATACCATGCTGCTGCTGCTAAGTCACTTCAGTTGTGTCCGACTCTGTGTGACCTCATAGACGGCAGCCCACCAGGCTCCCCCTTCCCTGGGATTCTCCAGGCAAGAACACTGGAGTGGGTTGCCATTTCCTTCTCCAATGCATGAAAGTGAAAAGTGAAAGTGAAGTCGCTCAGTCATGTCTGACTCTTCGTGATCCCGTGGACTGCAGCCCACCAGGCTCCTCCGTCCATGGGATTTTCCAGGCAAGAGTACTGGAGTGGGTTGCCATTGTCTGCTCCAGCCGCACCCCTGAGAGAGTGCTGATTTTACAGTGATCAGCACTGGCGCGGTAGGCTGGAGAACAGGAGAAACAGCCACCTCTGGAGCCTTCAGCACTACTATAGCCATCCAGCTGACCACAGACTCGGCAGCCGAAATTAAACTGGCTTCTGCCCAGATCAACAGAAAGCATTCCTAGCGGGTGATGCTCAGTGGCCCGAGGCTGCAGGCCACCGGGGTCGTTCCTCCCCCTTTGCCCTTTTCTGGTCTGGCATCTCCAGGAGACGAGCATCAGAAGACAGTCTGCCGTCATTTTCAGATGCACTCAGTTTGGGTCCTGAGTCACTGTCCCAGCCTCTTCCTGGGTTTGGGTTTCCAGAGCAGCCTGTATTCCCTACCGGGACAGAAAGCATCCCCACCACGGGTAGAATGACAGCCTCTCCCTTCCCACCCTCCCGGGCTAGACAGCTGCTCGGCTGGACGTAGCACAAGTCAGCGGGCACCCCCACCCCCTTATCTTTGCAGCTGTAACTTGATGCCTCTCCAGGAACTCCCCGGAAGCCACTGTATTCTCATCTCCAGGTGGCACAGGGCACAGCTCTGTCGGGTGCCCATGCCCCAGGGCACATGGCTGGGTGTAACATAGGACTCTCTCCTGGGTCAGTTCCGGTCAGTCCGTCATGCCTGTCCAGGGAGCCATCTTGGAAAGGATTTTTGAGGCTGTGTCTGGACTCAGCTGTGGATGTGAGAAGAAAAGCCAAATATCGCCAACTCTAGTCCTGGGATGAGAGATGGGAAGAGCTTCATGGGATAAAGTTGAAGTCTCCATTTCACTGAGGTGTATTAGCATGAAGTTGTAACCATCTCTCCAATAAGGGGCCAGTCCTAGGGGAAAACCTCCGTGAATCGCCCTCTTCTTCCTCCTGAATCCACAGGGACTTAAATCCCCACTGGACCCATGATGCAGGTAACTTTATCAGACCAGAATCTTCCAGAGTCCTTGCTAACATAGTGAGCTTTGTAAACCAGACCATGGGTTCCCAGCCAGCTTCCCATCACAGGCCATTTTAATTATCTACCCCTCCTTGTGGGACCCCAGGTTTTACAAGATTCTTAGCTGAAAATTAATTAGATTTCCATTTTCTTTTTCATAAACTACAGCAAAAGTTAACTAGTGTCACAACAAAGAGTTAATACAGTTCTAGCCAAAGTAGACAGACATGGTATTTTAGTTAACCCGTGGACTGTTGGAAGAATATATACTTTCTATTTTGAGGACTGGGGAGAGAGCAAAATGAACACAGCCACGAACTCACTTTCAAAGGAACAAATCAATATAAAATACTTTGAAAATATTAGACGCTAATTGTTTAAAGTTGTTTTGAAGAGGGTGGTCCCCTGGGGAGATTGGAATATGCTGGAGAATATATCAGAATATAGGACACAGTGTTGATTTTCTAGGCTTCTGCATGGTTTAGACCTTTGGGAAAGATTACTGTTGTGGCTGTTATGTTTTTACATAATAAGACTTCTAATATTTATATAGAAATAAAAATTGCACTTTTAATGTTATCAGTTTCTTCAGATGAGTTAACTGAATTTAAGAAATGTGAATTTACCTTCGGACACAAAGCGTTTAAGGGTCAGTGTCCCAACCTAGACCTTCTGCTTATAAATCACATATTCTTTCAACTGTTACATATTTTAGCATCAGAATAAGGTCAGGAAGTTGAAGCAGCAGACTTTATTCTCATATAGAAAGAGTTAAGAGGACATCTCTTCCTTAACGCAAGAGTTGGCTGTCCTTTAATTCAGGGACAACTGGGCCCAGGCAATTTGGCAAGGACCAAATAGACTCCTTAATGCCCAGCTCAGAAATCTGGACTCATCGCTCTTGGCTGTTGTCTCAGACCCACCCTTGCCCGGGCGGGTACACAGGGGATCCTTGTCTGGTCACTTCACCATCAGGATATACGCAGCTGACGCTTTGGCTTGCTGCAGGCAAGGCTGACTCAGGAACATGTGTTCAGACTGAGGGGCCCCCCTTTGAGGTTGTGACCCTGGTGTCTGAGTCTGGGTCACAAAGACAAAGGGTTAGAGGAGGAGGATAGTTAGAGAGCCCACAGCCCTCAGAGAACCTACAAGAGCCCTCCCTCCAGAGGGGAGGTGGGGAGGGGGAGCCAGTCTCTCATGGAGCCCATACAGTGGGCTGAGCTCTGTGAGAAGAGGACCCCTGTCTTCAGGGGGTCCCCAGGCGGGCGGGGAAAGGGAGCATTGCCATGAGACAGGGGCCCCTGAGCCTCAGCCACACAGGGACTCCTCCTGCCTTTTGTCACAATTTATTGTTGTTATTACTTATTTGGCAATGTCGGGCCTTAGTGGCAGCACACGGGATCTCTCGTTGCGATGCGGGGACACGCTAGCTGTGGTGCTCCAGCTCAGCAGTTGTGGCCTGTGGGCTTGGTAGTTGCGGCCTGCAGACTCCAGAGCACGTGGGGTTCAGCAGTTGCAGCTCACAAGCTTTCTAGTTGTGTCACAGGGGCTCAGTTGCTCTGAGGTACGTGGGATCTTAGTTCCCCGGATAGGAATTGAACCCACGTCCCCTGCCTTGCAAGGTGGATTCTTAACCACTCGACCACCAGGGAAGTCTCCTTTTGTCGTGATTCAGTTTGGAGTCAGTAAAGGTGACTTGCACACCTCCTCCTCTAGTCCACTTAGAAGAACTTGTTAGGAAGAAGGGCTGGTTGGCTGCAGCTTGTGGGGCATGCGTAGATAAAAGTAGAAGTTGACTTCAGGAGTGAATGGTCCCAAGCAGGCTGCGTCCTCAGATCAGAGCAGCACTTGGTTCTCTTTCATCACGCATCCTAGGGGCACAAAAGATGCTTGTTAAATGAATGAATGAACGAACAGAGGCCTGGTCCTCTGGCTCTCTACCACCTCCTGGTTGCAACAAGCTGGGGAGATAGGGGATTTGAACACACTTCTCAAAGTATGAGTTCCAGGGATGCCCGCTATCCCCCACTCTCCGTGCCTTCCTCCTCTTCTCTCCCAGGGTCTGCAAGACCACCAAGATTCCCCAGAGCCCTCTCTACTTCAGGCATCCCAGCTCCTCCCAAGCCCCACCCCTCCCAGCACCAGCTCCACAGAAGGTCTGCTCCTGGACTGTTCGGCTACCTCTGAGCACAGGCTGCCTTTAATGCTCAGGAGACACCCTGTAATTCAATTAGGAGCTTCCTCCAGGGAGCATGTCATTATGTCCTGTCTGGGCCTTGTAATGACAGCCCCCCGCCACTGCCCAGGGAGCTGCCCTGCTCAGCTGTCCAGAAACCTTTCCCTGGGAGGGAACTAATCTGCTTAGCCCAGATTGGATGCAGTTCCGCACAGCACCTCCCTGAAGGCCTCAGAAATCAGTTCCCACTAGCAGAAAGGACTGCCTTAGGGGAGCCTGAGGGTTAGCTCTGTTCTGCTCTTTGCCGTGAGCCCCCGACCCCCACCCCTGGGATTGTTCTTGGCTGAATGGAGGCTGAGAGAGCTCCAGCTCAGCCAGAGCCCCTAGGTGACCCACAGCCCTCGTGGGGCTTAGAAGGGAGATGAAAGGAGACTGAAGGAATTTGCCTCTTTTCCATGTGAGTTTGGGGAAAGAGGGCGCAGCGTGTATTGAATCACTCGGCTTGGTACCTGGATAGTGTTGTACTTTGAAGGGGAAGGGGCCTGGACTGTTCTGGGCTATGGGGGAAGTTGCCTTCTTCTCTGCATGACTTACTTTTGTCCATTGGACTTGATTTCTGTGATATGTTTTAGATGCGAGGGTGCAGCCTCAATCCGGTATGGAGCTGCTCAAGGTGGTTTGTCTCCTCCATCTCCCCACCCATATCGAGGTTTACCTGAGGCTTTCCCTTGAGGAACCCAAATCTTCTCCTTGCTGTTATGTGGGATCAGCCAAAAATGCCGCTGGCAAGCTATGCGAGGTTAAAGAGAGTCCCCACTCCCCGCTCCCAAATCCATGTCCACCCATAAACTCAGAACGTGACCTTATTTGGAAATAGAGTCTTTGCAGATTTCATTAGTTACAGTGAGGTTATGCTCACTTAGGGTGGGCCTTAGAGCCTATGACTAGCATCAACATAAGGAGGCCATGTGACAACGGAGATAAAAGTTGTAGTGTGATGCCAACTGCAGACCCAGGGATGCCAAGGACACTAATACCCAAGCCTTGCATAATGCTTGCTCTGGACTTCAGTGGGTCAGCGAGGGGTGTCACACGGATGGTCAAAGGGCTGCTGGTGAGAAGAGCATTGCCCGTGGGGTTAACCACCCTCAGGACACTGACCCACAGCTTCTGAGGGGGACGGAGACCAGAGCTCATTTAGCAACTTTGTTATGTATGGGTTGTAATTGTAAGCCTTTCCATTCCTGCTTGCAAGTTAGATGAGAGTTCAAAAAAATAACCTGGCCCCTTTCTCTAAGCCACACTCCCGTCAATCAGTTTAGTTACTGTATGACAGATATTTTAATGGCCTTCCCTTTTATCTGCCAATGTTCTTAGTCCTGATCCATTGATGATTATTATATATGTGTGTATATATATACACACAAATATTCACTTTGTCGATGTTTCTATTGAAGTATACTTGATTTGGGCTTCCCAGTGGGCTTCCAGATTTGGGCTCAGTGGTCAAGAATCCACCTGCCAATGCAGTAGATGTAGGAGACGCAGGTTCAACCTCTGGGTTGAGAAAATCCCCTGGAGAAGGAAATGTCAACCCACTCCAGTATTCCTGCCTGGAGAATCCCGTGAACAGAGGAGCCTGGCAGGCAACAGTCCATCGTGTCACAGAGTCTGACACTTCTGAAAACTGAGCATGCATGCGTACTGATTTACAGTGTGTGTTAATTTTTGCTATACAGCTAAGAGATTCAGTTATACATATATATACATTAAAAAAAATTGTTTCCATTACGGTTTGTCATAGGATATTAAATATAGTCCTCTGTGCTATACGGTAGGACCTTGCTGTTTATCCAGTCTATATATAAAAGCTTACATCTGCTAACAACAAACACCTACTCTATCCCTTTCTCAGCCCCCAGCCTTGGCAGCTGCCAGTCTTTTCTCCATGTCCATGATTCTGTTTCTGTTTCACAGATAGGTTCATTTGTGCCATATTTTGGATTCCACATATAAGTGAGATCATGCGGTCTTTGTCTTTGCCTGACTTCCTTCACCTAGTAGGATAATCTCCAGTCCATCCGTGTTGGTACAGTGGCATTCATTCTTTGTTTGGCTGAGTGATATTCCATCGTGCCACGTCTTCTCTATCCATTCATCTGTTGGTGAACACTCAGGTTGTTTCCGTGTCTTGGCTATCGTGAATAGTGCTGCTGTGAACACTGGAATTGTCTGTTTGGATTGTAGTTTTATTTGGATACATGCCCAGGAGTGGAATTGCTGGAACACACAGCAGTTCTGTTTTTCATTTTCTCATGAACCTCCGCTGATGCTTCTTAACTGCACGGAGGCTCCAGCTAATGCTCCATGAACCTCCTGCCCACTTCTCCTTTTCCACCCTTGTGACCAGGGAGGCACAAGAAGGGCCCATTCTCCAGACATTCTTTCCAATTGGTGTTCCCTGCTGCTTTGCAACCGGTCCTGAGAGCCAGGTGTGTTATCTGCTTGTCCTAAAATGCAGATGTTACCTGCCTCCCTCTGCAAAGCAAGGTGGGCCTAGCTGGGGAACAAATGGAAATGCCAGAGACAGCCTGAGAGCAAGTGAGCCATGGCTGTCTGTGACAAAAGGAAGGAGGCCCTGATATATGAGAAGAGGGCATTGAATGAGTGCTGGGAGCTGGAAGACAGAATTTGGGTTTATCATTTGACCGTGAATCACCAATGACAGAAGTGGGAGAGCAGCGATGTGAGTAAAGCCCATACAGTGGAGGGTGACAGAGCAGAGGCTTCCCTCATGGCTCAGTTGGTAAAGAATCTGCCTGCAGTGCAGGAGGCCCTAGGTAGGGAAGATCCCCTGGAGAAGGGATAGGGTACCAGCTCCAGTGTTCTTGGGCTTCCCTTATGGCTCAGCTGGTAAAGAATCCGCCTGCAATGCGGGAGACCTTGGTTTGATCCCTGGATTGGGAAGAGCCCCTGGAGAAGGGAAAGGGTACCCACTCCAGTATTCTGGCCTGGAGAATTCCATGGATTGTACAGTCCATGGAGTCGCAAAGGGTTGGACACAACTGAGCGACTTTCATTTTTAACAGAGCAGGGTGATGAAATACACGGAGAAGGTGTCACACGGACCAAATTGGAATCCCAGCCCAGCTACTTATTGGTGGAGGGATCTAGGGAGAGTTAACTGGCCTTTCACTTACTCATCTATATATATGGATAGCAATAGTGCCTGCCTCCTAGGGTTGTTGTGAGGACTGAATACGACCATAAAGCATTTAACATAGTCAAGGTCAAGTTGCTCAGTCGTGTCCGACTCTTTGCGACCCCATAGACTGTAGCTTATCAGGCTCCTCCGTCCATGGGATTTTCCAGGCAAGAGTGCTGGAGTGGATTGCCATTTCCTTCTCCAGGGGATCTTCCCGACCCAGGAATTGAACCTGGTCTCCCGCATTGCAGGCAGATGCTTTACCGTTTGAGCCACCAGAGAAGACCATTTAACATAGTACTGAGTCTCAATTACTCATCAGATGCATTATGTACCAGTTTGTCATTAAGGAGTTAAAGAATCTCTGCTGTGACCTGTGGGCCAATCGTCTTCTCGGGCAGTTTCCCCATCAGTAATTATATGCCCCACCTGAGCCCAAGGGGAGTTTGGGGGAAGAGACCATTGCTCTAAAGATAGAAAGTCAAGGAGTCTTATCTGGAGGAAGGCAGAGGAAAGTTTCGTTACCAGGCTTTCTTTGACGACATCAGGGAACACGTCAGTGTTCTCTCCAAGGAGAGAGCAGCCCCAGGCCTGGGTACAAGGTGACCTTTGAGTAGATTCTTCTACATCCTGATGTGGACCTTACTGAATTTGTTTGGGAGATGAAGGGAAAGAAGGAAGATGGAGAGAGAAGGGAAATAAAAGGAGAGGGAGGAAGAAGGGCTGGGAGGAGGATGCATGTTCTTATCTGGAGGATAATTACATAGGAAATTATTATACTTGCTGGTGGGGCTCTGGGGCTAGTACGACTACAGTAATTACAGTGCAGGCTCCGGGGGCTCTTGGGTACGTCTCTGAGCAGCAGGTAGGCAGTGCTGCGATCTCTCTCCTTCGACCTCCTTCCCAGGCTCCACAGATCAGGAAGCTTAAACAGAGCAATTACCAGTTTCAGAATGGAGGCAATTACTACTTATTTTTGTCTTTCTTATTGTAACTGGACCATTATATCCTAAATATGAGTCCTACTGACCAAATGCGTATTTATAACCCTCCTGCTAAAATGGTAGATCCCATGTTCTGAGCTGGAACCAAACTCAGGACTGAGCCAAGGACAGAGCCCCTGCCTTGAGGGCAAGGCAGGTGACTTCTCCCACTTCTCTTCACTATATGCCTTACACATAGTGGGTGATTAAAAAAAAGTGTCTTTTGAATGGGTTAGCAAATGAATCTGTGTCACATTTTTATGCTTATGTAATCAGTGTGATTATCTATGGGCTCATGTGATGAAAACCATGAAGTTGTCCATCCTGGCCTCCTTCAGGGGGAGAGCCCTGCTCTTGATGGCCAAGTGTCTGGAGCAAGATGAGTAACTCTGCTGAAGTGCTGGCCAAGGTGCTGTCCCTTCCCCCATGCTGCCCCACAAGAGGAAGTTCAGTGACTACAGAATTAAATATTTTCCAGCCTGATTCTGGTGTTCCCAGTCACGGCCTCCTGCCTTTTTTTTGTCTTTGTATTTAAAGATGCCTTGTCCCTACATGAGCAAGGCGTTTTCTGTTGTCTAATAAACAGCCAAATAATGATGTTGCCACTTTTTTGGTACTTCTTGCTGTTCAGTCACTAAGTTCTGTCCAACTCTTTGTGACCCCATGAACTGCAACACGCTAGGTTTCCCTGTCCTTCACTATCTCTCCGAGTTTTTTCAGACTCATGCCCATGATGTCCATAATGCCATCCAACCATCTCATCCTCTGTTGACCCCTTCTACTCTTGTCCTCCATCTTTCCCAGCATCAGGGTCTTTTCCAGTGAGTTAGCTCTTTGCATCAGGTGGCCAAAGTACTGGAGCTTCAGCTTCAGCATCAGTCCCTTCAGCATCAGTATTCAGGGTTCATTTCCTTTCGGATTGACTGGTTTGATCTCCTTCTGTCTGAGGTGCCAGGTCCTGTGTCAGATGTGTGACACGTGTTATTTATGACCCTTACACTAATCCTGCAATGGTGCGTAACCCCATCCCTGCCCTGGCCACTCTGCCCTGTACTTCCCCTTTTGTACCGTAGTGTATCACTAGATCAGAGTCCGAGATCTGCAGATTAAGCTTGGGTTTCGTAGGTGTTCATCCTTCCCACAGCTGCACAAAGCCCTTAGCTGAAATCTCCCATAGTTGAGGCATAAGCATGCTCACTGACGTTGTCCCTCCTGGCTCTGAACACCAAATTGTTCTATTCTTGCCTTGACAACGTCCATGTTCGTGTCTCTTCCCACTCAAGAAGTCCTCCCCAACAGTATTCCTGGCTTCTTTCCTGCTTCCGGTCTCTGACCTGACAGTTTCTAACTACTGGTTGAATCATATGTAGTTGCTATTCGTGAATATCATAAACAATCATATCAGCTATTCATGTGGTTCATCTAACATTGTGAACCCAGAGTTCTCTGCTTGCCCTATGTGAACACTGTTACCCCCCAGTTCCCTTTACATATTTCCTGAGAAAGAGGAGGTGAAATGCTTGCCCACCCCCACTCCTCATCTCCCAACACTAAGAGGCTCCTCACTTTTTTACTAGTCACAGTACTGCCACCACCCAAGGCTGAAGAGACCTGCTTTGTATTGACTTGTATTAAGGCTTCTATCTTAGCCATTTTATCTGAATGTCTTTCATATTTCCTTCTACCACTGTCTTCTCCCCATGGCAACCAAACAAGCAAGCAAAATCCTAAGCGTGGTATTACATCATATAAAAGACAAGAACATCAGCTTTAGGAGGCAGGAACCCTGTGTTTCAACCCTGACTCTGCCACTCCTTAGCTATGTATGTTAGTTTTCTTTTGCTGTGTAATTAATTACCAAAGACAATACTGATGTATTGCTGTTCAGTTTCCCTGAATCGAGAGTCTGGGCACAGGTTAGCTGTAGTCAAGGTTAGGGTTAGGTCAGCTGGGGCTGCTGTCTTATCTGAGGCTTAGGGTTCTTTTCCAAGGTCAGAGGGTTGTTAGCAGAATTAATTTCCTTTTAGCTATAGAACTTGTGGCTTTCTTCTTCAAGGCCAGCAGGAGACAGATTCACCTTTTAAAGGACTCATCTGTCTAGGAGAGACACACCCAGAGTAATTTCCTTTAAAATCAAGACTTAAGAGTCAATCGATTATATCTGCAAAATTCTTTCACTTCTGCATTGCAGTGTTATCATGGCATATGACCATTGCCATGTTAACGGGTCCCCACTTACACTTTAGGGATGGTATCGTGGAGGGCATGTATGATGCAGAGGGGAAGGAATCTTAGGGCCATTTTAGAGTTCTGCCTACCATGCTGCATGACCTCGGGTAAATTGCCTACTCTCTTTAAGATTCAGTTTTCATACGTAGAAAAGAAAAGAGCAATAAAAGCAGCCATATAGAGTTATTACAAAGAGTAAAGAGATATACATTGAAGGGAGTGGCAGATAGTAGACACAAGTACATAATTTCCTATTTACCCTTCCTTTTGTTGTTCATATATCCTGCAGTCTCTGTGATTAGAAATACCATGGAAAACCATTCCAAGAAGTCAACATTGTGTCAAAAAGCATAGTTTATTCTCATTATTTGCAGCAGTATGTTCTATAAGGTTGCTGCAAACACTGAATTAGTGAATACAAAGCGGGGGAATACAGAATTAGGTTCCTGGGAGTCCCCGATCATGGTCTTTTCACCAACTGACCAATGCACTATCTTGTTTTAAGTGTTTCTGTATGCTTATGCCATATATGCTGACGCTTCATTAACATTAAACTCATGGGCAACAGCACCATAACTCATGCCTTATCAAAGCCTATCCAATACAAGTATTTTCTCCATAATGTGTATCATGGCCTTTCTGCACCTAGAAACCCTGGACAGCACTTCAGTGCTATGCTGGGGGGGGGCATTTAAAACACAAAATCACCAATAAAACCCCACAAAAATGTGAAAGACAGTGGTGCCAAACAGACTGCCAGAAGGCCACTTGTTAAAAGCATGAGATGAAGCAAGAAGGCAGAGCATCACCTTGTTGGACCTCACCTGGGAACATGAAGTCAGGTGACTCAAAGTTATATAACATTTTATGTATTTTATATAAATAATTAAATAAAAATATATAAGTAGGTAGGTTATTTTTTAAACTTTTATTAAAGTATAGTTGACTTACAATGTTGTGTTAATTTCTGCCATACATCAAAGCAATTCACTTATACATATATATATTCTTTTTCATATTTTTTTCCATTATGGTTTCTCACAGGGTATGGAATACATTTCTCTGTGCTATACAGTAGGACCTCATTATTTGTCTATTCTACATATAAATTATAATAATGTGGATCTGTTAATCCCAAACTTCCAACCTTTCCTTCCCCCAGCCCCCCTCCCCCTCGTCAGTCACAAGTCTGTTCTGTGAGTCTGTTTTTGTTTCATTCACATGTTGATTTGTGTCATATTTAGATTCCGAGTATAAGTGATATCACATGGTACTTGTCTTTCCCTTTCTGACTTTGTTTAGTATGCTAATCCCCAGGTCCATCCATGTTGCTGCAGATGGCATTTCATTCTTCAAATGGCTGAGCAAAATTCCACTGTATATCTGTACCACCTCTTCGTGCTCACTCCTCTGTTGATGGACATTTAGGTTGCTTCCGTGTCTTGGCTATTGTAAGAAGTGCTGCTGTGAACACAGAGGTGCATGTATCTTTTAAAATTATAGTTTTGTCTGGATGAAGGAAATGGAAACCCACTCCAGTGTTCTTGCCTAGAGAACCTCAGGGACGGGGGAGCCTGGTGGGCTCCCATCTATGGGGTTGCACAGAGTCGGACACGACTGATGCGACTTAGTAGCAGCAGCAGCATGCCCAGAGTGGGATTGCTGGAACTTATGGCAACTCTGTTTTTAGTTTTTTGAGGAACCTCCATACTTAAAACAGGTAGATTATTTTTTTCCCCAAATCTTTTTCTAGTGGTTTTTCACTGATTAGATGGAGGAGCTGGAGTGAGAGTTGGAAACAAGGGCCCTCTTTCCTTTTCCCTTGCTGGGCCTCTTTGGAGAGCTTTCACCCCCTCAATACATTTTTACAACTCTTCTAAAGCACCATCAGAAAAGAGAAACTAAGTAAAGGCTGATTTGTTTAAAAAAATGTGCATCACTCCATACTAAGAGATGAAATGTTCTAGGGGGAATATTCTGAATATCTGGCCTCATTGTGGACCCAGATTCCTGCCAGAGGTACTTTGGTTTGAACCTCCCCGGCCATGACACTGTGGACGTGACGGATCGCCTGCTGTTCAGATTAGGGAAGACATCTGGAGCAGGTGTTGTATATCAAAGAACGCTGGGAAGGGGTGATGCCTCAGGGGCTAGAGCTGGGTGTGAGTTGGCCACACAAGATGCCCCTTCTTTTCTCTCTTCTGCCTATGGTGACAGATTGCAACCAGCTCTGGTTGGCAGTTGCTTTGAGACACCCTCAAAATGTTCCAGAAGACACCTTACACCAAGTCTGTAATTCCGATGCTGTCGGACATGCTGTCTTCCAGCTCTGCCTGCCTGCTTGCGGTTCATCTGCTTTAAAACCGGCTTTGCTGAGCACCTGTCTTCGTAGCTCCTCATTAGTGACATGGGAACCCTTCCCTCTACCCTAACTGCAGCTCATTAGGACTCAGTAGCAACAGCTGTGGTGCCAAAATTGGGGCTGGGGATTTGGTGTTGGGTAACAGGGCGGTGGGGTGATTATCTGGGACAGGTGAGCTTGTTGCTTCTTTTGTCCCCTTCCTCTCCCCTCCCCACCCACCTCCCCTAACACACCCTTTTACTGCACCAAAGGGAAACAGCAAACAGTGATCTGGCAATGTGGCTGTCATGGATACCAAGCCTGCCATCTGTGGGGAGCCCTTCTGTATGTATCATCAATCAGCAAAACAAAGCAGAGCCCTGTACCTTGTAGCTGATAGAGCAGGGCAGCATCTCTACTGAGGGGGCTGGGGCGTCTGTTTGCTTCATTAAAAAATGAAACGGCAGACCTGATTTCATATTTCAGAGTCACACTTTGGTCCTGGTGTGGAATGCAAGCATCCACTGGCATAGATGGCCCTGCTGTCTCTTCTCTGCAGTGACTTGTTGAACTTAATAATGGAAATGTATAAAATCCAGAGTGATTTGAACTGAAGGTGTAGGGACTTTGTTCCAAATTGATATGTAAGGGATTTGGAAGGGAATGAGGGATTCCTCTCGATACCGCTCATTCAATTCTGGAGCCAAATAACCACGCATTTTCAAAAAGCAAAAGAGAAATTGAAATAGGATTAATCTGGGAATTTCTGTGCCTCCTATGAACCAAATCTTATAATAAGAATTATGGTTTTTTTTTTTATTCCATGCCCAGTCAGCAAATATGATTAGTGGATATCTACTGACTTCAGGGCACTGTGCTAAGAGGGGTTATCGAATGTCTTCACTTCACAGAGCCCTGCTGAGCTCCTAAGCTGTGTCAGTACCATGCCTGGTGCTGCATGTAAGGCATAATGACAAGGAGTGTCAGGCCTCAAGAAGCTTATAGTCTGTCCGGAGACATCAAACAAGTGAGCCAACAAAATGATCTGCCATCTTAGAGATGAGTCGCTCAGTCATGTCTGACTGTTTAGGACCCCACAGACTTAGCCCGCAAGCTGCTCTGTCTGTGGGATTCTCCAGGCAAGAACCCTGGAGTGGACTGCCATGCCCTTCTCCAGGGGATCTTCCTGACCCAGGGGTCAAACCCAGGTCTACCGCATTGCAGGCAGAATCTTTACTATTTGAGCTATCCAGGAAGCCCCACTAGCTTAGAGATAGTCCTCAAATTCATAGAGTTGGCAATCTTCTAAAGAAGGTAAAACATAGACCTGTGAGCATTCAAAAAACACCCACTGAAGACGATAACAGAAGAATGCAGTTGACAACTGAATTATACAGACTGTAATGACTATAGTATAAAAATTCACTGAAAGAGATCATTATGAGCTGGGTACAATCCAAGAGACTTCCTTTTGGAGGTAGGTTTTGAGCCAAATCTTGAAGGGTCAATTACTATTGTTTTTTGCTTCCTATTAAAAAAAAAAAAAATGTCTGTGTCAAATGGAGGTGAACGGAAAGAGAGGCTGTGACAACAGAAAGAAAAAGATTTCTATAAAGAGTTTCTGATGTAAGAATCCAGCTCTTTGGGTCTGAGTGTATTCCTTCAACCAGTATTGTTTGAGTCCATCTTTTATGCCAAGTGCTGCATCACACAAGGGGACAACAGCCCATGAAATTCCAGAACAGCAGTGGCAAAACCAGTAAGTTATTGAAGCTGTCAGAGCTCAGATTAGCTCCAGGATCTCGAATCCAAGCCCTCTTTCAGGCATGAGTTCAGTTCCTCCCTGTGGGGGAGTGGTTCTCAGCCTAACTTCTCTTTAGAATTACTCAGCTTGAAAAATACTGATGCCTGGGTCCTACCTCCAGAGATTCTGGTTTCACTGGGCTCTGGTGGTATTTGAACATCAGTGTATTTTAGAAGCATCCTAAGTGATTCTAATATATAGCTAGGGTTTGAGCCTCTGCTCTAAATTAGCTATCTGCACTCTGGAAGTGCTCCCAGGCCTGTCTCTCCATGAGTCAACAGGCTTTTTGCAGAAGCAAATGGAGAGAATTCCAAGGAGGCATAGTGGTTAAGAACCCACCTGCCAGGTCAGGAGACATAGGAAATACAGGTTGGATCCCTGGGTCAAAGATCCCCTGGAAGAGAGCAGGGTAACCCACTCAAATATTCTTGCCTGGAGAATCCTATGGACAGAGGAGCCTGGTAGCCTTTATGCCAGTTCTAGGGGAGAACTACTCAATGCCTTACTTTATACACATTTGTGACTATTTGTATGAAAGTGCAGTCATATTTTGAGGAGTCCTGTGGTCAAATAAACAATCTTTCAGATAACCTAATGATTAGATACGCTGCTGCCCTCCACTACCCCATCCTCAGTTCAGTTCAGTCGCTCAGTCGTGTCCGACTCTTTGTGACCCCATGAATCACAGTACGCCAGGCCTCCCTGTCCATCACCAACTCCTGGAGTTCACTCAGACTCACGTCCATTGAGTCCGTGATGCCATCCAGCCATCTCATCCTCGGTCGTCCCCTTCTCCTCCTGCCCCCAATCCCTCCCAGCATCAGGGTCTTTTCCAATGAGTCAACTCTTCGCATGAGGTGGTCAAAGTACTGGAGCTTCAGTTTGAGCATCATTCCTTCCAAAGAACACCCAGGCCTGATCTCCTTCAGAATGGACTGGTTGGATCTCCTTGCAGTCCAAGGGACTCTCAAGAGTATTCTCCAACA